>JANAVB010006273.1:0-49287 GCA_029216955.1 Iris pallida
TGAACGTTCTCCATCCTGGGAACGGAAGTATGTGCCATTAGAGAAGTTGGCAAGTGTGAACTCCATTCATCAACATCAGCCTGGATAAGTGGAGCATGAGTCGAACTCATTGCTGCAGCAGTTCCTGTTAGTCAAAGAAAAAATAATCAGCATCTAAAGAAGAAGAAACAGTAAAAACAGAATCTGAAATAAAATTATACCAGGCTGAGGTTCATATTCTATGTGGTGAGGGAGTCTTGCGTCTTCTCGTAGCCGGTCCATGATGGTATCCGACACCTGCTTCATGTGGCTGCTTCCAGCTCCAGAATTACTGGGTGCTGGAGCGTTGTCCGGAGATTGAGCAGGTTCGGGGCTGAGTTCCATTCTGTTCCCTCTGACTTTATCTTCATCATAAGGAGTAGAAGTACCAGCATGCCAATCCTCTCCTTCTTCAGCTTCTTCTTCTTCTTCAGACTCTTTTTCATCCCCAGCTTCAAGATGAGTCTCTGATCCGGAGTCCATGATGTTCACATCCTCATCTATTCCTTGAGATGGATGAATCTCAGGAACAGTAATGATAGCATGTTCAGTATTGACTGCCGGTTCAGTTTCCCCTGGAATATCAGTTCGAAGAACGATGCCTTTACAAACATTCTTCAATAAGTCATCAGCAGCTGATAGCTCGGACGTTGGCACGTCTTCATCGCCTCTAGCCAAAGAAATATTTTCTTCCACTTGAGTTTCTGGAACTTCTGGTTGTTCCATAACTTCTGCCGGGTCTGGTTCTTCTTCAGAATATTCAATCTGATCATCCAATGCCTGGATGACGCCCTCTGTCCCATGCTCAAAAGGGATCATCCTCGTCTCTAAGGGTTCAATAACTACTCCACTTATTGTCGGAGCAGTTGTTTCCTGAGCTCGAGTGGACTCTACCTCAGTCCGTTCAGCTGAAGCTGCTGGACGATGAACATCATCAGATTCTGTTTTCTCAGTGGAAGCCGCTTCATTAATCTCTGGCAAGACCCCTCCACTCATAATCATTTCTAGGAGATCATTGCCCTTCATTTTGCCGACGGTCTTCTTGACATACCTGCCTCTCGACCTCCTTGTTATCAAAGGAGCATCGTCTTTGTCGGTATCTTCGTCTTTATCGGCGGCGTCATCTTCATCCACTGAGATGCCACCTAAAGATGAAGTGGCAGTTACTGAGACCCCTTTCTTTTTCTTCTTAGATGTCTGAGACTTAGTACTCTTTTTGGAGACTGTCTCAGATTCATCACTTCTCTTCCTCTTAGAAAGGGATACAAATATGGGAGGAAGAACTTCATCATGAAAACTTCGCTCTTGAAATAAGTCATATAGGGGCTCAACCTCTGCTGTCTCATCTTCAGGTTCTGGAGAAAATCATTGAATAACAATTTTCTTCTTCGACCTCTTTGATGGAGCTGGGTCATCTTCCGCTACAAAAGTCTTCAGATGGAAACTCGGCTTGAAGGTGCTTGACGAAACATAGAAGCGAGCATATGTGTAAAGCATCTTCGTCCCCGTGCTGGATAAAGGATTAGGCATAGAGAATACAACTTTTGTATCTCTAGCCGCAAAATATCTCCAGGCCCGAGCTCCGTCAATAAGCCCTCCACGAGCAGAAAGGCAGGTCGTGGCATTCCCAACATGAAGTTGGTCATATCCAAACTGCCTGGCAAATTGGCTTGGTAAATACGGCTCCAGATACGTCATTTCTTCATGACAGTATACTAACTGAGAGGGCCGGATTTTCTGCAACCACTGAAAGGCTACATCATCTAGCCTATTCCCCTTATCTCTATCTATCATATTCAAGGGCATGCTTTCATAACCCAGTGGTGGAGGGACACATTGAATGGACCAATGTGACGCTCGATTCAGAATATTTCTACATTCTGGAAGAGTGTGAACCTTCCAGAAAGTTTCCTCAGAATACTTCTCCAAAAAGAGACTGCCACTCCCTCCTGCTCCTGGAGGTATTAGACCATCATGATGGAGAAGAAGCCAACCATATAGATATTTGAAGGGCATCTCTATTCTGGGAAATTCATCTGTCATCCTCCTCTGATCAGATAGCATATTGGTTACAAAGTTCCGAAGACCTGCATTCAGCCTACAGGTCATCGCTGATAACAAGTCTATCTTATAACCATATATAAGGCGCACTGCTGCAAAGATAACGCCTCTATGTATTCTGTCTAGAGAACTAGAGCCAGGAACGATGAATCTTCTTAACCAAAGAGATAAGAATCCGGCCAAATGACCGTTCCTTGACAGAGTCTTTCCACTCTGCCTTACATACGAGCTGAAGGTGGTTCCAGCTTTGAACTCATACCAGTCTTCATCGATCGTGAAATCCTTGCAGTCATATTTCTCTAGCAGATAAATGATTTCACTCTCAGAGAGAGGCTTGAAAGAGCTAATCTGGTACCATCTCTACTCGTTTATCTTTTTCTCATCCTTTTCACGGTTCATGAAAAGATAGGACATCCACTTCTGGATGTGGTTGCCGGCTTCTTCCTTGGTACTCTTGTAATACAGAGTACATGTGCCGAAATGGCATATCATCTCTTCAAACAGGTGTACCATCTCCGGATTCTTCTCTGATAGAAAGTTTAGCTCTTCTGTTGTAGGCACATACTCTTCATACGGTATTGTGCCTGAAGGCAGATGCGAGATGTATTCCATCTCATGAAGGGCAAAGCCCATTTCCCCTTTGGGAGTCATAAATGTCCCCGTCCTGTGGTTATACCTCTCCACCAAGGCCAGGAACAGAAAAGGGTTGGGTCTGAAGCCGTATTATGAATTGACGATTGCGTCATAAAGGTTTATCTTCTTCAACTCACTCTCGAACTTCTCCAAAGCCCAATGCACCAAAGTCCTCCACCTCACGTTCTCCTGATTTATTAAGCCGTTCATCCTCGGCGTCGAATCAGTGGGGTAAAATGCCTTCTCGTTGGCCATGAATTCGTTTATGAAAACAGGCGTCCGGAATGGCATCAATATTGATGAGTCTTCAGGTGGTACGCATCCCGGCTTCAGACCTCGGAACACGGATACATGATTCTCTGGGGAACTGAAGAATCCCTCCTTCCTGTAAATGGTACGGCTCGCCTTTGTCTGCTGATATTCTGTTAAGTACCAGAACATCTTTCGGGGATAACTAGCATGCATGAATCTCATGATAGATAAGCCCCTAGAAACCTTTGGCCAGTACATAGGCTGTCCTGCATCGTCTTCGAAATAGAAGCATACTTTCTCTCTGATGCCCTTTGGCTGTGATTTCTGTGCTATGGCATCCTCGAACAGAAATGCTGGTTTCTTGTGGAACACCAAATCAAGGCTCTGAAAGGGTTCACCGTTCATCAAACAGAGTAGAGTTGTATGGTCTTGATTTGCCAACAACGACAGTCTGGCTTCTGGAAGGTCAAACTGAGGAAATTTCACATGAGATAAATCATGTTTAAATGAAAAACTCAGGTGCCCTTCATAATCTGCCTCTTCACTTCTGATGTTCACTACAGAAAATAAAAGAAGACAAGGTCAGATGTGTTTTCTATGTCTACGAGCCTTATGCGTGTATAGCAGTGTTCGAAAGAAATTTTATAAGTCACGCAGACTTCAGACAGATATACTATCAAAAAATCATGCAGGTGACTAATTCACGCAAAGTCCAGACAGATTATAATGAAAAGTCACGCATCATTGTCAGAATCACATTTAAAGTGAGAATGACAAAAATACGCTGACAGATCAAAGACTAATCTATCCAGAAGATGACTCTCAGAAGCTGCGTGAATAATTCAACATGGACATTTCTGCCAATATGTGAAAAATTACGCAGAGTCATGAAAGCTGCGTGAATAATTCAAACATTGACATCTCTGCCAATACATGAAAAATCATGCAGAGTCATGAGAGCCATGCTCATTTGCGTGAAACACAGAGCTTCGTAAACACGAAGATGTGAAGTATGGCTGACCCTAAAGAGGGAGCATACTTTGTTAACATCCTTTGCCCTAAAAAGGGGGAGATATATTTCTGAAGTTCATTATTTGTCTTAAAATCCTAAGATTTCTATGTGGAGTTCATCTTCATCAAAGTCATCTTCATCAAAGTCATCTTCAACAGTTCATATCCTCATCCATCACTTACGCTGCATAGGAGGATGCGTGACTTCTCGTCGAGGGAGTCTGTCAGTAGTAGCACGAGAGGAAGTCGCAGGAGCTTTCCCCTTGGCCTGAGCATCGGCTTTCTTAGGAGCCATTGCTGTTGAGAAGGGAAAGAAGAAGTCGAAGAAGATAAAGTTCGTCGGAGGAGATGAAGTTTCTCTTCTATGGATTCTCTCTCTCTAAAAGCAAGTAAAGAATGAAAGAAGTGGTTTATGGCTTATTTATAGGCTCATGAAGAATTCCAAAAGGCAATATCATTATTTGCCTCGATTTAGGAGCTTTGTACGGGATCCTAACTGCACAGAATCCCAACAGTCCAATCATTTCGGAGTAAATCTCTCTTTAAAGTCATCTCAGCGTGACTAAATTCATTTTATCATCTCGATTTCAAAGTATTTCGAAATAATTTATCATTTTTCAAAAACTTTAAAGGGGGTTTTGTAGGCCTAAAAAATGAAAGTCACGCTGAGTTGATCAGAACAAAGTCTAAAAGTCACGCTGAGTTGATCAGGACAAAGTCTAAAAGTCACGCTGAGTTGATCTAGACAGACAATGTTTTCTCAAATACACGCAGAGACAGCTCATCATTTGTCAGAGTGTCATTATGACTGACAGCACGACAGTTAAAGAATGTCACCAATTTCAGTCCCCCATTTCCTTCATTTCACCCCACCAAAACACCACAAATCTGTCCCCCTAAAACCCATTCAGATCAGCCCATGTATGAGCCAATACATGGCTGTCCTTAGCCCACAAATTTAGCCCAAGTTGTACCTTAAACCACCCTACATACCCCACAAATCAGTCCACTCTTTAGCCCCATATCATTCCTCATTTGGCCTTGTGTGTGTGAGTGTGTTTTGTGAGATTGTGTGTGTGTGAGAGAGCCTAATAGTGAGTGATACTAGTATCCCATAGTAGCCTATGTGCAAACTAGTAGGAAACATATTAGGAAACTTATAGAGAAGCCTAATAGAGTGTGGTATCATGTGAGAGTGAGTGGTGTAGGAGTGTGGTATAGAAAAGGGTAAATTCATGAGATAGAATAAGGTAAACCTATACCCCGTATCCTAACATGGCCTAGATACTTAGGATACCTAAATTTCTTGATAGGTAAACCTTAGATAGGTTGATATCTAGCTACCCTAAGGAGCCTAGGCTAGTGTCATGGGTATTTGCAAGGTTTCATTGGTTTTGGGCTAGGTATCGGGATTTACCTTAGAAGGGTAAATCCTAGTTTTGCCTAGGAATAGGGTATTTGTGTTAGAAGCCTAAGATGGTGTTAGAACTTGATTCCTGTGGTTGGTAATGATCAAATATGGTACTCAAAGACTAGTTTTGACGTCGGTTGACCTTTTTGACCAAAAGTCAACAAAAGTCAACCGAGAGTCAAACTTAGCCTTTAAGTGACCCGATTTGACCGAAACCAACCCAGAGTTGACCAGTTGACTGAAAGTCAATAGTTAGTCAACATTAGACTAGTTTGACCTAGGGTTGACCTAGAGTTGACCAGAGTTGACCAGAGTTGACTTTTTGACCAAAAGTCAACTGTAAGTCAACCGTTGATCCCGATTGACCTAGTTTGACTTGGAATGACTCCCAGTGACCTAGTATGAACCAGTATTGCCTAGTATGACTCAGTTTGACCTAGATTAACCTAGTATTGACTTAGACTTGCATTCATGGCTTGTATTAGCTTTCTTTTTCAGTATTTAGCCCTGTTTGACTCATAGTATCTTATTTTAGGTCTGTGATCACTCTGAGCGTCTGTCCACTCTATCAGCTCAAGACCACAGGCGAGTACATTCACTGATAGTTTTTATTGTCTTGATATCTACTATATTCGATTCAGTCGTAGTATTTTACTTGATTCCCGACACGACGGTTCACAGACTAGTATACGTCGGATCCTGTCATGAGATGTTATTCCTGGACTTTCTTGGTATACGGGTATGAGATATTTCCGTGTTCCTGTACTTGTATAGACACCGATTCCTAAGGGGACTTGCTACCCTCTTACGGAACCCCGTGTCATGACGTGCCATGTCCGGATCCGTGATACTATTCGGGGATAGAGGGGAATTATTAGGGGTTAAGTAATCAAAGCCTCTGTGTGTTACTATATATTGCTAGCGCCACCCTCACCTCACGTAGGGTGTAGCAGATACCCCGTGCCGGTTATCCAGGTTGGCCGGCATGACCCTTTTCAGAGATTTTCGTATGATTGCCGGGCCAAGTGGATAACCTTTCCCTTGCTTCCTAGCCGATCACATTTTGCCCTAATAGTTCAAATCATTTTTTATTTATTTGTTGTCATATCTTACATTCCAGTTCATCTTTACTTACTGTACTTTCACCATGATATGATTCATATTCTCTTATGCTCTACCTACCTTTTATACTGTACCATGATGATGGGACTAGGTTCTGTTTGAAAGAAGGGTTACAACCCCGGTCCTTGTTTGGTTTAAGGATTATAACTCGGCTTTCAAATGGTCCCCAAGTCGCCTATATTCTTTGTCTTGTATTTCATTATTACTGTCTCTTATAGTATTTCTCAATTCACATGGAACTGCTGTTGGTGTTTGTACTTGCTCATTTTCCTGACAGGATACCGTTGATAAATTTTACAGATGATTTAGAGGCTGATTGCCCGACTTACTACGGGATAGAGTCTGATGGACATGACCTAGACAGGGGCTTAGTGGTAGAGCCACTAGACTTCGCTCATCCCGAGTAGCCTAGTTTTAGTTAGGTTTGCCTGGCCTGCGAGCCAGCTAGTTCATTTCAGTTGTAGTATCTTTATACTTATTATTATTCTGAGACTCTGGATTTTATGTTAGCTGTGACTTGTGGATATTTCTGGACTCGTTTCTTGCTTTATCTATTATATCTCTTTTCCATGCTATCTACCTTAGTTTTGACATATGTGATTGAGACTGTATTGCTATGTTCCTCCGTTCGGAGTGTATATACTGTACATGTACATTTATCTGTTTTAGTCGTAGTATTTACAGACCCTATATACAGTGTTCTACCGTCAATTCTGTGGCGTAGGCTGGACGTAACCACGTGCTCGTGTCCTTCATCAGGGTACGGGTCGTGACACGTTTTGTGGTGGCCCATGCAGGTCTGTGTCGCAACTAGTGCGAACTCGTAATGGTGCTCGACTTAGAGTGCTAATTACGAGTCTGCAATTAGGACGTAGGATTAGGGTATGATAGGAGTTACTCAATCACATGTTAGGAGATTATGATCTTTTGATTACCATGACAAATTCTTTTTGCATTGAATTTATTTGTCCGTCTTTGATATTCCTATCATGTGCCATATTGATTTCTTGTTTCAACCTATCCTCAGGATGACGATCACTCGCTCTCAGGCAGCGGGTTCTAGCGCTGTACCAGGGAGGCCAGATCCGGCAGTTTTTCCACCTCCGGCTGCGGGAGCAGCAGTGGCAGATCCGGCAGGTCTTCCACCACCGGCTGCAGGAGTAGTAGTGGCAGCCCAGGAGGTCTTCCACCTCCGGCAGCGGGAGCCACAGCTGAGGGAGCTGCTACCACAGTTCCTGCCTTTCCGGCGGGAGCAGCAACAGCAGCAGCGATGATTCCGGGAGGTCTTCCACCTCCAGCAGCGGGACCGTCTATGGTTATTCCTGATGTTCTTCTACCGCCGCCTCCGATACCGGCAGATGCTCAGGGTATAATGGCCCTACTACAGCAGATGCTGTAGACGCAGAGAGCACAGGCAGAGGCACAGCACCGTCAGGCAGAGGTGCTGCGACAGACGATAGAGAACTCGCACCAGTTTGCTATGGCAGCAGTGGAGAGAGGTGCACCGGAGACAGTTCAGGGAGCACCAGCACAGCAGCAGGGCCAGGGGAGGCCCGGTACGCATCTCGACTTAAGAAAGATGAACCCGTGAGATTTCAGGGGTACCGAAGGTATCCTATACGCGGACGACTGGCTAGAGGATGTCCAGCGGAGTCTGGAGTTGGCAGAGGTTCCGAGAGCTCTGTGGGTGACTTCTGCAGCGAGCCAGTTCTTCGACATAGCATTGACTTGGTACCGTACGGATCCTCGTGCGTCAGTGAGAGGTATATCTTGGGAGGACTTCAGGAAACTCTTTAAGGAGAAGTTCTACCCAGATGTAGCCTTGACAGCTTTGGAGGGGCAGTTTGCCAGTCTGGTGCAGGGGAACTCGTCGGTGGACGAGTACGCAGCGGAGTTCTTCCGCCTGAGCAGGTTTGCACCCAGTTTGGTTAAGGATGAGGGGTGCAAGGCCCGAAAGTTCAGGAGGGGTCTCATTCATGCAGTGCGCACTCGCACATCTGGGCGACGAGACGCGACATTTGAGCAGATCTTGATGGAGGCTCAGATTGCAAAGGAGGACTTCGGCCTCAAGCCGAAGAGGAGCAGTGACGCTTTGGGATCCAGTTCAAGTGCAGGGCCAGCGAAGCGCCCATATTTCCAGCAGAGGCAGTTCCAGCAGCATCAGCCTCAATTGCAAATCCAGCAGGCACCGGCGCGTGTCCAGCAGCATCAGGGTCAGAGACAGAGGCCAGCGGCACAGTGTAGCTTCTGCGGGAAGCCAAGGCACACTAGAGAGGTGTACAGGAAGAGATTGGGCGCCTGCTTATACTGTGGGGCGTCCGATCACCAGTTGAAGGACTGTAGTCTCCGAGGGGCCGCGGACAGAGGACAGCCAGCCAAAGGACCAGCGGTTCAGCAGAGAGGTCCTCCACTTCAGACTCAGCAGCAGCATTTTCAGCAGCACCAGAGGGGAGCCCCTGCGGGCAGAGTGTTTTCCCTGACAGCAGAGGAGGAGGCAGAGCCAGTAGGTGATGTAGTGGCAGGTCATGTTCTTCTCGATTCATTTCCTGCGTTTACCTTATTTGATTCCGGTGCCTCGCATAGCTTTGTGTCTGTCTTCTTTGCTCTGAGACACAATATTATTGCTGAACCCTTGGATAGGACTTGTAAGATATTGACCGGGGGAGGCATCATCCTGGTCAACAATATCTGCAAGGGGTGAAGAGTTACTGTTGGAGGCCGAGTTTTGGATGCGTGCTTGCTCGTAATGCCCCTTCCGAGGTACGATATGGTACTCGAAATGGATTGGTTGAGCATGCACCATGCTACTATAGATTGTAGAGGTGGTAGAATTTTGTTTAGGCCGCCGGAAGAGCCAGAGGTTGAGTTTTCCAGAGGAGCAGCTGAGCCGGTAGATGGGTTCTGCGGAGCTCCACTGGCGGGGCAGGCATTGCCGCATCCGTTGATTGCTAATTTTATGGATGTTTTTCCAGAGGAGTTGCCTGGAATACCGCCAGATAGAGACATTGAGTTCTTTATAGACATAGTGCCAGGTGCTGAGGCCATTTCACAGCACGTCTATAGAGTCAACAACAGCGAGTTGGCGGAGCTGAAGAAGCAGGTCGACGAGCTGCATGACAAGGGATTCAATAGATCCAGTTCATCGCCTTGGGGAGCGCCTGTCCTGTTTGTGCCGAAGAAGGATGGTACGATACGTATGTGTATCGATTACAGGGTGCTCAACAACCTTACTATCAAGAATAAGTACCCATTGCCGAGGATCGACGACTTGTTCGATCAGCTGAGCGGCACCAAGGTGTTTTTGAAGATAGATCTGAGATTCGGCTATCATCAGCTGAAGGTGAAGAAGGAAGACGTTCCGAAGACAGCTTTTCGGACTCGGTACGGCCAGTACGAGTTCACAGTGATGCCATTTGGGTTGACCAACGCCCCAGCTGTGTTCATGAACTTGATGAACAAGGTATTCCATCAGTACCTTGACAAGTTCGTAGTGGTCTTTATAGACGACATCCTGGTTTACTCGAAGACGCCAGAGGAGCACGAGGAGCATCTGAGGATTGTGCTCGAGACGTTGAGGAGGGAGCAGTTGTATGGGAAGTTGTCGAAGTGTGAGTTTTTCCTGGACCAGGTCGAGTTCCTGGGTCATGTTATGACCGAGCACGGGATCTCAGTAGACCAGAAGAAGATTGCTGTAGTAGAGTCTTGGTCTACGCCCAGTACAGTTGCCGAGATTCGGAGCTTTCTGGGATTGGCTGGCTACTATCGAAAGTTTGTCCAGGATTTCTCGCGAATCGCGGAGCCGATGACTAGACTCACCAGGAAGGACGTGGAGTTCGTCTGGACTGAGGAGTGTCAGGCCGCCTTCGATGAGCTGAAGAAGAGGTTGACATCAGCTCCTATCTTGACATTGCCGTCTGGGACCGGTGGTTTCTCGATTTACAGCGACGCTTCTGGTCGGGGTCTGGGTTGTGTACTTCAGCAGCACGGGAAGGTGATTGCCTATGCATCTAGGCAGTTACGTCCTCACGAGAAGAACTACCCGACTCACGATCTGGAGTTAGCCGCTGTCATCTTTGCCCTGAAGTTGTGGAAACACTATCTGTACGGAGAGCGGGTTGAGATCTTTACTGACCACAAGAGCTTGAAGTACGTGTTCATTCAGAAGGAACTGAACATGAGGCAGAGACGTTGGCTCGAGCTGATGAAGGACTTTGATATCGCCTTGCAGTACCATCCAGGGAAGGCCAACGTAGTCGCAGATGCCTTGAACAGGTATCAAGTGGCTATGTATCTGACATCAGACCGTCATCTTTTGGCCGACCTGGATAGTTTGGGAATCGAGGTGATCATTCCAGGCATGGAGGTACAGATGTAGGGTTTACAGATTCAGTTTGAGTTGATAGACAGGGTCAGATCAGTACAGTTTTATGATGTTGCCCTGAGGAGCATCAGGGAGCAGGTGCAGATAGGGTTGCTTGATGATTTCTCCATTACCGAAGATGGGTCGCTGTGGCACGGTGCTAGACTGTGCGTTCCGAGTGGAGAGCTTCGGGAGGAGGTTCTTCAGGAGGCTCATCGCTCTCAGTACTCTATGCATCCTGGTGCCAATAAGATATACAGAGATCTGAGAGAGCACGTTTGGTGGTACGGCATGAAGCGCGAGGTGGATCTGTTCGTATCTCGCTGGTTGGTTTATCAGCAGGTGAAGGCCGAGAGGCAGAGGCCTGGTGGATTGCTACAGCCACTACCCATTCTAGAGTGGAAGTGAGAGCACATCACCATGGACTTTGTGTCCGGACTTTCACGATCTCTAGGAGGGAAAGACGCGATTTAGGTCATAGTTGATAGATTGACCAAATTGGCCCACTTTTTGCCTTTCAAGGTGGGTTTGTCTACGGAGAGGCTGGCTGAGCTGTATGTTCGTCAGATCGTGAGATTGCACGAAGTTCCGGTGAGCATAGTTTCAGATGGGGATAGCCGATTCACTTTCCACTTCTGGAGGAGTTTGCAGGCTAGCTTGGGCACCTCGCTCAAGTTTAGTACTGCTTATCACCCCCAGACAGACGGGCAGTCGGAGAGGACCATCCAGACCTTGGAGGATATGCTTCGCATATGTGTGCTAGATCTCGGGGGTTCTTGGGAGGACCACCTCCACCTGGTAGAGTTTGCTTACAACAACAGCTACCAGGCCAGTATAGAGATGTCACCATTTGAGGCTCTATACGGACGGAGATGCCGTACTCCCTTATCTTGGGACGATGTTGGCGAGAGGGTGCTGCTTGGGCCAGAGATGGTGGTGGATGCAGCTGAGAAGGTCCGGCTTATTAGAGACAGACTTCGGATGGCTCAAGATAGGCATCGGCATTGGGCCGATAGCCACCGGAGACCGTTAGAGTTCGAGGTTAGTTTCAGTTCCTGTTTGTGCTTGTTTGTGTTTTGTCTGTCCTGTGTGCTGAGTTTGTTTTATGTCTAGGCTGGCGCTATGGTGTTCCTAAAGATTTCTCCGACACGGGGCACGATTCGTTTTGGCAGGGGCGGGAAGCTTAGTCCGCGCTACATTGGACCTTTCACCATTCTTGAGAGGGTCGGTGCAGTGGCGTACCGGCTAGACTTGTCGCCTACGCTAGAGGGGGTACACAACGTGTTCCACGTGTCGCAGCTGAGACGGTACGTGGCGGACCCCAGCCATGTATTGGATCACTCAGCGATCGAGGTAGGGCCTACTCTTCACTATCCAGAGTAGCCGGTTGAGATTCTGGATCGTAGGGAGAAGGTGCTCCGGAACCAGGTGATCCCCCTGGTTCGCGTTGCATGGAGGCATCACTCTCCAGGTGAGTCTACCTGGAAGAGAGAGGACGACATGCGGGAGCGTTTCCCCTATCTCTTCGAGCCCTGAGGTATAATTTCTGTTTCTGCATTGTGATTCATTACATATTTGTTTTAATTTTGAGGACAAAATTTTTTAAGGTGGATAGATTTGTCACCCCCAGTTTTCACAAACAGGGGTATTTTGATAATTTTCCACTTTAAAAATTATTTTGGAATTATTTAATTATTATTTGTATTATTTTGGGGTTATTTGAATCGGGTTCGAATTTCAACTCGTTTCGACTTGTTTTGACTTGTTTCGGGGACCCGGAGTAGTTTTGACCTTAGCGGGCCCACACACTAGTTAGCCATAGCCCACATGTTAGATATTTTGGTTAGAGACTAGACTATTATTTTTTAGTTAATATTAGTTAGAGATTAGTGGTTTCGGTTTGACTAAACTACCCCCGACTTAACCCTTTCCTATTTTTTAGCTAATTAAACCATTGGAGGGCAAACTTGTAATTACCAAAAAGGGGGACATAGGACAAGCTTGGCCGGCCATAGAGTAGGGATAGGGAGGAGAGAGAAAACCACTTTCCTATTCATTCTCATCCACTTTTTCTTCTTCTTCTCCAAAGGCTCCTTCCACTTTTGAAGCTTCCCATTGATTCCTTCTCCAAATCAAGGTGATCCCTTCTCTAAACTTGTTCCTCTTCTCATGTAGATTGGTTAGGAACCCATTAGGAATGATTCCCATGGTGGTGTCCCCATTAGAGACCATTTTTGTGTCCTTTGGATATTTCTAGGGGTGTCCACATGTAGGTTTGTATCCCAATAGGAAAAACCCTCTTTTGGACACATGGATATTGTTTTAATATTGTTTTTGTGTTGTTCTCATTAATATTCCAGATTTTGACATGTTTTAGAATGAGTTTCTCCATGTATCTTATGTGATGTTGTTGTGTGGGTTGGACAGAACAGTAGGTTCGGCCAAGAAGGCCACAGGTGTGTGTGTGTGTGTCTTTGTTAGAGGGAAGGATGGGTGATTTTATAGGTGTGTGTGTGTGGGATTTTGAGAGGGGAGTTAGTAATAGAAGAGAATGAGATAGGGGGATAGAGAGAGTGGGATTGAAGAGGCAAGAAGGGGGGGTTTTGCTGCTGAATTCAGCAGCCAGGAGAGGCTATGACAGCCCAATAACAGCCCTTAACATTCCGCATGGCTGTCCCCTTGGACCCCCTTGACAGCCCCACATTTTCCCTCCATAAACCTGTCACAAACTGTCCAAAATCCCACCCTAAACACAGCCTTGTTCAGTCCAATTTCAGCCCTTGTATTGGCCCTCAAATCACTCCATTAGCTGTCATAAAACAGCCCCTTAAAATCACCTATATGCTGTCCTAACACAGCCATATAAACCCCCACAAACCTGTCCATATTCAGCCACAAGTTGGCCTACAAATCAGTCCAATGCATCACCAATTTCAGTCCCCCATTTCCTTCATTTCACCCCACCAAAACACCACAAATCTGTCCCCCTAAAACCCATTCAGATCAGCCCATGTATGAGCCAATACATGGCTGTCCTTAGCCCACAAATTTAGCCCAAGTTGCACCTTAAACAACCCCACATACCCCACAAATCAGTCCACTCTTTAGCCCCATATCATTCCTCATTTGGCCTTGTGTGTGTGAGTGTGTTTTGTGAGATTGTGTGTGTGTGAGAGAGCCTAATAGTGAGTGATACTAGTATCCCATAGTAGCCTATTTGCAAACTAGTAGGAAACCTATTAGGAAACTTATAGAGAAGCCTAATAGAGTGTGGTATCATGTGAGAGTGAGTGGTGTAAGAGTGTGGTATAGAAAAGGGTAAATTCATGAGATAGAATAAGGTAAACCTATATCCCGTATCCTAACATGGCCTAGATACTTAGGATACCTAAATTTCTTGGTAGGTAAACCTTAGATAGGAAGATATCTAGCTACCCTAAGGAGCCTAGGCTAGTGTCATGGGTATTTGCAAGGTTTTATTGGTTTTGGGCTAGGTATCGGGATTTACCTTAGAAGGGTAAATCCTAGTTTTGCCTAGGAATAGGGTATTTGTGTTAGAAGCCTAAGATGGTGTTAGAACTTGATTCTCGTGGTTGGTAATGATCAAATATGGTACTCAAAGACTAGTTTTGACGTCGGTTGACCTTTTTGACCAAAAGTCAACAAAAGTCAACCGAGAGTCAAACTTAGCCTTTAAGCGACCCGATTTGACCGAAACCAACCCAGAGTTGTCCAGTTGACTGAAAGTCAACAGTTGGTCAACATTGGACAAGTTTGACCTAGGGTTGACCTAGAGTTGACCAGAGTTGACCAGAGTTGACCAGAGTTGACTTTTTGACCAAAAGTTAACTGTAAGTCAACCGTTGATCCCGATTGACCTCGTTTGACTTGGAATGACTCCCAGTGATCTAGTATGAC
Source organism: Iris pallida (assembly GCA_029216955.1). Classification (NCBI taxonomy): domain Eukaryota; kingdom Viridiplantae; phylum Streptophyta; class Magnoliopsida; order Asparagales; family Iridaceae; genus Iris; species Iris pallida. The sequence goes on from JANAVB010006273.1 coordinate 14,787, forward strand.
CTAGTATGAACCAGTATTGCCTAGTATGACTCAGTTTGACCTAGATTGACCTAGTATTGACTTAGACTTGCATTCATGGCTTGTATTAGCTTCCTTTTTCAGTATTTAGCCCTGTTTGACTCATAGTATCTTATTTTAGGTCTGTGATCACTCTGAGCGTCTGTCCACTCTATCAGCTCAGGACCACAGGCGAGTACATTCTCTGATAGTTTTCATTGTCTTGATATCTACTATATCCGATTCAGTCGTAGTGTTTTACTTGATTCCCGACACGTCGGTTCACGGACTAGTATACGTCGGATCCTGTCATGAGATGTTATTCCTGGACTTTCTTGGTATACGGGTATGAGATATTTCCGTGTTCCTGTACTTGTATAGACACCGATTCCTAAGGGAACTTGCTACCCTCTTATGGAACCCCGTGTCATGACGTGCCATGTCCGGATCCGTGATACTATTCGGGGATAGAGGGGAATTATTAGGGGTTATGTGATCAAAGCCTCCGTGTATTACTATATATTGCTAGCGCCACCCTCACCTCACGTAGGGTGTAGCAGATACCCCGTGCCGGTTATCCAGGTTGGCCGGCATGACCCTTTTCAGAAATTTTCGTGTGATTGCCGGGCCAAGTGGATAACCTTTCCCTTGCTTCCTAGCCGATCACATTTTGCCCTAATAGTTCAAATCATTTTTTATTTATTTGTTGTCATATCTTACATTCCAGTTCACCTTTACTTACTGTACTTTCACCATGCTATGATTCATATTCTCTTATGCTCTACCTGCCTTTTATACTGTACCATAATGATGGGACTAGGTTCTGTTTGAAAGAAGGGTTACAACCCCGGTCCTTATTTGGTTTAAGGGTTGTAACTCGGCTTTCAAATGGTCCCCAAGTCGCCTATATTCTTTGTCTTATATTTTATTATTACTGTCTCTTATAGTATTTTTCAATTCACATGGAACTGCTGTTGGTGTTTGTACTTGCTCATTTTCCTGACAGGATACCGTTGATAAATTTTACAGATGATTTAGAGCTGATTGCCCGACTTACTACGGGATAGAGTCTGATGGACATGACCTAGACAGGGGCTTAGTGGTAGAGCCACTAGACTTCGCTCATCCCGAGTAGCCTAGTTTTAGTCTGGTTTGCCTGGCCTGCGAGCCAGCTAGTTCATTTCAGTTGTAGTATCTTTATACTTATTATTATTCTGAGACTCTGGATTTTATGTTAGCTGTGACTTGTGGATATTTCTGGACTCGTTTCTTGCTTTATCTATCATATCTCTTTTCCATGCTATCTACCTTAGTTTTGACATATGTGATTGAGACTGTATTGCTATGTTCCTCCGTTCGGAGTGTATATACTGTACAGGTACATTTATCTATTTTAGTCGTAGTATTTACAGACCCTATATACAGTGTTCTACTGCCGATTCTGCGGCGTAGGCTGGACGTAACCACGTGCTCGTGTCCTTCATCAGGGTACGGGTCGTGACACGTTTTTGTGGTGGCCCATGCAGGTCTGTGTCACAACTAGTGCGAACTCGTAACGGTGCTCGACTTAGAGTGCTAATTACGAGCCTGCAATTAGGACGTAGGATTAGGGTATGATAGGAGTTACTCAATCACATGTTAGGAGATTATGATCTTTTGATTACCATGACAAATTCTTTTTGTATTGAATTTAATTGTCCGTCTTTGATATTCCTATCATGTGCCATATTGATTCCTTGTTTCAACCTATCCTCAGGATGACGATCACTCGCTCTCAGGCAGCGGGTTCTAGCACTGTACCAGGGAGGCCAGATCCGGCAGTTCTTCCACCTCCGGCTGCGGAAGCAGCAGTGGCAGATCCGGCAGGTCTTCCACCACCGGCTGCAGGAGTAGTAGTGGCAGCCCAGGAGGTCTTTCACCTCCGACAGCGGGAGCCACAGCTGAGGGAGCTGCTACCACAGTTCCTGCCCTTCCGGCGGGAGCAGCAGCAGCAGCAGCGACGATTCCGGGAGGTCTTCCACCTCCAGCAGCGGGACCGTCTATGGTTATTCCTGATGTTCTTCTACCGCCGCCACCGATACCGGCAGATGCTCAGGGTATAATGGCCCTACTGCAGCAGATGCTGCAGACGCAGAGAGCATAGGCAGAGGTACAGCACCGTCAGGCAGAGGTGCTGCGACAGACGATGGAGAACTCGCACCAGTTTGCTATGGCAGCAGTGAAGAGAGGTGCACCGGAGACAGTTCAGGGAGCACCAGCACAGCAGCAGGGCCAGGGGAGGCCCGGTACGCATCTCGACTTAAGGAAGATGAACCTGCAAGATTTCAGGGGTACCGAGGGTATCCTATACGCGGACGACTGGTTAGAGGATGTCCAGCGGAGTCTGGAGTTGGCAGAGGTTCCGAGAGCTCTGTGGGTGACTTCTGCAGCGAGCCAGTTCTTCGACATAGCATTGACTTGGTACCGCACGGATCCTCGTGCGTCAGTGAGTGGTATATCTTGGGAGGACTTCAGGAAACTCTTTAAGGAGAAGTTCTATCCAGATGTTGCCTTGACAGCTTTGGAGGGGCAGTTTGCCAGTCTGGTGCAGGGGAACTCGTCGGTGGATGAGTACGCAGCGGAGTTCTTCCGTCTGAGCAGGTTTGCCCCCAGTTTGGTTCAGGATGAGGGGTGCAAGGCCCGGAAGTTCAGGAGGGGTCTCATTCATGCAGTGCGCACTCGCACATCTGGGCGACGAGACGCGACATTTGAGCAGATCTTGATGGAGGCTCAGATGGCAGAGGAGGACTTCGGCCTCAAGCCGAAGAGGAGCAGTGACGCTTTGGGATCCAGTTCAAGTGCAGGGCCAGCGAAGCGCCCACATTTCCAGCAGAGGCAGTTCCAGCAGCATCAGCCTCAATTGCAGATCCAGCCGGCACCGGCGCGTGCCCAGCAGCATCAGGGTCAGAGACAGAGGCCAGCGGCACAGTACAGCTTCTGCGGGAAGCCACGGCACACTAGAGAGGTGTGCAGGAAGAGATTGGGCGCCTGCTTATACTGTGGGGCGTCCGATCACCAGCTGAAGGACTGCAGTCTCTGAGGGGCTGCGGACAGAGGACAGCCAGCCAGAGGACCAACAGTTCAGCAGAGAGGTCCTCCACTTCAGACTCAGCAGCAGCATTTTCAGCAGCACCAGAGGGGAGCCCCTGCGGGCAGAGTGTTTGCCCTGACAGCAGAGGAGGAGGCAGAGCCAGTAGGCGATGTAGTGGCAGGTCATGTTCTTCTCGATTCATTTTCTGCGTTTACCTTATTTGATTCCGGTGCCTCGCATAGCTTTGTGTCTGTCTCCTTTGCTCTGAGACACAATATTATTGCTGAACCCTTGGGTAGGACTTGTAAGATATTGACCGGGGGAGGCATCATCCTGGTCAACAATATCTGCAAGGGGCAGAGAGTTACTGTAGGAGGCCGAGTTTTGGATGCGTGCTTGCTCGTAATGCCCCTTCCGAGGTACGATGTGGTACTCGAAATGGATTGGTTGAGCATGCACCATGCTACTATAGATTATAGAGGTGGTAGGATTTTGTTTAGGCCGCCGGGAGAGCCAGAGGTTGAGTTTTCCAGAGGAGCAGCTGAGCCGGTAGATGGGTTCTGCGGAGCTCTACTGGCGGGGCGGGCATTGTCGTATCCGTTGATTGCTGATTTTATGGATGTTTTTCCAGAGGAGTTGCCTGGAATGTCGCCAGATAGAGACATTGAGTTCTTTATAGACCTAGTGCCAGGTGCTGAGCCCATTTCACAGCACGTCTATAGAGTCAACAACAGCGAGTTGGCGGAGCTGAAGAAGCAGGTCGACGAGCTGCATGACAAGGGATTCAATAGATCCAGTTCATCGCCTTGGCAAGTGCCAGTCCTGTTTGTGCCGAAGAAGGATGGTACGATACGTATGTGTATCGATTACAGGGCGCTCAACAACCTTACTATCAAGAATAAGTACCCATTGCCGAGGATCGACGACTTGTTCGATCAGCTGAGCGGCGCCAAGGTGTTTTCGAAGATAGATCTGAGATTCGGCTATCATCAGCTGAAGGTGAAGAAGGAAGACGTTCCGAAGACAGCTTTTCGGACTCGGTACGGCCAGTACGAGTTCACAGTGATGCCATTTGGGTTGACCAATGCCCCAGCTGTGTTCATGAACTTGATGAACAAGGTATTCCATCAGTACCTTGACAAGTTCATGGTGGTCTTCATAGACGACATCCTGGTTTACTCGAAGACGCCAGAGGAGCACGAGGAGCATCTGAGGATTGTGCTCGAGACGTTGAGGACGGAGCAGTTGTATGGGAAGTTGTCGAAGTGTGAGTTTTTCCTGGACCAGGTCGAGTTCCTGGGTCATGTTGTGACCGAGCACGGGATCTCAGTAGACCAGAAGAAGATTGCTGCAGTAGAGTCTTGGTCTACGCCCAGTACAGTTGCCGAGATTCGGAGCTTTCTGGGATTGGCTGGCTACTATCGAAAGTTTGTCCAGGATTTCTTGCGGATCGCAGAGCCGATGACTAGACTCACCAGGAAGGACGTGGAGTTCGTCTGGACTGAGGAGTGTCAGGCCGCCTTCGATGAGCTGAAGAAGAGGTTGACATCAGCTCCTATCTTGACATTGCCGTCTGGGACCGGTGGTTTCTCGATTTACAGCGACGCTTCTGGTCGAGGTCTGGGTTGAGTACTTCAGCAGCACGGGAAGGTGATTGCCTATGCATCTAGGCAGTTACGTCCTCACGAGAGCTACCCGACTCACGATCTGGAGTTAGCCGCTGTCATCTTTGCCCTGAAGTTGTAGAAACACTATCTGTACGGAGAGCGGGTTGAGATCTTTACTGACCACAAGAGCTTGAAGTACGTGTTCACTCAGAAGGAACTGAACATGAGGCAGAGACGTTGGCTCGAGCTGATGAAGGACTTTGATATCGCCTTGCAGTACCATCCAGGGAAGGCCAACGTAGTCGCAGATGCCTTGAGCAGGTATCCAGTGGCTATGTATCTGACATCAGACCGTCATCTTTTGGCCGACCTGGATAGTTTGGGAATCGAGGTGATCATTCCAGGCATGGAGGTGCAGATGTGGGGTTTACAGATTCAGTCTGAGTTGATGGACAGGGTCAGATCAGCGCAGTTTGATGATGTTGCCCTGAGGAGCATCAGGGAGCAGGTGCAGATAGGGTTGCTTGATGATTTCTCCATTGCCGAAGATGGGTCGCTGTGGCACGGTGCTAGACTGTGCGTTCCGAGTGGAGAGCTTCGGGAGGAGGATCTTCAGGAGGCTCATCGCTCTCAGTACTCTATGCATCCTGGTGCCAATAAGATATACAGAGATCTGAGAGAGCACGTTTGGTGGTACGGCATGAAGCGCGAGGTGGATCTGTTCGTATCTCGCTGGTTGGTTTATCAGCAGGTGAAGGCCGAGAGGCAGAGGCCTGGTAGATTGCTACAGCCACTACCCATTCTAGAGTGGAAGTGAGAGCACATCACCATGGACTTTGTGTCCGGACTTTCACGATCTCTAGGAGGGAAAGACGCGATTTGGGTCATAGTTGATAGATTGACCAAATTGGCCCACTTTTTGCCTTTCAAGGTGGGTTTGTCTACGGAGAGGCTGGCTGAGCTGTATGTTCGTCAGATCGTGAGATTGCACGGAGTTCCGGTGAGCATAGTTTCAGATGGGGATAGCCGATTCACTTTCCACTTCTGGAGGAGTTTGCAGGCTAGCTTGGGCACCTCGCTCAAGTTTAGTACTGCTTATCACCCCCAGACAGACGGGCAGTCGGAGAGGACCATCCAGACCTTGGAGGATATGCTTCGCACATGTGTGCGAGATCTCGGGGGTTCTTGGGAGGACCACCTCCACCTGGTAGAGTTTGCTTACAACAACAGCTACCAGGCCAGTATAGAGATGTCACCATTTGAGGCTCTATACGGACGGAGATGCCGTACTCCCTTATCTTGGGACGATGTTGGCGAGAGGGTGCTGCTTGGGCCAGAGATGGTGGTGGATGCAGCTGAGAAGGTCCGGCTTATTAGAGACAGACTTCGGATGGCTCAAGATAGGCAGCGGCATTGGGCCGATAGCCACCGGAGACCGTTAGAGTTCGAGGTTAGTTTCAGTTCCTGTTTGTGCTTGTTTATGTTTTGTCTGTCCTGTGTGCTGAGTTTGTTTTATGTCTAGGCTGGCACTATGGTGTTCCTGAAGATTTCTCCGACACGGGGCACGATTCGCTTTGGCGGGGGCGGGAAGCTTAGTCCGTGCTACATTGGACCTTTCACCATTCTTGAGAGGGTCGGTGCAGTGGCGTACCGGCTAGACTTGTCGCCTACGCTAGAGGGGGTACACAACGTGTTCTACGTGTCGCAGCTGAGACGGTACGTGGCGGACCCCAGCCATGTATTGGATCACTCAGTGATCGAGGTAGGGCCTACCCTTCACTATCCAGAGCAGCCGGTTGAGATTCTGGATCGTAGGGAGAAGGTGCTTCGGAACCAGGTGATCCCCCTGGTTCGCGTTGCATGGAGGCATCACTCTCCAGGTGAGTCTACCTGGAAGAGAGAGGACGACATGCGGGAGCGTTTCCCCTATCTCTTCGAGCCCTGAGGTATAATTTCTGTTTCTGCATTGTGATTCATTACATGTTTGTTTTAATTTTGAGGACAAATTTTTTTAAGGTGGATAGATTTGTCACCCCCAGTTTTCACAAACAGGGGTATTTTGATAATTTTCCACTTTAAAAATTATTTTGGAATTATTTAATTATTATTTGTATTATTTTGGGGTTATTTGAATCGGGTTCGAATTTCAACTCGTTTCGACTTGTTTTGACTTGTTTCGAGGACCCGGAGTAGTTTTGACCTTAGCGGGCCCACACACTAGTTAGCCATAGCCCACATGTTAGATATTTTGGTTAGAGACTAGACTATTATTTTTTAGTTAATATTAGTTAGAGATTAGTGGTTTCGGTTTGACTAAACTACCCCCGACTTAACCCTTTCCTATTTTTTAGCTAATTAAACCATTGGAGGGCAAACTTGTAATTACCAAAAAGGGGGACATAGGACAAGCTTGGCCGGCCATAGAGTAGGGATAGGGAGGAGAGAGAAAACCACTTTCCTATTCATTCTCATCCACTTTTTCTTCTTCTTCCCCAAAGGCTCCTTCCACTTTTGAAGCTTCCCATTGATTCCTTCTCCAAATCAAGGTGATCCCTTCTCTAAACTTGTTCCTCTTCTCATGTAGATTGGTTAGGAACCCATTAGGAATGATTCCCATGGTGGTGTCCCCATTAGAGACCATTTTTGTGTCCTTTGGATATTTCTAGGGGTGTCCACATGTAGGTTTGTATCCCAATAGGAAAAACCCTCTTTTGGACACATGGATATTGTTTTAATATTGTTTTTGTGTTGTTCTCATTAATATTCCAGATTTTGACATGTTTTAGAATGAGTTTCTCCATGTATCTTATGTGATGTTGTTGTGTGGGTTGGACAGAACAGTAGGTTCGGCCAAGAAGGCCACAGGTGTGTGTGTGTGTGTCTTTGTTAGAGGGAAGGATGGGTGATTTTATAGGTGTGTGTGTGTGGGGTTTTGAGAGGGGAGTTAGTAATAGAAGAGAATGAGATAGGGGGATAGAGAGAGTGGGATTGAAGAGGCAAGAAGGGGGGGTTTTGCTGCTGAATTCAGCAGCCAGGAGAGGCTATGACAGCCCCATAACAGCCCTTAACATTCCCCATGGCTGTCCCCTTGGACCCCCTTGACAGCCCCACATTTTTCTCCATAAACCTGTCACAAACTGTCCAAAATCCCACCCTAAACACAGCCTTGTTCAGTCCAATTTCAGCCCTTGTATTGGCCCTCAAATCACTCCATTAGCTGTCATAAAATAGCCCCTTAAAATCACCTATATGCTGTCCTAACACAGCCATATAAACCCCCACAAACCTGTCCATATTCAGCCACAATTGGCCTACAAATCAGTCCAATACATCACTAATTTCAGTCCCCCATTTCCTTCATTTCACCCCACCAAAACACCACAAATCTGTCCCCCTAAAACCCATTCAGATCAGCCCATGTATGAGCCAATACATGGCTGTCCTTAGCCCACAAATTTAGCCCAAGTTGCACCTTAAACCACCCCACATACCCCACAAATCAGTCCACTCTTTAGCCCCATATCATTCCTCATTTGGCCTTGTGTGTGTGAGTGTGTTTTGTGAGATTGTGTGTGTGTGAGAGAGCCTAATAGTGAGTGATACTAGTATCCCATAGTAGCCTATGTGCAAACTAGTAGGAAACCTATTAGGAAACTTATAGAGAAGCCTAATAGAGTGTGGTATCATGTGAGAGTGAGTGGTGTAGGAGTGTGGTATAGAAAAGGGTAAATTCATGAGATAGAATAAGATAAACCTATACCCCGTATCCTAACATGGCCTAGATACTTAGGATACCTAAATTTCTTGGTAGGTAAACCTTAGATAGGTTGATATCTAGCTACCCTAAGGAGCCTAGGCTAGTGTCATGGGTATTTGCAAGGTTTCATTGGTTTTGGGCTAGGTATCGGAATTTACCTTAGAAGGGTAAATCCTAGTTTTGCCTAGGAATAGGGTATTTGTGTTAGAAGCCTAAGATGATGTTAGAACTTGATTTCCGTGGTTGGTAATGATCAAATATGGTACTCAAAGACTAGTTTTGACGTCGGTTGACCTTTTTGACCAAAAGTCAATAAAAGTCAACCGAGAGTCAAACTTAGCCTTTAAGCGACCCGATTTGACCGAAACCAACCCAGAGTTGACCAGTTGACTGAAAGTCAATAGTTGGTCAACATTAGACTAGTTTGACCTAGGGTTGACCTAGAGTTGACCAGAGTTGACTAGAGTTGACTTTTTGACCAAAAGTCAACTGTAAGTCAACCGTTGATCCCGATTGACCTAGTTTGACTTAGAATGACTCCCAGTGACCTAATATGACCTAGTATGAACCAGTATTGCCTAGTATGACTCAGTTTGACCTAGATTGACCTAGTATTGACTTAGACTTGCATTCATGGCTTGTATTAGCTTCCTTTTTCAGTATTTAGCCCTGTTTGACTCATAGTATCTTATTTTAGGTCTATGATCACTCTGAGCGTCTGTCCACTCTATCAGCTCAGGACCACAGGCGAGTACATTCACTGATAGTTTTCATTGTCTTGATATCTACTATATCCGATTCAGTCGTAGTGTTTTACTTGATTCCCGACACGACAGTTCACGGACTAGTATACGTCGGATCCTGTCATGAGATGTTATTCCTGGACTTTCTTGGTATACGGGTATGAGATATTTCCGTGTTCCTGTACTTGTATAGACACCGATTCCTAAGGGGACTTGCTACCCTCTTACGGAACCCCGTGTCATGACGTGCCATGTCCGGATCCGTGATACTAATCGGGGAGAGAGGGGAATTATTAGGGGTTATGTGATCAAAGCCTCCGTGTGTTACAATATATTGCTAGCGCCACCCTCACCTCACGTAGGGTATAGCAGATACCCCGTGCCGGTTATCCAGGTTGGCCGGCATGACCCTTTTCAGAGATTTTTGTGTGATTGCCGGGCCAAGTGGATAACCTTTCCCTTGCTTCCTAGCCGATCACATTTTGCCCTAATAGTTCAAATCACTTTTTAGTTATTTGTTGTCATATCTTACATTCCAGTTCACCTTTACTTACTGTACTTTCACCATGCTATGATTCATATTCTCTTATGCTCTACCTGCCTTTTATACTGTACCATGATGATGGGACTAGGTTCTGTTTGAAAGAAGGATTACAATCCCGGTCCTTATTTGGTTTAAGGGTTATAACTCGGCTTTCAAATGGTCCCCAAGTCGCCTATATTCTTTGTCTTGTATTTCATTATTACTGTCTCTTATAGTATTTCTCAATTCACATGGAACTGCTGTTGGTGTTTGTACTTGGTCATTTTCCTGACAGGATACCGTTGATAAATTTTACAGATGATTTAGAGGCTGATTGCCCGACTTACTACGGGATAGAGTCTGATGGACATGACCTAGACAGGGGCTTAGTGGTAGAGCCACTAGACTTCGGTCATCTCGAGTAGCCTAGTTTTAGTTAGGTTTGCCTGGCCTGCGAGCCAGCTAGTTCATTTCAGTTGTAGTATCTTTATACTTATTATTATTCTGAGACTCTGGATTTTATGTTAGCTGTGACTTGTGGATATTTCTGGACTTGTTTCTTGCTTTATCTATCATATCTCTTTTCCATGCTATCTACCTTAGTTTTGACATATGTGATTGAGACTGTATTGCTATGTTCCTCCATTCGGAGTGTATATACTGTACAGGTACATTTATCTGTTTTAGTCGTAGTATTTACAGACCCTATATACAGCGTTCTACCACCGATTCTGCGGCGTAGGCTGGACGTAACCACGTGCTCGTGCCCTTTTCAGGGTGCCGGTCGTGACAATTACCAAATATATACACATATAGATATTAGAATATGATACATTATGATACATTGGAAATACCTTCTCTAAACAATATAAAATCTGGAATTAAATGTCTAATAATTAATCATACAATATATATTAAAACAAGAGTCCAATAGGAATTTTTCCACTTGGACACAAACCTAGACATAGGACACTCCTAAAAGTCTCCAAAAGGACACGAAACGGACACAAATGGAGACACAACCATGGAGGTTATTCCTATGGGTCAAAAATAATCCTACATGCATGTTGGGATGGATTAGAGGAGAGATTATACCTTCCGGGAGAGAGTTTCAAAGGAAAAAGCTTCCCGACTCGACACCGACACGTAGAGATTCTAGAAGGACACGAACGAGCTCCGAATCCTCCCAAACTTGAGGAGCTCCTTCCTTGGATTGAATGGAGAGGGAAGGAAGAAGATTTGGTGGAGAAATGGAAGGATTTAGTGATGGTTTGATTAGGGAAAGCTCTCTAAAAAATGGGGAAGAACAAGAGAGAGAAATGAAAGGGGAAATAATAAAGTGACTTGTGCCTATCCATGCCAAAAGTGGCCAGCCATAATGGTGGATTTTGTCCTATTAGGAAAGGTCAAAAAGCCCCCTACACTAATCTATTAGTTAATACATGGAAGGGCTTCTAAGTCGGGGGTAGTTTAGTCATTCCTAAAACCACTAATCCAAATTAATCCTAACCAAAATAATTAGCCTAGTCACTAACTAAAATATCTAACATGTGGACCATGGCTAACTAGTGTGTGGGCCCGCTAAGGTCAACACTACCACGGGTCCCCGATACAAGTCGGAATGAGCTGAAATTCGAACCCGACTCAAATAACCCCAAAATATTACAATAAATAAATAAATAATTCTACAAATATTCAAAAGTAAAAAATAACAAAAATACCCCTGTTTCTGAAAACTGGGGGTGACAAATCTATCCACCTTAAAAAAATTCGTCCTCGAAATTAAAACCAAACAATAGTAAAATCTCAAATTCACAGGTCAGGGCTAAAAATTTAAAAATTTAAAATGGTTTAAAATCTCAAAATCAAAACATGAATTAAATGACTAAAAATTTTAAAATTTGAAATTACTCTCAAATATAAGTCTATCCACCTTAAAGAATTCATCCTCAAAAATTAAAACGATGCAAACAAAAAAAAATTCATGCAATCTGATAATCGTATGCGTCTGTCAAATAATCATGATACTCAGAAACTCCGTCATGCCAGTGAGCAAGGCTACGATAATCACAGAGTCCTCAACTATGGTACATACCTCTAGAATTGTGGTATTTAAAATTTTTGCATTGCCGCTAGCTTGGCAGCAAAAACCTTAAATTCCCACACCCAAGGAATACGTCCATAGTCTGACTATATGTCCTCACTCTACCTGCTAGCATGACCCTAAAGGATTCTAAAATCTCATAATCGAGGCGACCTAGCCTATACGACTTATCTCAGAAAATGTCACATAACAAGAACAAAATTTCATCCAACGATCAAAGAACAGATAGAATCGAAGTTCAAGACAGTTTATGAGGAAGCAATACGAAAATGAGATAGAAAGATTGGAACCTGCTATCTGCTCTGCTACTACTGCCTGAGTGGGCTCAACTGCCATGGCGAACGCACGCCCCTGCTGGCCTCCTCTAGCCTGCCGCACTCCATCCTGGCCCGTCTGTCTGGCTGCACGGGCAGTACAGTCCCTCATCTGGTGATCTAGAGCTCCACAGAATAGACAAACTCCTAGCCTCAATCTACAGACCTCCCCGGTGTGCCCTATCTTCTTGCAGAAAGCATACTGGATGGCCTGCCTCTGGCCCTGTCCCTGGTGCTGCTGGGCACGCGCTGGTGCCTGCTGGAACTGCAACTGAGGCTGCTACTGCTGAAACTGCCTGTCACGACCCGCACCCTGAAGAGGGGCACGAGCACGTGGTTACGTCCAGCCTACGTCGCAGAATCGGCGGTAGAACGCTGTATATAAGATCTGTAAATACTACGACTAAAACAGATAAATGTACCTGTACAGTTATATACACTCCGAACGGAGGTACATAGTAATACAGTCTCAATCACATAATCAAAACTAAGGTAGATAGCATGGGAAAGAGATATGATAGATAAACCAGGAAATGAGTCCAAGATCCACAAGTCAGAGCTATACACAAAATATCCAGAGTCTCAAAAATATATAATAGGTGTGAGTACTGAATAGAACAACAATATGCATGTAGGATTGCTTAGGAACTATCCGGAAGCCGAGTTACAACCCTTAAACCAAACAAGACCGGGGTTGTAACTCTTCTCCCGAACAGAACTTAGCCTCCTAGGATAAATAAATATGAAAAGGTGCCTTGAATTATTAGTGCGTCATGTGATCGGTTTGGGAAACATGTTCAAGCTTTCCATCTGACCGGCTATGAACAAATAACAAGTGTGAAACAACAAGTATGAAGATAAGGCCGGTCACCATGGCAAGTTATGAACAAGTGGGGTCAGGCTTTACCCGTCGTGAGCGAGGGTATAGCTATGAACAAGTAACAAGTACAAGTGTGAAGTACAAGTAGGGATTTTGATCACACAACCACTAATAACTCCCCATCCCCGAATAGTATACTGGATCCGGACATGACACGTCATGATACGAGACTCAAGAGCAGGTGATCAGCCCACTCCCAAGTTCATGTCTATACAAGTACAAGTAACAAGTCAAGTCATGTACCAATATACCAAGTAATCCAGGAACAACATCTCATGACAGGATCCGACGTAGACTAGTCCGTGAACCATCGTGTCTAGAAATCAAGTAAGACACTACAACTGAATCGAATATAGCAGATATCAAGACAATGAAAACTATCAGTGAATGTACTCGCCTGTGGTCCTGAGCTGATAAGGTGAACAGACGCTCAGAGTGATCACAGACCTAAAATAAGATACTATGAGTCAAACAGGACTAAATACTGAAAAAGGAAGCTAAAACAAGCCATGAATGCAAGTCTAAGTCAATACTAGGTCAATCTAGGTCAAACTGGGTCATACTAGGTCACTGGAAGTCAATCCAAGTCAAACTAGGTCAATCTGGATCAAAGGTTGACTTACAGTTGACTTTTGGTCAAAAGTCAACTCTGATCAACTCTGGTCAACACTGAGTCAACCCTGGCTCAAGCCTCGGTCAAACTAGTCTAATGTTGACTAACAATTGATTTTCAGTCAACTGGTCAACTCTGGTTTGGTTTCGGTCAAATCGGGTCGCTTAAAGGCTAAGTTTGACTCTCGGTTGACTTTTGTTGACTTTTAGTCAAAAAGGTCAACCGACGTCAAAACTAGTCTTAGAGTACCATATTTGATCATTACCAACCACGGGAATCAAGTTCTAACCCTATCTTAGGCTTCTAACACAAATATCATATTCCTAGGCAAAACTAGCATTTACCCTTCCAAGGTAAATCCCGATACCTTGCCCAAACCCAAGGAAACTCCTCAAATACCCATGATACTTGTAATATCTCGAAATTTGTGATACGTATTTTATTGCGTATTCGTATTTCTGACCCGTATTTTATTTTTCTTGTCTAAGTTAATTGTAGTTTATTTTGTAATCTTGTGGTAGTTTAATTGTCATTTATCATTATGGGTTAATCTGGTTAATGACTTCTGGATTTTGATTGGACCTTGGCCTGCATTGTATTTTGCTCAACTTGCAGTATTCTCGGCTTTCGTATTTTGGCTCGAATTTATGCGGAGGAGCTTGGCTTGGTTTAACTTGGTTTGATTTGGAGACTTGGTTCGGTTTTGTTTGGTTTAAGATTGCATTGGAATCCTTTAACCTATACTCTCCTTCACCTCCATCACACCCCACCATCATTTAATCCCTCTCTCTCCCTCTCTCCCCTCTCATTTTTCTACTTCACAGCCGGCCACCCCCTCTCCCTTCCTTCTTCTTCTTCCCCAAGAGAGAATCACCCCCATTAGGCAAGTGCACCTTGCTCACACTTGAGGGCCGGATTTTATGTGCCCATTAGCTAGTTTAGCACCCTATGAGCAACATTAGATCTTGGGTTTTCTTGATTTGGAGCTTGGAATCTTGTAGATCTAGGTTTGGAGTGTTTTCGGATTTTTGGAGATTTGATCTCCCAAACTTGTTCTTTTGTTGGATTTAATGTTTCCATGTTGTAGAGCTTTCAATTTTACACAAGTTAGAGCCTTGAAAATCCGGATTTGGGTTTGTATTGATGGATTTATGATGTTCCAAAGTTTTGAGTTCCATGGGTTCTCTTTTCGGATTTTTGGAGAAGATGACTTGCTGTTCTGGCCGATGGCGCCTACTTCCTCGAACACGCCTCTTTAGGCGCTGTTCGTTCAACTGCGCCTTCTTAGGCGCGGTTCGCAGACTGCGCCTCCTTTTCGAGCGCGCCTCTTTAGGCGTGGCTCGCTCGAACGCGCCTCCTTAGGCGCGGTTCGTCTCAATCGCGCCTCCTTGGATGCTGTTATCCTCCGCCCCTCGATGGCGCCTCCTTGGCGTCATTTTAGGCGCGGTTGGCAGACTGCGCCTACTTTCCCAGATTGGCAGATAGCGCCCATTTCCTCCTGTTAGGCAGATAGCGCCTACTTTCCCTTGGCTTGCCCGACTGCGCCTATATTTATCATTTTAGGCGCAGTTCACTGTTCCCTTGACCTAGGCGCCATTCGATTTCATGGATTAGGCGCGATCTGATCTACCAGATTAGGCGCGGTTGACTTCATGAAATTAGGCGCGGTTTAACCCTTGGGCCTAGGCGCCATCTGACTTGACTTGACTTAGGCGCTCTTTGACCTACGGGTTTTAGGCGCGGTTTGGCTCACTGGTCCTAGGCGCCATTTGATCCAATGGATCTAGGCGCGGTTTGCCCCATTGGCTCTAGGCGCGGTTTGACCTGTCCAGACTAGGCGCACTTTAGTGTGCAGCTAGTAAGCGCACTCTAGTGTGCTGCCTCCCTGGCACACTCTAGTGTGCTGCCTCTATGCGCACTCCAGTATGCCTGGCCTGTCCTAGTGCCCCTGTACCCCTGCACCCCTAGTGCCTGTATTGCTTTCTCTGGGCTTTGGTTTTCTTTTCATAATTTGGAGCTTCCTGAGATTTTGGTGCTCACAACACGACTTGACTAGACTCGACACGTCTTGACACGATTTCCTGTATTTGTGTACTGCTTTCTTGAATCTTGACACTAATTTGGGAACACTTTACCCCTGGTTTATATCCTTACGCCTTTTGACCCGAGCTCGACCCGAACACGAGGTGGGCACGATTTGATTTAATGCTAGTATGGCGTTGTCCCTGGTTTTGTTATCTCTTGTTACATCAGAAAAGTGTTTCTTATGGTCTTATTTTATAAAGTCATGTTTTCAGCCTTATTGTACTTTTCATGTCTTTTTACATCGGTGGCCGTTTGGGTGCACTTAGGATTATGTTTCTTTTACTTGTAGAATAGTTGCATTGTGATATGCCTTATGGCCCTGACACGATAAATAAATCCTGGCTAATAACTTGTAACTTGTAACCTTAATAACTAGATAACTTGATAGTGGCTCGTGGCGGCGCACTTCCAGCTCGTAACATGACATGACTTGGCATGATAATTTGACAACTTGAGCTGCTGAGGCAGGCTCACTTGACTAGTATAGCTTGTCTTGACACCGTGGGTGTACCTTCTTGTGTTTGGTCAATTCACCAGTCTTGTCTTGCATCATGTCTAGGACATGAATTCTTGATTTCCCAGGGTCAGGAATTCATATTGGAAATGAACTAAGATTAACAACTAGCTTAATTCACTAGTCATGACGAGATGTTCCTCAGCTACAGGCGATCCCGTTACCCCGGCAACAATCGTTTGGACTTGTAGCCTGCCGACGAGTAGGGCGCATTTCCAGCTCACTGCCAAGTGGTGCATCCTCAAGCTACTTGTAATGATAACAAGAATGTAGTCCCTCTCTCTCTAATTGTCACTATACTAATAATCGCCTGGGTAACCTGGATAGCTGCAGGGCTTGTGGCAGAGATACATCTCACTGCATTGTTAGTAATTAGGCTTGGGATAACCCTAGTTAGTTAATGTAGCAAGCCGTAGGCTATGATTGGCCGTGTATTATTGGATGGTGTCCAGCCTTGTCTGGTCTGGTCTAGGACCAGCCCTGATGGGTCCAGCTCTTGATTGTTCCAGTCTCTAGAACTTGAATGCTTGACTTGCACTGGATGTGATTGCAAGATTTCTTCTCTGTCACTGTAGTGTAACTCTCTTGTATGACTGTCCTCTAAGCAATAGACTGGTTAGTGACTATGTACTGTTCAGGTTTCCTGGTACGGTACATTTGTCCTTACCGTGTTTATTGTGTAGATGGCACTTATCTATGTTATAGCTTCCTGTATATGATTGTTATCTTCAAGCAATAGACTGGTTAGTGACTATGTACTGTTCAGGTTTCCTGGTACGGTACATTTGTCCTTCCTTGTTTATTGCCCGGATAGCATTTATTTCTTATTTTTCATGCATCTTATCTGCCAGGTTCTCCGGTATTATTATTATTTTCTAATCAAGTTACTTGTTTCCTTTTTCTGTGATCGGGATACGTGCATTGGTACCGCACAAATCTCGATATGCTTTTACTTATTTCGCTGCTTTTGTTTGCTAATGATTTGCTGGTTTTAGTCCTTAAGTGGAGCCTCCTTTGTGGCACTTGCTCTTTCTGGGGTCTGATCCAGCTGGTTTTGTATGGCCAGATACCGGAGCAGCAGCAAGGGATCTACCTGTCTTCCAGCCAGATGGTGACCGCCAGGCGTGACCAAGGCTTCGAGTGGGTTTCTTTTGTTCGCCCACTTTATTGTAAATTCATAATATTTTGAGGCGTTTAGCCGACGAGCACGTGTTAGCTCGATTGCAACTTGTATTTATTATCTGCCTGTGGGCTGTAACGTGATTGACATGCCCCGGGGGTTGATCATGTATGACTTAACTCTGAGCTAGTCTTTACATTTTGTTACGACTAGTTTTCATGATCATCTTATATGTAATGTTTGGGACGCCTTACAATTGTATATTTGGTGATCTGTTATCTTGTAACTTATTTTACTTGTTGAGATTGACACAATAGGCCATTTGGACCGTAAGAGACTGTTGGTTTGTAGAATACCCTCACATGCTAGACAGCCGTGATCGTATAGCGGGATGGTTGCCGTCCCAATATACGTAGCTGGCTGTTCACGTTCTCGTTCGTCCGTATTTCGGGAGCGGGGCGTGACAGTTTTAGTGGTGGCCCATGCAGGTCTTGTCAAACAAGAAATGTGAGGGTTACCGGTAGATGTCTCAATCTGTGCTCGCCCTTGATCTCCCGATTGTATCTTTGCATCTCCTTGAATTCTCGACTGATAACATACTTGCATCCTTGAATCATCCTGGTCCTTTCCTTAATTTTCCTGATGTTCCTGCTGACCAGCCAGAGAGAGTTCAGCCAGTAGTCCAGCAGCAGTCAGAAGACGAAGCTCAGTCGTCAGCAGCAGCTTCCCAAGCCATGCCTCCTGTAGAGCCAGAATTCCCAGTCCAGCCAGATCAGCTAGCAGGGTCAGAAGATGGAGTCTTGGTAGGACTCATCCGTGAGTTGCTTGCGTCTCAGAACCGCCAAGATGATGCCTTGCAGCAGGCAGTACAAGATACTCTGAGTGGAAGTGGTCGGAATAGTGCAGTCAACAGATTCAAGCGCCTGAACCCTCCCTTCTTCAACGGTACTGAAGATGCGATGGCTGCCGATGCTTGGCTACAGGATATAGAGATTATTCTTGAAGCAGCAAAGACTCCAGAAGACGAGAAGGTAGCAGTGGTGCGCCTTCAGTTATTGGATCTAGCCCGCAATTGGTGGGCTGCACAAGCAGTGGGATTGGCAACACCTATTCCTTGGGCAGTGTTCAGCGAGAAGTTCCAGATCAAGTATTATGATGCAGTGGCTCGATATGACTTGCAGACCAAGTTTTGCAACCTGAAACAAGGAGGAAGGACGGTCGACGGATATGCGGCCGAGTTTTCGAGACTTAGTCGGTTTGCTCCCACTTTGGTGGCGACCGAGTTCGACAGAGCACAGAGGTTCCAGCAGGGACTTCACTTGGAGATCATATTGGCCGTGGAGCAGTTCGAACATCAGACCTATGATGCTGTTTTGCGAGCAGCAAGGAGGTACGAGTACACTTCCCAGAGGATAGCAGACAGAACCGGAGGACGAAGGCGGTCCCACAGTCAGATGAACCGATCTTCAGCTCCAGCCCCAGCAGCCAGGGCCTTGACCATTGAAACTCTGAGGCGAGCAGCTTCAGTTACGTCGGATCAGTACTCAACCCCGACGTACCCTCAGCAGGAACAGAAGCAAGACCAGTCTTCCTCAGTGGGCTGTTCTTATTGTGGTAAGCCTGGGCATGTAGTAGCAGAGTGTCGCAAGGCTCTGGGATTGTGTTTGTTGTGTGGAGCACCAGACCATAGAGTGGGGTCCTGCCCATTCAGAGTCGATTCAGCTTCAACAGTGACTAGTCCCTCGGTTATGGGACCAGCACCAGTTCACCAACAACAGCAGTTCCCGTTTCCAGGACCATTGCCGACCCAGGCTCAAGCATTCCAGCAACAGAACCCGCGACAGTTTGCCCTAGCCCAAGCTCAGATTCGGAATCGTCGGAGAGGTAGCTGTATCTTTATCTTGCTTTTCCGCCGTCGTTACCAAGGGCACATGACTTATTTCATGTAACCTAATTACGACGGCATGTCCCGGACCCGAGTTGTACCCTGATCATTCGAAAAGGTTATTTGGTTATTGGTACCAACCTTTAATCTTTTCGGATGTGGAGAGGCCCGTGTTCGTATTTGATCAGGGAGTAAGACCTCAATGCGCCAGACTATCAGTTAGTCCGTGTTGCTTGAGTTCATCACTCCTTGGGGAGTCAAACGTGGGAGTGTAAGGATGGCATCCGAACACGTATCCCAATCGGTTTTGGCTCGTAAGGTGTGAAATTTTCTCATGCCTTGCACTTCGAATCCTTGCTTGCATGAAGGATTGCTTGATTGATTGCTAGCTCTAGATAGCTTGTGCTAGTGTAGCTTGTCCCGACATCTCTAGCCTCTTGAATAAATTTCGAGGACGGAATTCTTTTAAGGTGAGTAGGATGTAATATCTCGAAATTCGTGATACGTATTTTATTGCGTATTCGTATTTCTGACCCGTATTTTATTTTTCTTGTCTAAGTTAATTGTAGTTTATTTTGTAATCTTGTGGTAGTTTAATTGTCATTTATCATTATGGGTTAATCTGGTTAATGACTTCTGGATTTTGATTGGACCTTGGCCTGCATTGTATTTTGCTCAACTTGCAGTATTCTCGGCTTTCGTATTTTGGCTCGAATTTATGCGGAGGAGCTTGGCTTGGTTTAACTTGGTTTGATTTGGAGACTTGGTTCGGTTTTGTTTGGTTTGAGATTGCATTGGAACCCTTTAACCTATACTCTCCTTCACCTCCATCACACCCCACCATCATTTAATCCCCTCTCTCTCTCTCTCTCCCCTCTCATTTTCCCACTTCACAGCCGGCCACCCCCTCTCCCTTCCTTCTTCTTCTTCCCCAAGAGAGAATCACCCCCATTAGGCAAGTGCACCTTGCTCACACTTGAGGGCCGGATTTTATGTGCCCATTAGCTAGTTTAGCACCCTATGAGCAACATTAGATCTTGGGTTTTCTTGATTTGGAGCTTGGAATCTTGTAGATCTAGGTTTGGAGTGTTTTCGGATTTTTGGAGATTTGATCTCCCAAACTTGTTCTTTTGTTGGATTTAATGTTTCCATGTTGTAGAGCTTTCAATTTTACACAAGTTAGAGCCTTGAAAATCCGGATTTGGGTTTGTATTGATGGATTTATGATGTTCCAAAGTTTTGAGTTCCATGGGTTCTCTTTTCGGATTTTTGGAGAAGATGACTTGCTGTTCTGGCCGATGGCGCCTACTTCCTCGAACACGCCTCTTTAGGCGCTGTTCGTTCAACTGCGCCTTCTTAGGCGCGGTTCGCAGACTGCGCCTCCTTTTCGAGCGCGCCTCTTTAGGCGTGGCTCGCTCGAACGCGCCTCCTTAGGCGCGGTTCGTCTCAATCGCGCCTCCTTGGGTGCTGTTCGCCTCCGCCCCTCGATGGCGCCTCCTTGGCGTCATTTTAGGCGCGGTTGGCAGACTGTGCCTACTTTCCCAGATTGGCAGATAGCGCCCATTTCCTCCTGTTAGGCAGATAGCGCCTACTTTCCCTTGGCTTGCCCGACTGCGCCTATATTTATCATTTTAGGCGCAGTTCACTGTTCCCTTGACCTAGGCGCCATTCGATTTCATGGATTAGGCGCGATCTGATCTACCAGATTAGGCGCGGTTGACTTCATGAAATTAGGCGCGGTTTAACCCTTGGGCCTAGGCGCCATCTGACTTGACTTGACTTAGGCGCTCTTTGACCTACGGGTTTTAGGCGCGGTTTGGCTCACTGGTCCTAGGCGCCATTTGATCCAATGGATCTAGGCGCGGTTTGCCCCATTGGCTCTAGGCGCGGATTGACCTGTCCAGACTAGGCGCACTTTAGTGTGCAGCTAGTAAGCGCACTCTAGTGTGCTGCCTCCCTGGCACACTCTAGTGTGCTGCCTCTATGCGCACTCCAGTATGCCTGGCCTGCCCTAGTGCCCCTGTACCCCTGCACCCCTAGTGCCTGTATTGCTTTCTCTGGGCTTTGGTTTTCTTTCATAATTTGGAGCTTCCTGAGATTTTGGTGCTCAAAACACGACTTGACTAGACTCGACACGTCTTGACACGATTTCCTGTATTTGTGTACTGCTTTCTTGAATCTTGACACTAATTTGGGAACACTTTACCCCTGGTTTATATCCTTACGCCTTTTGACCTGAGCTCGACCCGAACACGAGGTGGGCACTATTTGATTTAATGCTAGTATGGCGTTGTCCCTGGTTTTGTTATCTCTTGTTACATCAGAAAAGTGTTTTCTTATGGTCTTATTTTATAAAGTCATGTTTTCAGCCTTATTGTACTTTTCATGTCTTTTTACATCGGTGGCCGTTTGGGTGCACTTAGGATTATGTTTCTTTTACTTGTAGAATAGTTGCATTGTGATATGCCTTATGGCCCTGACACGATAAATAAATCCTGGCTAATAACTTGTAACTTGTAACCTTAATAACTAGATAACTTGATAGTGGCTCGTGGCGGCGCACTTCCAGCTCGTAACATGACATGACTTGGCATGATAATTTGACAACTTGAGCTGCTGAGGCAGGCTCACTTGACTAGTATAGCTTGTCTTGACACCGTGGGTGTACCTTCTTGTGTTTGGTCAATTCACCAGTCTTGTCTTACATCATGTCTAGGACATGAATTCTTGATTTCCCAGGATCAGGAATTCATATTGGAAATGAACTAAGATTAACAACTAGCTTAATTCACTAGTCATGACGAGATGTTCCTCAGCTACAGGCGATCCCGTTACCCCGGCAACAATCGTTTGGACTTGTAGCCTGCCGACGAGTAGGGCGCATTTCCAGCTCACTGCCAAGTGGTGCATCCTCAAGCTACTTGTAATGATAACAAGAATGTAGTCCCTCTCTCTCTAATTGTCACTATACTAATAATCGCCTGGGTAACCTGGATAGCTGCAGGGCTTGTGGCGGAGATACATCTCACTGCATTGTTAGTAATTAGGCTTGGGATAACCCTAGTTAGTTAATGTAGCAAGCCGTAGGCTATGATTGGCCGTGTATTATTGGATGGTGTCCAGCCTTGTCTGGTCTGGTCTAGGACCAGCCCTGATGGGTCCAGCTCTTGATTGTTCCAGTCTCTAGAACTTGAATGCTTGACTTGCACTGGATGTGATTGCAAGATTTCTTCTCTGTCACTGTAGTGTAACTCTCTTGTATGACTGTCCTCTAAGCAATAGACTGGTTAGTGACTATGTACTGTTCAGGTTTCCTGGTACGGTACATTTGTCCTTACCATGTTTATTGTGTAGATGGCACTTATCTATGTTATAGCTTCCTGTATATGATTGTTATCTTCAAGCAATAGACTGGTTAGTGACTATGTACTGTTCAGGTTTCCTGGTACGGTATATTTGTCCTTCCTTGTTTATTGCCCGGATAGCATTTATTTCTTATTTTTCATGCATCTTATCTGCCAGGTTCTCCGGTATTATTATTATTTTCTAATCAAGTTACTTGTTTCCTTTTTCTGTGATCGGGATACGTGTATTGGTACCGCACAAATCTCGATATGCTTTTACTTATTTTGCTGCTTTTGTTTGCTAATGATTTGCTGGTTTTAGTCCTTAAGTGGAGCCTCCTTTGTGGCACTTGCTCTTTCTGGGGTCTGACCCAGCTGGTTTTGTATGGCCAGATACCGGAGCAGCAGCAAGGGATCTACCTGTCTTCCAGCCAGATGGTGAACGCCAGGCGTGACCAAGGCTTCGAGTGGGTTTCTTTTGTTCGCCCACTTTATTGTAAATTCATAATATTTTGAGGCGTTTAGCCGACGAGCACGTGTTAGCTCGATTGCAACTTGTATTTATTATCTGCCTGCGGGCTGTAACGTGATTGACATGCCCCGGGGGTTGATCATGTATGACTTAACTCTGAGCTAGTCTTTACATTTTGTTACGACTAGTTTTCATGATCATCTTATATGTAATGTTTGGGACGCCTTACAATTGTATATTTGGTGATCTGTTATCTTGTAACTTATTTTACTTGTTGAGATTGAGACAATAGGCCATTTGGACCGTAAGAGACTGTTGGTTTGTAGAATACCCTCACATGCTAGACAGTCGTGATCGTATAGCGGGATGGTTGCCGTCCCAATATACGTAGCTGGCTGTTCACGTTCTCGTTCGTCCGTATTCCGGGAGCGGGGCGTGACAATACTAGCCTAGGCTCCTTAGGGTAGCTAGATATCAACCTATCTAAGGTTTACCTACCAAGAAATTTGGGTATCCTAAGTATCTAGACCATGTTAGGATACGGGGTATAGATTTACCCTATTACCCTATTCTATATCATGAATTTTACCCTTTTCTATACCACACTCATCAACACCACTCACTCTCACATGATACCACACTCTATTAGGCTTCTCTATAGGTTTTCTAATAGGTTTTCTATTAATTTAGATGTAGGCTATACTATAGGGTACTAGTTTCACTCACTAATACCTCACAGAACACACACACATCTCACAATTACACACACACACATTGGTAATATATGGACAGATTTTGGGGGAACTTGTGGGGACTGAAAAGTGGTGCTATAGGGCTGTTCTTGGACTGAATTTGTGGGGGGTTTTTGGTGGAGTATAGGACAGCCATGAAGGGTGAAAACTGGACTGCAAAGTGGGGGTTTTACATGGACTGTTTAGGGTTATAGTGGACTGTTTTGGGGGGGTATTTGTTGGACTGTTTTGTGTGGGAAATTCTGGACAGCCATGGGCTGTTAGCACAGCAGTTTTGGGGGGTTCTTTCCTCCCTCTCCTAGCACTCTACAACACTCCACACAACTCCCCTCTATCTCACCCACAAACTCACACACAATTACACACTCAAGCACAACATCAAACACCTCTCCTACATTCAACCACAACATACACACACACACCCCATGGCCACTTGGCCGAACCTATCAAGACTCTCTCCCCAAGCACAACAACATCTCCCCACCACAAATTACACACCAATATAAGCCATATATATATATATACATATATATATATATGAGGTATATATATATATATATATATATATATATATATATATATATTATTTATATATATATATATATATATATATATATATATATATATATATATATATATATATATATATATATATATATATATATATATATAGAAATATATATATATAACCACATATATATATTCAAATGGAAAAATGAATATGATACATTTAGATACATGGAGAAACTCATTCTAAAACATGTAAAAATCTGGAATATTAGTAAGAACAACACAAAAACAATATTAAAACAATATCCATGAGTCCAAATGAGGGTTTTTCCTATTGGGACACAAACCTACATGTTGGACACCCCTAGAAATATCCAAATGGACACAAAATGGTCTCTAATGGAGACACAACCATGGGAATCATTCCTATTGGGTTCCTAACCAACCTACATGAGAAGGAGAATTAATTTGGAGAAGAGATTACCTAATTTTGGAGAAGGAACAATGGTGGAGCTCTCAAGAAAAATGGAGGAAACCCTTGGAGAAGAAGAAGAAGAAAGTGGATGAGAATAAAAGATGGGGTTTCTCTCTCCTATCCACCTACATGTGGCTGGACATATGGCTCCAAAACCTCCTTTTCCTAATTACAAGTTTACCCCTCTATTGTTTTATTAGCTCCTTACAAGGTTGCTTAGGGTTTCGGGGTTAAAAATATAAATCTAGTGTTCTAATTAGGTTTAACCTAATCCATGGAGTCATGATTAATCCCTCTAACTTTTGATGGTAATATTGTGGGCCATGGCTAGCTAGTGTGTGGGCCCGCTAAGGTCAAAACTACCCCGGGTCCCCGAAACAAGTCAAAACAAGTCGGAATGAGTTGAAATTCGAACCCGATTCAAATAACCCCCAAAATAATACAAATAATAAATAAATAATTCTAAAATAATTTTTCAAGTGGAAAATTACAAAAATACCACTGTTCATGAAAACTGGGGGTGACAAATCTATCCACCTAAAAAAAATTTCGTCCTCGAAATTAAACCCAAACAATAGTAAAATTTCAAATTCACAAGTCATGGCTAAAAATTCAAAATGATTAAAATCTCAAAAATCGAAGCAGGAATTAAATGACTAAATTTATAAAATTAAAGTTACTCTCAAATATAAGTCTATCCACCTTAAAGAATCATTCAAAAACTTAAAACAAGGTAAACATAGAAAATTTATGCAATTTGATAATCGTATGCGTCTGTCCAATAATCATGATACTCAGAATCTCCGTCATGCCAGTGAGCAAGGCTACGATAATCACAGAGCCCTCAACTATGGTACATACCTCTAGAATTATGGTATTTAAAATTTTCGCATTGCCGCTAGCTTGGCAGCGAAAACCTTAAATTCCTATACCCTAGGAATACGTCCATAGTCCGACTATATGTCCTCACTCTGCCTGCTAGCATGACCCTAGAGGATTCTAAAATATCATAATCGATGCGACCTAGCCCATACGACTTATCTCAGAAAATATCACATCATAAGAACAAAATTTTCCAACGAGCAAAGAACAGATAGAATCGAAGTTCAAGACTGTTTATAAGGAAGCAATACGAAAATGAGATCGAAAGATTGGAACCTGCTATCTGCTCTGCTACTGCCTGAGTTGGCTCAACTGTCATGGCGAAAGCTCGCCCCTGCTGGCCTCCTCTAGCCTGCCGCACTCTATCCTGGCCCGCATGTCTGGATGCACGGGCAGCACAGTCCCTCATCTGGTGATCTGGAGCTCCATAGAACAGACAAACTTCCAGCCTCAATCTACAGACCTCTCCGGTGTGCCCTATCTTCTTGCAGAAGGCACACTGGATGGCGTATCTCTGGCCCTGTCCCTGGTGCTGCTAGGCACGCGCTGGTGCCTGCTGAAATTGCAACTGAGGCTGCTGCTGCTGAAACTGCCTCTGCTGGCAATGTGGGCGCTTCGCTGGCCCTGCACTCGAACTTGCTCCAAGAGCGTCACTGCTCCTCTTCGGCTTGAGGCCGAAGTCCTCCTCTGCAATCTGAGCCTCCATAAGGATCTGCTCGAAGGTCGCATCTCGTCGCCCAGATGTGCGAGTGCACACTGCATGAATGAGACCCCTCCTGAACTTTCGGGCCTTGTACCCCTCATCCTGAGCCAAACTGGGTGCAAACCTGCTCAAACGGAAGAACTCTGCTGCGTACTCGTCTACCGACGAGTTTTCCTGTACCAAACTGGCAAACTGCCCCTCCAAAGCTGACACGACTACGTCCGGGTAGAACTTCTCCTTAAAGAGCTTCCTGAAGTCCTCCCAAGACAAATCTCTCACTGACGCATGCGGATCCGTGCGGTACCAAGTCAGCGCTATATCGAAGAACAGGCTCGCTGCAGACGTCACCCACTGACCTCTCGGGACCTCTGCCAACTCCAGACTCCGCTGGACA
The DNA here is from genome assembly GCA_029216955.1 of Iris pallida. Classification (NCBI taxonomy): domain Eukaryota; kingdom Viridiplantae; phylum Streptophyta; class Magnoliopsida; order Asparagales; family Iridaceae; genus Iris; species Iris pallida. Next base: position 41,531 of record JANAVB010006273.1, read on the forward strand.
TCCTCTAGCCAGTCGTCCGCGTATAGGATACCCTCGGTACCCTTGAACTCCCGCGGGTTCATCTTCCTGAAGTGGAGGTGTGTACCGGGCCTCCCCTGACCCTGCTGCTGTGCTGGTGCTCCCTGAACTGTAGCCGGTGCACCTCTTTCTACTGCTGCCATAGCTAACTGATGTGAGTTCTCTATCGTCTGTCGTAGCACCTCTGTCTGACGGTGCTGTGCCTCTGCCTGTGCTCTCTGCGTCTGCAACATCTGCAGCAGAATGGCCATCATCCCTTGAGCATCTGTCGGTAGCTAAGGCGGCGGTAGAAGAATGTCAGGGATGACCATGGACGGTCTCGCTGCTGGAGGTGGAAGACCTCCTGAAACCGTCGCTGCCGCTCCCGCCTGAAGGGCAGGGACTGATGTGGCAGCTCCCTGAACTGCAGCTCCCCCAGCTGAAGGTGGAAGACCTCCGGGAACTGCTGCTGCTACTCCTGCCTGAAGGGCAGGGATTGAGGCTACTGCTCTCTCGACTGCTACTCCCGTAGCCGGAGGTGGAAGACCTCCCGGATCAGACCTCTCTGGAACTGTACTAGGCCCTACTGCATGAGAGCGAGTCACCGTCATCCTGAAGATGAATTGAACCCAAGAGATCAATATGGCACAAGATAAGATATTATCAAAGGAGGACAATTGAATTCAAATGCAAGAAGAGTTGTCATGGTAATCAAAAGATCAGAGTTTTCCTAAAAATGTGATTTAGTAACTCCTACCATACCCTAGATCCTACGTCCTAGTCGCAGGCACGTAATTAGCACTCTAAGTCGCGCACCATTACGAGATCGCACTAATTGCGATACTGACCTGCATGGGCCACCACAAAAACGTGTCATGACCCGCACCCTGAAGAGGGGCACGAGCACGTGGTTACGTCCAGCCTATGCTGCAGAATCGGCGGTAGAATGCTGTATATAAGGTCTGTAAATACTACGACTAAAACAGATAAATGTACCTGTACAGTTATATACACTCCAAACGGAGGTAACATAGTAATACAGTCTCAATCACATAATCAAAACTAAGGTAGATAGCATGGGAAAGAGATATGATAGATAAACCAGGAAATGAGTCCAAGATCCACAAGTCAGAGCTATACACAAAATATCCAGAGTCTCAGAAAATATATAATAGGTGTGAGTACTGAATAGAACAACAATATGAATGTAGGATGGCTTAGGAACTATCCGGAAGCCGAGTTACAACCCTTAAACCAAACAAGGACCGGGGTTGTAACTCTTCTCCCGAACAGAACTTAGCCTCCTAGGATAAATAAATATGAAAATGTGCCTTGAATTATTAGTATGTCATGTGATCGGTTTGGGAAACATGTTCAAGCTTTCCATCTGACCGGCCACGAACAAATAACAAGTGTGAAACAACAAGTGTGAAGATAAGGCCGGTCACCATGGCAAGTTGTGAACAAGTGGGGTCAGGCTTTATCCGTCGTGAGCGAGGGTATATCTATGAACAAGTAACAAGTACAAGTGTGAAGTACAAGTAGGGATTTTGATGACACAACCACTAATAACTCCCCATCCCCGAATAGTATACTGGATCCGGACATGACACGTCATGATACGAGACTCAAGAGCAGGTGATCAGCCCACTCCCAAGTTCATGTCTATACAAGTAACAAGTCAAGTCATGTACCAATATACCAAGTAATCCAGGAACAACATCTCATGACAGGATCTGACGTAGACTAGTCCGTGAACCATCGTGTCTAGAAATCAAGTAAGACACTACAACTGAATCAGATATAGCAGATATCAAGACAATGAAAACTATCAGTGAATGTACTCGCCTGTGGTCCTGAGATGATAAGGTGAACAGACGCTCAGAGTGATCACAGACCTAAAATAAGATACTATGAGTCAAACAGGACTAAATACTGAAAAAGGAAGCTAAAACAAGCCATAAATGTAAGTCTAAGTCAATACTAGGTCATCTAGGTCAAATTGGGTCATACTAGGTCACTGGAAGTCAATCCAAGTCAAACTAGGTCAATCTGGATCAAAGGTTGACTTACAGTTGACTTTTGGTCAAAAGTCAACTCTGATCAACTCTGGTCAACACTGAGTCAACCTTGGGTCAAGCCTAGGTCAAACTAGTCTAATGTTGACTAACAATTGATTTTCAGTCAACTGGTCAACTCTGGTTTGGTTTCGGTCAAATCGGGTCGCTTAAAGGCTAAGTTTGACTCTCGGTTGACTTTTGTTGAAATTTGGTCAAAAAGGTTAACCGACGTCAAAACTAGTCTTAGAGTACCATATTTGATCATTACCAACCACGGGAATCAAGTTCTAACCCTATCTTAGGCTTCTAACACAAATATCATATTCCTAGGCAAAACTAGCATTTACCCTTCCAAGGTAAATCCCGATACCTTGCCCAAGCCCAAGGAAACTCCTCAAATACCCATGATACTAGCCTAGGATCCTTAGGGTAGCTAGATATCACCTATCTAAGGTTTACCAACCAAGAAATTTGGGTATCCTAAGTATCTAGACCATGTTAGGATACGGGGTATAGATTTACCCTATTACCCTATTCTATATCATGAATTTTACCCTTTTCTATACCACACTCATCAACACCACTCACTCTCACATGATACCACACTCTATTAGGCTTCTCTATAGGTTTCCTAATAGGTTTCCTATTAGTTTAGATGTAGGCTATACTATAGGTACTAGTTTCACTCACTAATACCTCACAGAACACACACACACATCTCACAATTATACACACACATTGGTAATATATGGACAGATTTTGGGGGAACTTGTGGGGACTGAAAAGTGGTGCTATAGGGCTGTTCTTGGGCTGAATTATGGGGGTTTTTGGTGGAGTATAGGACAGCCATGAAGGGTGAAAACTGGACTGCAAAGTGGGGGTTTTACATGGACTGTCTGGGGTTATAGTGGACTGTTTTTGGGGGGTATTTGTTGGACTGTTTTGTGTGGGAAATTCTGGACAGCCATGGGCTGTTTGCACAGCAGTTTTGGGGGGTTCTTTCCTCCCTCTCCTAGCACTCTACAACACTCCACACAACTCCCCTCTATCTCACCCACAAACTCACACACAATTACACACTCAAGCACAACATCAAACACCTCTCCTACATTCAACCACAACATACACACACACCCCATGGCCACTTGGCCGAACCTATCAAGACTCTCCCCAAGCACAACAACATCTCCCCACCACAAATTACACACCAATATCACATAAGCCATATATTATAATATAGATATATATATATATATATATATATATATATAGATATATATATATATAACCATATATATACATTCAAATGGAAAAATGAATATGATACATTTAGATACATGGAGAAACTCATTCAAAAACATGTAAAAATCTGGAATATTAGTAAGAACAACACAAAAACAATATTAAAACAATATCCATGAGTCCAAATGAGGGTTTTTCCTATTGGGACACAAACCTACATGTTGGACACCCCTAGAAATATCCAAATGGACACAAAATGGTCTCTAATGGAGACACAACCATAGGAATCATTCCTATTGGGTTCCTAACCAACCTACATGAGAAGGAGAATTAATTTGGAGAAGAGATTACCTAATTTTGGAGAAGGAACAATGGTGGAGCTCTCAAGAAAAATGGAGGAAACCCTTGGAGAAGAAGAAGAAGAAAGTGGATGAGAATAAAAGATGGGGTTTCTCTCTCCTATCCACCTACATGTGGCTGGACATATGGCTCCAAAACCCCCTTTTCCTAATTACAAGTTTGCCCCTCTATGTTTTATTAGCTCCTTACAAGGTTGCTTAGGGTTTCGGGAATAAAAATGTAAATCTAGTGTTCTAATTAGGTCAACCTAATCCACGGAGTCATGATTAATCCCTCTAACTTTTGATGGTAATATTGTGGGCCATGGGTAGCTAGTGTGTGGGCCCGCTAAGGTCAAAACTACCCCGGGTCCCCGAAATAAGTCAAAACAAGTCGGAATGAGTTGAAATTCGAACCCGATTCAAATAACCCCAAAATAATACAAATAATAAATAAATAATTCTAAAATAATTTTTAAGTGGAAATTACCGAAATACCCCTGTTCATGAAAACTGGGGGTGACACTGCCTCTGCTGGAAGTGTGGGCGTTTTGCTGGCCTGCATCGAACTAGCTCCCAGAACGTCACTCCTCCTCTTCGGCTTGAGGCCGAAGTCTCTGCAATCTGAGCCTCCATAAGGATCTGCTCGAAGGTCGCGTCTCGTCGCCCAGATGTGCGAGGCGCACTGCATGAATGAGACCCCTCCTGAACTTCAGGGCCTTGTACCCCTCATCCTGAACCAAACTGGGTGCAAACCTGCTCAAGCGAAAGAACTCTACTGCATACTCGTCTACCGACGAGTTCCCCTGCACCAAACTGGCAAACTGCCCCTCCAAAGCTGACACGGCTACGTCCGGGTAGAACTTCTCCTTAAAGAGTTTCTGGAAGTCCTCCTAAGACAATCCCCTCACTGACGCACGCGGATCCGTACGATACCAAGTCAGCGCTATATCGAAGAACTGGCTCGCTGCAGACGTCACCCATAGACCTCTCGGGACCTCTGCCAACTCCGACTCCGCTGGACATCCTCTAGCCAGTCGTCCGCTTATAGGATACCCTCGGTACCCTTGAACTCCTGCGGGTTCATCTTCCTGAAGTGGAGGTGTGTACCGGGCCTCCCTGACCTTGCTGCTGATATGGTGCTCCCTGAACTATAGCCTGTGCACCTCTCTCCACTGCTGCCATAGCTAGCTGATGCGAGTTCTCCATGGTCTGTCGAAGCACCTCTGTCTGACGGTGCTGTGCCTCTGCCTGTGCTATCTGTGTCTGCAGCATCTGCTGCAGAAGGGCCATCATCCCCGGGTATCTGTCGGTAGTGGAGGCGGTTGTGGAAGAATGTCAGGGATGACCATGGACGGTCTCGCAGATGGAGGTAGAAGACCTCCTGGAACCATCGTTGCTGCTGCTCCGTTGGAAGGGCAGGGACTGATGTGGCAGCTCCCTGAACTGTAGCTCCCTCAGCTGAGGTGGAAGACCTTCAGGAACTGCCGCTGGTACTCTTGCCTGAAGGGCAGGGACTGTGGCTACTGCTCTCTCGACTGCTACTCGCGTAGCCGGAGGTAGAAGACCTCCCGGATCTGACCTCTCTGGAACTGTACTGGACCCTGCTGCCTGAGAACGAGTCACCGTTATCCTGAAGATGAATTGAACCCAAGAGATCAATATGGTACAAGATAAGATATTATCAAAGGAGGACAATTGAATTCAAATGCAAGAAGAGTTGTCATGGAAATCAAAGATCAGAATTTTCCTAAAATGAGATTGAGTAACTCCTACCATACTCTAGATCCTACATCCTAGTCGCAGGCTCGTAATTAGCACTCTAAGTCGAGCACCATTACGAGATCGCATAATTGCGACTCTGACCTGCATGGGCCACCACGAAAATGTGTCACGACCCGCACCCTGAAGAGGAGCACGAGTACGTGGTTACGTCCAGCCTACGCCGCAGTATCGATGGTAGAACGCTATATAGGGTATGTAATACTACGACTAAAACAGATAAATGTACCTGTACAGTATACACTCCGAAAGGAGGTGACATAGCAATACAGTCTCAATCACATATATCAAACTAAGGTAGATAGCATGGAAGGGAAAATACGATAGATAAAACAGGAAATGAGTCCAAGATCCACAAGTCAGATCTATACACAAACATCCATGGTCTCAGAAAATATATAATAGATACTACAACTGACAGTGCTAGCTGGCTCGCAGGCCAGACAAACCTAACTAGCTATACTACTCAGGGTGAGCAAAATCGAGTGGCTCTACCAACAAGTCACTGTCTAAATCTACTCCGTCAGACTCTACCCCATAGTAGGTCGGGCAATCAGCCTCAGAATCATCTGTAATATGTCAACGGTACTGTCAGGAAAATAAGCAAGTACAAATACCAACAGCAGTTTCATATGAATTGACAAATTCTATAAGAGACAGTGTAATGAAATACAAGGCAAAATCAACTGGAAAATATATATAATGGTGTGAGTACTAAAAAGGGCGACGATATGAATGTATGTAGGACGACTTGGGAACTATTCGAAAAGCCGAGTACAGTACACCCTAACCAAACAAGGACTGGGCTGTAACCCTTCTTCCGAACAGAACTTAGTCACCACAGATAAATAAAAAGGTGCCTTGAATTATTAGTGCGTCATGTGATCGGCTTGGGAAAAACATGTTCAGACCTTCCATCCGACCGGCTACGAACAAATAACAAGTGTGAAACAACAAGTGTGAAGATAAGGCCGGTCACCATGGAAAGTTGTGAATAAGTAGCTATGGACAAGTGTCGAGTACAAGTGTGAAGCAACAAATGGGTATTTTGATCACACAACCACTAATAACTCCCCATCCCCGAATAGTATAAAGGATCGGACATAACACGTCATGACACAAGATTTAAAAGCAGGTGATCAGCCCACTCCCAAGTCCATGTCTATACAAGTACAAGTAACAAATCGAGTCATGTACCAATATACCAAGTAATTCGGGAACAACATCTCATGACAGGATCCGACATATACTAGTTCGTCAAATATCGTGTCTGAAAATCAAGTAAGACACTACAACTGAAACAGATATTAGAGATATTAAGACAATGAAAACTATCAGTGAATGTACTCGCCTTTGGTCCTGAGCTGATAGGGTGAACAGACGCTCAGAGCGATCACAGACCTAAGATAAGATACTATGAGTCAAACATGACTAAATACTGAAAAAGGAAACCAATTCAAGTCATAAATGCAAGTCTAAGTCAAAACTAGGTCAATCTAGGTCAGACTTAGCACTAGGTCAGACTGGCTCATACTAGGTCATACCAGGTCACTGGGAGTCATTCCAAGTCAAACTAGGTCAATCTGGTTCAATGGTTGACTTACATTTTACTTTTGGTCAAAAGTCAACTCTGGTCAACTCTGGTCAACACTGAGTCAATCCTAGGTCATAAGTCTAATGTTGACTAAAAGTTGATTTTTAGTCAACTGGTCAACTCTGGTAGTTTTGGTCAAAATCGGGTCGCTTAAAGGCTAAGTTTGACCCTCGGTGACTTGTGTTGATTTTGGTCAAAAGGTTAACCGACGTCAAAACTAGTCTGTGAGCACCATATTTGATCATTACCAACCAAAGGAATCGATTCTAAATCTATCTTAGACTCATAAGACTAATACCCTATTCCTAGGCAAAACTAACATTTACCCTACCAAGGTAAATCCCGATACCTGCCCAATTCCAAGGAAACCCCGCAAATACCCATGGTACTAACCTAGACTCCGTAGGGTAGCTAGATATCAACCTATCTAAGGTTTACCTACCAAGGAAAATAGGTATCCTAGGTATCTAGGCTATGTTAGGATACGTGGTATTGATTTACCCTATTTCTAAACCATATCATGAATTTACCCTCTCAACACTCTCACATTCACCCTCACCACACTCTCACAAAGTACTCTCATATTTACCACATAGCTCTCCTATAGGTTTCCTATTGGTTTAGACATAGGCCAAACTGTAGGTTACTAGCTACACTCTAGGCTCTCACACACACACACAAACTCACAATACACACACCACATAGCAAATATGTGACTGATTATGGGAAAAAGAGGACTGGTTT
>JANAVB010006274.1:0-41441 GCA_029216955.1 Iris pallida
GGAAACCCTGCTCACGAGACTCGGCTGACATGCATATATTTCAGGGACGCCTGGGTATGTGCACGATGCGACTCGAGTGAGAATGACAAATTTTCTATCATGCGGCTTTGCTGAATGCATGTATTTTGGGGACGTTTGGAATGCATGCACGATCTAGCCAAGTGATACGACGAGTTCAAGCAAGGCTTGAAAGATGGGAGTGTGTCGAGATCTTGAAACCGTGTTAAACGGAAGATTGATAATAGTGCGAGCGTGGCTCGGAATCGAAGGAACACGTAGGCGAAATGTATACGATAAAGTCTTGGTCATAGAAATGGTAGGATGGCTTGCCTTCAGGAAAGTCTCGAGGACGAGACTTGTTCTGAGTGGTGTATGATGTAGTGCCCCGCCCCGCAAAGTCAATCGGAGGAATCGAAATGCCAACAGCGTTCGGCCTTAGCCTTGCAACGGCTTGCTCGGAGACATCGCTCAGGTGGGGTAGTTTCGGTGAACTCTCCTCATCTTTGCCTTCACATAATAAATCGTGTTTTCAACTTGCACAAGTTAGGCTTGATAATAAAATCTACGCATCCACATAGCTAAGGGAATAATCCCGACGGTTTGAATTGAGTTAGAACATAGAAAATGTCCCACTGTCGGCTTAGAGTTGGTGCACGGCGTGCTTTGAAAATGACACTCGATCCTTCGTCCCGTGGCTTGGGAGAAGGAAAGTTGGTCTTCGGTGCAAAAGCTGAGAGTTAGCCTAAGTCATAGGTGTCGCCCGCATGAATGCTTGCTAAAGCATGCACGGTCCTGTCCCGCAAGGCTTGGCATAGCCTTTGCTCGTCCCTTGGGTTATGTTGTAGGCTTGATGCTGGTCGACCTAAGTTATTCTACGTGCTATCCCACTCATTCTGCGGTTGTCAAGATAAATAGTCCCACGACCCCAAGGCCCATCATATGAAGTATGACTTGGGCGATAGCGTCGCATAGAACACGAGTTGGTTTAGAGGCACGAGCCACGGTTGGTTCAGTGGAAAGTTATCCACGGTCGGTCGATACTTAAGGAAACACGTTATGTTCAAGTTAAGTTGGAAGGCTATGCAGTAGCTGTTCCTGGGTTCAAGAAATGTTAAGTCTAAGCGATGGTTAGTCGCCGAGGCAACCCTGGTTAGGGGCTCTGCACAGGAAGTACAAAGAGTAGAAAGAGTAAAATAACCAAGTAAATGAATTGATCACATAACAAGCCCCAACGGTATCCTAAAATACACCATGTTAACCCTTATGAACTTGGACAACTTGTCGACAAGGGGTGGTTTCTTCGAGCGGAATTCCGGGGCCACGGGACCGTCTCGGCCTAGGAAGAAACTGGTTGTAGCCGAGCTGGGTAATAGGCAACGCTGGTAAGGCGATCGGTAAGACGGGGACTTTCATCGGGGCTCGCTACCTGCATTGAAAGGGTCCCGTACTGCCAGGCTACGTCCAAGGCGGCTGGTTAGGCCAATCCATAACAAACACTTGATATAAATTGTTTTCAACTAACATGGTAAGTTTTGTGTCGGCACGGGCGGCAATCCGTGTGTGTGCCTTTGGATTGAGTTGAATATGTATGAGTTAAAAAAAGACACAATGTCGGAGCCTAAGATTTGGCTACAGCGAAGGCGACGTGCTTCGGCACGAGATGTGGCGTCGAGTGTTACGTTGTTGGCATTGAGTTGCATGAGTTAGGCTTGAGCTGTCGCGAGTTAAGTCGAGAAGGGCCGTAGGGCTAGTTGTGTGAAGTTACGTTGAGTTATTGGGCACGGCCTCGAAATATGAGGTACGGTCGTGTTGTCACAACACAAGTGTAGGCGAGACTAAGCGAGGAGGCACTGCCTCGGTAATATTGAAGCACGAATCGAGTATGGCACGACCGAGTCGTTACGTCCCAAAGTTTGGCTAGAAAGACAGGTATAAGTCGGTGCGTCGACAATGCAAGCACGAGAAAGGTCTAGAGGCAAGGAAATAGAGTCTTTCGTGTAGTTGCATCTTTGATTTTGGCCGTAAGACGAACACGACTTGATAGGTTAACGTTGTTGGCACGAGGAGTGGTCTAGAGACAAAGCATAAGTTAACTTGACATTGCAAGCACGGGATGGTTCTGATACACAAGTTGCGCTAAGGCGCCGGTCCTAAAACTGATCCTAAGGTAAGAATAGAAAGACAATCGAATAAGGGTTTATGTTGCACAAAGTAAATAAAACGTATAGGTTTTGTATGGGTGGGCGAGGAGCTCACTCCACCAGTACAGTGGTACTGACACCCACACAGTGTTTCATGTGCAGGCACAGGTAGAAGCTCGTGGCGTGGAGCTCGCTTGGATGCGTCGAGGCACGGAGTTCCTTGGCGAGTCGAAGCGTGCGACCGCGTGATCTGAAGACTTATACAGGACATAATGTATGGACATCGCCTTCCGAAGCTTCCGCTGATTCAAGCATGTACTCGAGAGAAGAGAGAGAGCAGAGTGACTTGTAATTGAGAGAAAAGAGAGCTTGAGAGACATTATAAATTGGCCTTGCGCCCACTGATGTAATCTTGAATTCAATATCAATAAAGAGTGTTCTTTGAAATACTTGTGTTCATGTGTTCTCTAAATTCCGCTGCTATTATTCAATGTCTCTGCTCGGGACTTCTGTGCGACGACCCCGTCGCAGCCGCTGAAATCGGCCGTTATGGAACCCGCCTTGCACGAGCGCAATCTAGGCTCGTGCGGCATCACGCCTTAGCGAGGACGATCGCTCCTGCGGGAGCGGGGCGTGGCAGCGGCGATGGATCGTCGGGCGGGGAGGCCGGGCGAAGGAGAAGCGTCGGTGGTCGGGTTTCGCCGAGCGCCGCACGGAGGAGGCGGACGCGGCGGATCAAGGGGTTTTGGTCATGACGGCTCGGCGGAGGGGTGCACGTGATGGCGACGGCGGTGCTCGCCGTATCGGGGTCGGGAGGCGGTTGGTAGAGGGAAGACGCTCGGTTGGCGCTCGCGACGTTTGTTGGCCGCGACGGAGGGCTCGACGTCGGATCTACGGCAGATTATGGTGGCGCGCTCGACCTGGACGAGATCGGCAGCGCTCGGCTCGGTAGGCGATCATGGTGGTCGATGGCGAGGTATGTGGGTGTTTGCTTCCTTGATTTGGGTTTTGGGTTTGTTGGTGGTTGTGTTCGGCTAAGGCAGTTGTGGTGGTTTCGGTAATGGTGGTGCCGGGGATTATTTGGTCTCGGTGGTGGTGATGATGTGGTGGTTGCCGGAATTTCTATATGGGCTGGTCTTGACGAGGGCTGTGGTGGTTTAGCCGGGATAATGGTGAAGGGTGTTGGGTTGGGTGAGGACAGGTGGCCGGGGACAGAGGCTGCTGTTTGTCGGGGAAGACGGGAGGTCGGCTTGATAGCGGTGGCAGGGATTGTGGTGGCGGGTGAGGTCTCAGACAGGGAGACTACGGTTGGTGGCAGGGTGGTGGCAGGTTTAGAATCGGGTTAGGGATTAGCATTTTTGCCGTGTCGGGATTGTCGACACGGGGGGAGAGGATTCAACGTATATGTAAAAAAATATATGGAATAAGAATTTGGATGGACACAGACACGATGCACGTAGATTTATGGAAAAAATTTAGAGATTAGAAATACATGGATGTGTACCTGCCTATTTATAGGATGTGGGAATTCCCAGTTGGATAAAGATTAGAATAGTTTAAACCCAAAAATAGATAATTAGAAATTTAATTTAAAATCAATCAATCTAAATCCAAATATAAATCCAATTTAAATCTAATTAAATTTTTAGTTTAAAATCAAATGGGATAAATCAAATTGCAAATATTTAACTATTTAAATAAATTCATAAATTCAAATCAAGATTTAAATGCCACAATAATTTTAAAATATATTTTCTAAAATACTAATAATATTAATTTCAAAAATTACAATAAAAATAAACCACTAAATAATTATAAATTTATATGTATGCACAAATAATGTCGTTATAATTATGCTTTTCCTAGTATAGAATAAAATATAATTTATGATTAATAACTGCTAAAAACAAAAAGGCTTTTTATAGCAAGAATAATAATTATATATAATATTTTGAAAGTGTATAATAAAATAGAAAAATATTTTTCTAAAATATGTACGCTCGCACATATTCGCACTCGACGAGCAAGAAAAATAAAATTTCGTGCACGACGTACAATACGACTATGCGACGTACAATACAAATTTTAAATCAGTACCAAATTTAATAAAAAAATTAGTAGAAATTTAGGGGTTTTACATCCTACCCAACTTAAAAGAATTTTGTCCTCGAAATTAAAAATTTTAGTAGGGGGTGAGAAGAAGGGGGTATCGCTGGGGAACAATCAATTATAAGGCTCAACAAAATTATGTCGTAAGAAGTTGCGATCTAGATCATAGAATAATACGGACATGGTCGTGTGTAGTGAATGAAGGTCATAGTAGGACCGAGAAGAAGGACGAGGAGTTTATGATGAAGACATAGCAACATCGAGTGGTAATGGTCATAATTGATAGGACAGCTAGAGGAATTTCAACTACAAGTGCCTTCGTTCTTCCAAAATCGGTGAAGGTGAAAGCGATTTAAGGAGTTCAATGACGACATTATCAATTACGAATACGTGTTTCAAAGGCGGTCGTATAGATTTCTAAAGAATCGTCAAGGCAGTCGTGGATGGGATTCCCAAGGGTAAGTTTAACTATATCACATCCACGTAGATTGAAAAAGGCAAACCAATGTGCACTCAGTTGATCAGACCATCATGCACCGGTTCTGATTAGACAATATGTTAGTGGGTCGACCCAAATAACATATGTCTTGAACAAGCTCGATAAAGGAATAAGCTTGCAAAAACTAGGTTATATTAGCATCATTAGTCTAGATGGTAAAACATAGGCACGAGGGTAGATAAAATAAGAACCAATATTTATAGTCTAAGAGTCATAAGGATCTAAGTCTTGTTTATTCCTATACCATCATTCTACGATTTTATTGACCAAGGCTTGGTTGGCCAAATAAGTTAAATTCTTCCAGTCTCTGGTTTAGATAATACTATTTGTATTCCCTTAATGGTCAAGGGTGTGTCAGGTCGTGGGGTATTCTACCCAACTTAAAGAATTAAGCTAAGGGTGTTGGGACATCTAACTAGTAGGGTCAATCTCTAGCAAGCACGAAGGGAAGATAAGAATAATGATAGAAGGAATCAAGCAAGATACAATCGATGAGTCGGTCGAATATAGAATCGAGGAAAAAGGTCAAGTATGTGGATGAGATCCTAGACTTCTATCCTGTTCGCAGGCTTGTTTGGTATGGTAAAGTAACCAAACAATTTATCTTGACCTGCATGGGCCACCACAAAAACATGTAATGTCTCAGTCCCAAAATACGTAGGACTAGGAACGTAGACATGCCAGCTGTACTTATACGAAGTATACTCCAATATATGGAAGCCTCGTATGAATACATAAGCTGTAAAATGCAGTAGAACCATAACTAATCTCATCCACACAAAATAAATGAATAAAAGACATCATATAAAGATAATAAATTATCTTGATACAATATGTTGGGCGGAGACAAATCCACTAACAACAAGTAAAGAAAAAATACATAAGAAAAGAAATGAGTTTTTGGCGAGCGAAGCGAAGACGATCCAAGTGCAATCATCCTCGAGGAAGTAGAGATGGTCATGGCTAAAGCTAAAGCACCTGCGAAAGACAAGAGCACACACCTGGAGAGATAACCAGATCCTCAGAGGGACGTAACAAGACACATAATATCATGCCATATAAACTGAATAAATATTTCTCAAATAAATAAGTCAATTGAATTATAACATGGTCCAACACGCGCCTATTGAACTAGCGTACCATCCCTCCAACCAAACAAGGATAGGAGATGGTAAACTAATTCACGGTGACATATCTTTCCATGCTAAGAATCCAATATGGTATCCGGACCCCAACAAGGTTCAATACCTTCTCATCGGAGTAGTAAGCCACACCTACAACCAAACAAGGACAAGATGTGACAAACTAATCCGCCACAAGTTATTGTTCCAAGCCACGGTCAGATACAAGTACCCAAACCAAGAGTACTCATACCTAACGGATAAGGACGCCTAACCAAATCTAAGTGAATGCAGTTTTAAGAACAGTTCATGGTCGCATGACTACCGGGTCAAGTCAAGAAAATATCAATGCAGTACCTCAGTAGCGAGTCACAACACCATATACTATTTCTCAGTATCGAGCGAGTCTATAGCATATAGTCTACCTATCGTTTCTCAATAGCGTGCGAGTCTATGATAGATAGGGTGGTAGTCAACTTCCAATCATGTTCTCCCCGCCAAATGGTAACTCATAACTGCTAAGTCTTCTAGCATGCAATTCTATTAGCAGTTATTTCCTAACGCACGGCTTATACGTACTGGTGGCCAGCCAATCACGCATGTCCTAGTCCTATATGTGACACACCACAACGTAGAATAAATGTTTCAAGGCCTATGAATGCAACACACACGGTGGTCCCTTAAATCTAGGTTTAATGTGTAAGAAAAATAATACATATCAGCAAATATAAATGAACAGTAAGTTCTAACAGGTTATGCCATGTATCATAGTTTATTTTGCATAAAGAAAATAATAAATAATGCATGAAATAAGAGGTAAAATAATTAAATAGCAAATGGTAAGGTGTCTTGCCTGGTAGGACGCCTGGCGTACTGCAATGATCAAGGTGGCACGATCTACGATTTTGGTACAACAACTATGCAAGATGACCTCGGATGGTGGCACGGACAATTTCATTGAGTCCAGAAGGGTCAAATTAGTTAGGTTTGACATAAGGTAGTCTCGAAATAGGCGAAGGAATAGGAATAATAGGACTGGATACGGACAGGAGAAAAATCAAAGAAATAATAGATAAATATTATATATATACGAGTTTTTAGAAAATATTTATAATTCCTAAAACTAGTTTTTATAAGTCAAAATAAGTATAAGAAAAATACTCACAGTCAAGAAAAATCATTTTTGGATAAAAATACTAAGTTTGTAAATTCTCGTTTTTGACAGAAACGATGTTTGATAAAAAATACTTTAGATAAATATTATAGAAAACTATATTTTTCGGATAACCTATTTTTGGCAATACTTTTTAGTATACATATTTAGCATCCGAAATCTAGTTTTAAAAAGAACATAGAACAAGCCTAGTAAAATATTTTTGCCTAAAAAAATACTAGTATATTTATTTAAAAATAATATTAATACTTACTTATAAAAATAATAGCTCAAATATTTTCAGTAATACTTATATTAATAAGTACGGTATAATAATTAATATACAACTATTGAAAAGTACACATACTTACATATAGACAGTTGTCAAAAATACATCTCAATAAAATATATCTAAATATTTAAATTACAGATATTCACTATAAAATACTAAATGTAATAATAATAATAATAATAATAATAATAATGAAATAACAGTAATAATGGTAATAATAATAATAATAATAATGATGTAATACTAAATATCACTTAATAACACATAATAGCAAATAAAGATATTAATAATAAAATAAGTTATGAGCTCATACTTAACCAATGTCTCTTTAGAAAGAGGGGAGAGAGGGGGTCTGAGAGCACGGAGCTGTGGGATTTGGAGGCGGCGATCGGAGGGTTTAGTGGAGGCGGTCCGGCTGGTGGAGAAGAAGACAGGGTTCGTCGGGGCTCTGGCGGAGCGGCGGTGTGCGAAGTAGGGCGGCGCGGATGCGCGCTGCTCCGTGGAAGCGGCGGACTCGGAAGAGGGTTTCAGGCGGCACGGCGCGCTCGTCGACGCGGGGCGCGGGGGCGGCGATGGATCGTCGGACGGTGAGGCTGGGCGGAGGAGAAGCGCCGGTGGTCGGGTTTCACCGGGCGTCGTACGGAGGAGGGGGACGCGACGGATCAAAAGGTTTTGGTCATGACGGCTCGACGGAGGGGTGCACGTGATGGCGACGGCGGTACTCGCCGTGTCTGGGTCGGGAGACGGTTGGTAGAGGGAAGACGCTCGGTTGGCGCTCGCGACGTTTGCTGGCCGCGGCGGAGGGCTCGACGTCGGATCTGCGGCAGAGTGCGGTGGCGCGCTCGACCTGGGGGAGATCGGCAGCGCTCCGCTCGGTAGGCGATCATGGTGGTCGATGGTGAGGTATGTGGGTGTTTGCTTCCTTGATTTGGGTTTTGGGTTTGTTGGTGGTTGTGTTCGGCTAAGGCTGGGGTGGTGGTTTCGGTAATGGTGGTGCCGGAGATTATTTGGTCACGGTGATGGTGATGATGTGGTGGTCATCGGAATTGCCATATGGGCTGGTATTGACGGGGGCTGTGGTGGTTTGGCCGGGATGATGGTGAAGGGTGTTGGGTTGGCCGAGGACAGGTGGCCGGGGGACGGAGGCTGCTGTTCGTCGGGGAAGACGGAAGGTCGGCGTGATAGCGGTGACAGGGATTATGGTGGCGGGTGAGGTCTCTGACAAGGAGACTACGGTGGTGGCAGGGTTAGAATCGGATTAGGGATTAGCATTTTTGTCGTGTCGGGATTGTCGACACGGGGGAGAGAATTCAATGTATATGTAAAAAATATATGGAATAAGAATTTGGATGGACACAGACACGATGCACGTAGATTTGTGGAGAAAATTTGGAGAATAGAAATAAATGGATGAGTACCTGCCCATTTATAGGATGTGGGAATTCCCAGTTGGATAAAGATTAGAATAGTTTAAATCCAAAAATAGATAATTCATAATTTAATTTAAAATCAATCAATCTAAATCCAAATACAAATCCAATTTAAATCTAATTAAATTTTTAGTTTAAAATCAAATGGGATAAATCAAATTGCAAATATTTAACTATTTAAATAAATCCATAAATTTAAATCAAGATTTAAATGCCATAATAATTTCAAAATATATTTTCTAAAATACTAATAATATTAATTTCAAAAATTACATTAAAAATAAACTACTAAATAATTATAAATTTATATGTATGCACAAATAATGTCTTCATAATTATGCTTTTCCTAGTATACAATAAAATATAATTTATGATTAATAACTACTAAAAACAAAAAGGCTTTTTATAGCAAGAATAATAATTATATATAATATTTTGAAAGTGTATAATAAAATAAAATAAAAAATTTCTAAAATATGTACGCTCGCACATATTCGCACTCGACGAGCAAGAAAAATAAAATTTCGTGCGCGACGTACAATACGACTACGCGACGTACAATACAAATTTTAAATCAGTACCAAATTTAATAAAAAAATTAGTAGAAATTTAGGGGGTTTTACATCCTACCCAACTTAAAAGAATTTCGTCCTCGAAATTAAAAAATTTAGTAGGGGGTGAAAAGAAGGGGGTATCCACTTCCAAAATACACTAAATTAGCGACGGATATTTAGCGACGAAATTTTTCAGTCGGCGTTAGCGACGGCTTCGTGGCCGCACACCGACTGATTGCCGACCACACGCCTTTGCCATTTTTATTTTAATTTTAGGGGGAGGAAAGGTCGTATATCCGTCGCTAGGCTGTCGGAATTATAGCGACGGATGGCCAGTCGTCGCTACGTAGTCGATTATTTGGCGAAAATTGTGTAGGAAATTGGCGGTACATTTTTTCGACTACGTAGCGACGGATATTCAGTCGGATAATCAATAATAGCGACTAATTGGCGACGGATTATTAGCAGTCGCTATTCCGTCGCTAAATTTACGTTCCAGACTTAAATGAAAAGGCGGGGGAAACTTTTCGCATTCCCCCCAAATTCAATCTCTCCTCTCTCTCTCTCTCTCTCTCTCGCGGCTTCGGTGAACGGTGTCGGCGTCCTCTCCTCTCTCTCTTTCGAAGGTAATCCTCTCTCTCTCTCTTTCTGTGTCGCGGTGTCGACGTAGGGGCAGCGGTGGCGGCAGGCTTGGGGACATTCGGGTGCTGCGCGGCTGGCTTGGGGCGGGGGTGTCGGGGGCTGGGCGGCGAGCTTGGGGCGAGGGCGTCGGGGGCTGGGCGGCGAGCTTGGGGCGGGGGCGTCGGGGGCTGGGCGGCGGGCTTGGGGCGGGGGCGTCGGGGGCTGGGCGGCAGGCTTGGGGCGGGGGCGTCGGGGGCTGGGTGGCGGACTTGGGGCGGGGGCGTCGGGAATTGGTGGCGGGCTTGGGGCGGGGGCGTCGGTGGCTGGACGGCGGGCTTGAGGCGGCGGGCTTTGGTCGGGGGCGGCGGGGGGCTTTGCTTATCAAATTCATCTGAGTTTATATATTGGCTAAATAATGTGTTATCCATATTGGGTGTTATCCATTAGTTTGGTGGTGTTTGGATTAGTAAATGTGAATATGGAGTTTGGGTTCATGGTGTATATGTTCACTGTTTCAAGGACAGTGCGAGTTCTTCATCGGCATAAGTCAGTTGTGTGCTTCTATATAGATGTATATATCTATACATCTAACTGTGATATACATATATATGTGTATGTGTGCTTTAGAGAGTGAGGAATAAAAAGGCAGGCCTACCATGCCTATTAGCATGCAGGACGGCTTGGGGGTGTAATGTGTGATTGTAGACATGGTAGGAATTATAGGTAATTAATGCTAGTGTGGCTAGACTAAGGTAGTGCTTGCTAGATAATAAGGACACTCTAGTATCCTAACCAAGTTAATCTTAGACTAGATATTTAGGATATAGCTTCCATATCCTAGAAGTGAACTCTTGCAATTTAGAAATAGATAGATTGACTCAGTTTGGTATCGGTATCGCACTATCGGTATCGGTATCGCACTATCGGTCAAGGTTCACAATATCGGTATCGGAATCGGTTTCGGACTATTCCTATGAGTATTGGTATCGGCGATATCGGTAGTATCGGCGGTATTGTATCGGAGTATCGGACTTTGGTATCGGAAAACAAATAATTATTAATAAATTATTTACATTTAAAAACATATATTTTATACATTTAGGCATAATTTTAAGTATTTTAGCATTATTTCTTAGTAGTTTTGAAATTATATGAAATAGTAGTCACCCTTACCGATTGGTTTTGCCGAATTGACCGGAACAAAGACCCCCAATGTCGGTATCGGTCAATATTTGGTATCGGTCGGTATCGGATCGGAACATGCCAAACCGTATCGGTATCGGCCGTATCGGATCGGTATCGGCCGATACTTTAAACCATGCTATCGGTATCGAACTATCGGTATCGGTATCGGTATCGCACTATCGGTATCTGTATCGGTATCGCACTATCGGTATCAAACTATTAGTAACAACTGTATTTAGATTTTTCTCTTCTCGAGCTAGAATACTAGCGGATCCACCAGTTACATGATTATATACTAATTCTGTTTAGTTTGTCTTACTATACAGATTTTTACATCTAATCTGTGATGGATCGTTATTTCGTTGATCGTACATGGATGTACAAACGACAACACGAGAGCAGAATAGGTGTGAGTGACGATTTTCAGGCAGGCGTGGAAGTGTTTCTTAAGTATGCCATGAGCAAAGCTCAGTTTATGGACGGTAACAAAATCAAGTGTCCATGTCGTAATTGTTGCAATAGACGTTACAAAGAAGTGGGGAGTGTAAGATATCATTTGACCCGTAAGGGTTTCGTACGTGATTACGGCCTGTAGTCGTCGCAAGGTAAACTATATGCCGAAAGACAGGTTACGAATGCTGCTACTTATGCTTTTGATAATAATGCTGTAGCGGATTTTGTCGTCGATGACGACGAATGCTCCGTTGATTATGGAGACGTGCAGAACCTTGTACGAGATATGGTGTACGACGTGCCAGGGCCTAATTTTGATCCGGAGGATCCTAATCCCGAGGCGAAGGAGTTCTATGATATGTTTCAGGATGCTGAAACTTCTTTATATCCTGGTTGTGATCCACATTCCGTACTGTCAGTGACGATGCGATTGTTGAACATAAAGTCCGATTTTAACTTGCCACAAACTTGCTATGATCGGATTACACAACTAATGAAGGAGGTGTTACCGAAGGAATCAAAAGAGCTTCCAAAAAACTTCTACAAGTCGAAGATAATGGTCCGACAACTGGGACTGGGGTACGACAAGATAGATTGTTGTCACAACGGATACACGTTGTACTACAAGGAGAACGAGGATGTAAAAAGTTGCCGCTTCTGTAATGCAGATCGTTACAAGGAAGACAGGGGAAAAGAAAAGTCAACTACAAAACGATGTCCTTACAAGTATATGCATTACTTGTCGATCACGAAGCGCTTGCAGAGAATGTATATGTCTCAGAATACAGCAGAACACATGACGTGGCACAACGAAGAACGCACAAAGGACGATGGAGAATTGTCATATCCTTCGGATGGAGAGGCGTGGAAATATTTTGATTTTCGCCATCTAGATTTTACTACAGAGCCCAGAAATGTACGCATGGGGCTGTTCTGATGGATTCGCCCCTTTCGTGCAGTCGAGATCTCAATACTCCTGCTGGCCAGTCATTCTGACCCCTTACAATCTGCCACCATGGATGTGTATGAAGACTCCTTATATGTTCTTGACAGTATCATACCAGGTCCCAAAAATCCGACGAAGAATATCGATATATATTTACAGCCGTTGGTGGATGAGCTGAAACAGCTGTGGAAGATCGGCGTCACGACCTATTATATTTCCAGGAAACAGAACTTTTAGATGAGAGCTTCACTGATGTGGACAATCAATAATTTTCCTGCATACAGTATGCTGTCGGGATGGAGTACTCACGGCACCCTGTCTTGTCCGATATGCATACAAAATAGTAAGGCGTTCCACCTTAAGCATGGAGGAAAAACTTCTTTCTTTAATTGTCATCGTCAATTTTTGCCCGCGAGTCATCCTTGGAGAAAGAACAAGGACGTATTCCGAACTGGAAAACAAGAATTTTCTCATCCGCCTGCCAGATTGTCGGGATACGATATTTGGAAAGATGTAAAGGATTTGCCCACTGTAATGGAAGATCAATCGAACAATCGTGTCGATGGGTTCGGACAAACCCATAACTGGACCAAACGGAGTATCTTCTGGGACTTGCCTTATTGGAAAGATAATCTTATAAGGCGTAGTCTTTATGTTATGCATATCAAAAAGAATGTGTTCGATAATGTCTTCAATACCATCATGGACATTAAAGGAAAGACAAAGGACAATCCAAAAGCAAGACAAAACATTGCCGAGATATGCAAGCGTCCTTATCTGAACTTGATACAAAGGGGAGCTGCTGGACAATTAAGTAAGCCGATAGCACAATACACATTGAGCAAGGAAGATATATTAATAATCTGCAAGTGGGTATCTACTTTAAGATTTCCCGACGGCTATGTGTCGAATTTGTCTAGATGCGTTGACCTCAATGAACGCAAGCTAACGGGAATGAAGAGTCATGACTGCCACGTGTTTATGGAAAGATTACTGCCCATTGCTTTGAAAGAGTTGTTGCCTTCTGCTGTATAGGTTCCGTTGGCCGAACTATCAATATTTTTAGGGATATTTGTTCAACTAAGTTGACTGTGCTACACATGGTTGAACTTGAGGAGAAGATTATCTTAACAATTTGTAAGTTGGAGAAAATATTTCCTCCTGGCTTCTTCGACAGCATGGAGCATCTACCGATTCATCTAGCATACGAAGCCCGTATCGGTGCATCTGTTTATTATCGATGGATGTACCCATTTGAAAGGTACATAAATATCGATATAATTTAAGCTAAATTTCAGTGGGTTTTAAAATTCTTTCTTAATTCTTAAGATAATTTGTCTCTCTAGATACCTACACCATCTAAAGAAGAAAGTTGGCAACAAAGCTCATATAGAGGCTTCGATATGCGAAACATATCTTATCGAAGAGGTGTCAAACTTCTGCTCTATTTATTTCGATACTCATGTTAAAACAAATCGAAATAGACCTCAAAGGAATGACGAGGACGTTGAGGATGGAGGAAGATTCAATATAAGGGGCAAGCCTGTTGGGGCTAGTAAAAGACGGTGGTTGACAAACGACGAGTATGATGCCGTTCACCGATATGTCTTGTTAAACGGTGACATACAAGAAGTGAGAGATTTGGAAAAGTAAGTCAGTACACTTGCACTCATTATAATCTCGAATTTGATGAAGTAAGTGACTACACTTATATATTTTTATTTTCTCTAATAGTGTATTTAGTGATGAAGTCAAAATGAGGAGACCCGATATTACCGATGAGGGACTTCAAAGAGAGGTTGATTGTACATTTCCATTATGGTTTCGCAAATACGTAAGTAACTGTGATTATAATTGAGATTATTAATATATAATCTGAAACATTTAAATTATAAATATTTGTTTACAGGTTTTATTGCCTGAAACAACACTCACTCATGAGAGTGTTCGTTATCTGGCACTGGGACCGAAGAAGCAAATAAAGACTTGGCCAGGCTATGTTGTTAATGGCTTCAGGTTTAAGTCAACTCAGAATGCTATAAATGTCAAATTTATCAATGACGGCATCAGTACCAAGGATTTCGGTGTTTGCATAAGAGGCACCGTCTATGACGACGAGCCGGACTTTGACTATTATGGAGTGCTTCGAAATATTGCAGATTTACAATATATTGGCCCATATGATATGCATATTGTGATGTTCAAATGTGAGTGGTTCGATACGACACCAAATATCGGTTGGAGAATCGATAAACAATTTGGATTCGTCGATATAAATCATCGCAGGAGGTATAGAGGGTCCGATACATTTGCGATAGCAAATCAGGCTGTTCAAGTCTACTATACAAGCTACCTAAGGCATCGTAGAGATTGATTTGACTGGTGGACAGTATGCAAGATTAAATCTAGAAATACATTCAACGTTGGAGACCCAGCATACCAAGAGGACCAGATTGAAAAGTCCTAATATTTGGGACAATAATCAGATACAATGGATGTTGAAGATATTGTTGAGAAAAATAGAGGAGGAAAAAGGTTGATACACAAGACTTAGCTGTCAACCAGGAGAGAAAGAGGCATCTTGTCCCAAATTTTGAGGCAGAAGAAGAAGAAGAAAAAGAAAAAGAAGAAGACGAAGAAGAAGAAGAAGAATAAGAGGAAGAAGAAGAATTTGATAGAAATAAGGATACAGATGAAATCGACGATAAAGATAAGGATGAGAATGAGGATGAGGAGGATAATGATGAAGACGAGGCCGAGGATGAGAACGAAGACGATGATTAGGTTAAATATTATTGTATATTAAAAACACTTCCAATTACGTGAATTAAGTTTGACCTTATAAAAGCAATTACGTGAATTCATGTTTTTTTTTCATTCTATTATTTACTTATTGCAGATGGCACTCCTAGTCTTTTTCGTCGCGGCGGCACTCGTCTCCCTACTGGTGGTATGTATATTTTAGGTTAGTTTTTTATATCCATTTACACTTTTATATTGTTAATTATGTTTATGTGTTCTATTTACAGGTCATGATGGCTGGCCGTGGTCATGGTGCTGGTCGTGGTGGTGGTGGTGGTGGTACGGGTCGTGGTCGTGGTCGTACTAGTGCTGGTGGTCGTGGTCGCATTCAAAGTTCTCGAGATATGACCCCATCGAACGAGCCCGACCCGGAGAGTACCCCGGGCACAGACGCATCCCGCCCTCGATCGACCACTTCATCGAGGCATGAGTCCGGATCTGCTAGCGGATTCGTTCCGCTATCGGAACCACCAGCAGCGGATCCACCAGGGGATGCCCCAGTTACTGCACAGTGGGCCCCGGAGTACCCCCATACTCGATTCCATCCGGTTACTGGGGAGTACATACGCGGACCCGCAGATCCTCCGACGGCACCAGAGAGGCCGAGAGGCGAGTTCCGACGAGTGCTATGGCCCGCGGGGACCTCGTAAGTAAATTTAAGTTAATTTATTAAATTTCTTTCATTTATTCAAGTTAATAATCTAGTCGTTTCTTCTTTGTAGGTTTTTTCCGTTTAATGTTGGCAGGGCCCTTGGAAAAATTATCAGGGCTAACTTCCATGGTCCCTACTTCAACTTTTCATCGGTGCCCCCAAACGTGTAGTACGTCTGGCTCGACGAGTTGAGGGTATATATCTATATCTTCTGGTTAATTATTAGTTACTCTTTAATCAACCATTTTTTAAATTATGTGATAATTGATTTTCTGTGTTAGACAACGTACTGGTGGCCCCCCATCGCGAGGAGGGGATCCGCAGGACCTATAGAAGCGCTTGCTCGAAGAAGATACGAGATATGATTCATGACCTAAAAATGGGGCATACGAGGCCGAATTGGATCCGACAGGAGTATTATGAGGACCTCTTAGGTATGATGGATACCCCTGCATACAAGGAGAAATCATAGAAGGCGAAGGTGAACCGATCTGCCACGGGCCTTCATACGGGGGGATCAAGATCCCACGTAGCGACACTTGCAGATCTGGTGAGCAACCGTAAATTTATTTCACTATCGAATTAGGTATTATTAATTAAAGGAGTTAATTAGTTTCTACGGAAATTTTGTATGCAGGCCCAACGGGCGGTGAAGGAGGGAAGGACGCCAGAATCGGTTACCATGCACGACGTGTTCCAGCATACGCATAAAAGGCGGAAGGACGGGAGCTTCATCGACGAGAGGGCCAAGGAGACTGATGTAAGTACTTATGTTTATAAGATTAACGTTAGAATTAAAAGTATTCGGACTATAACTTAGGTAAACTTACGATTCACACTTAACTTAGTGAAACATAGGATTTAGATTACAACTTATGTAAATCTTATAATATAAACACATTCATTTGATAGGCTACGTATCGTGAGTCCCTTAGTCGGGCTCAGTTAACTGACACCGAGGATGTCGGTGAAACGATGCCCTTCCGGACGCCCTCTTCTTTGGCCGCCCGGAATGACTTGTTCGTAGATACCGTCGGCGGCTTTAAGAAAGGGTTCCTGTACGGGGTCGGCTCCCTAGGGCCATTGCACATGGCGACGCAGAGATTTCCACCGTCATCGCCTCCTTCCGTGGCCCCGGCAGACGATGATGTTAGGTCGCAGCTTACACAGCTGCACGAGGCGGTGTCGTCCTTGCGGGAGCAATTTGCCACGTACTTTCTGCCTACGTCTGCTGCTGCCGGTCCGTCTGCTGCTGCCGATACTTCTGCTGATGGTGTTCGTCCGTCTTCTACTGGTCTGTCGACTGCAGGTGTCGGTCCGACTTCCGTGGGCCATCTTTCTTTCAACCCTGATGCCCCTGTGGTACCGCCTACGACTGTGACATGGATCTCATGTCTGCAGAGCAGCTACGTCGATTTTCGAGCAGTGTCTACGACGGCTTCCCTCCGTACCTTATGGAGGAGTATATTCGTCGGTCGCATATGGGATTACCACCACCGGACAATCGACCTCCTCTTTCTTAAAATATTGTATTAAGAAAATTTAGATTATTTGTGAGAGCTTTGGATTAATTGTGCTATAATCGGCTTATAGCACCGGATATTATGTTACTCTTTAGGATAATTGATGTTTATTTTCTATTAATTTGGTTCGGTCTGTGATTCTTGGATATTTGGTGTGCATTAAATTCGTATGTGCATATTTGGTCTATGTGATTCTTGGATAATTGGTGTGCATTATATATTTGGTCTGTGTGATTGTTGGATAATTGGTGTGCATTATATATTGCTTTGGTTTATGCATATATTTGTGAACAGGGAAAGTGCTGCAATTTTTTTCCCAAAAAACTCAGTTAGCGACGGACTAGTGACCGTTTAGCGACGGATAATCCCAGTTGTCGACGGTTTTTCGACGGATTAGTCGTCGCTATCTGGAGTTTTTAAACTGTTTCCAGGTAGCGACGGATGATCGACGGATTATCCGTCGGCAAGGTTCTGGTGGTATAAACTTCGACGAAATAGCGACGGCCTATCCATCGCCAGGGCGACTGATAATCAGCCACTAATCAGTCGCTCGCTCTAGCGACTGCTTAGCGACGGACAATCCGTCGACAAGGTTCTGGAAATGCTTGACATTTCCAAAACCATGGCGACGGATAATCGGACACTAATCAGTCGCTGTGGTGACGGTGAAGCGACGGATTAGTGACTACTCTTCCGTCGCCATGGTGCTGGAAATGCCAAGCATTTCCAGAACCTGATCGACGGATAGTCCGTCAGCACACCGTCGCTAATCCGTCGTTCATTACCGACGAATACCGACGGATGAGCGACGGAACGATACGCTCTGATACGCTATTACGACGGGTTACCGACGGAATTTTACGTCGCTATTGTCTACACAGTTCAGTACTTAATAGTTGAAATGGACGACAGTCCATCGGAAATGCGTCGCCAATGCTTCGTATTGTGACGTTGACAAGCTGTCGCTATTCCGTCGCTTGATGACTACGTAGCGACGGACCGTTATTAGCGACGAGCTGATTGTCGACGGATTTTTTTGGCCAAAAACCGTCAGTGATCGGTCGCTAATACTAATTACCGTCGAATTGGCGATGGATAGGGCCGTCGCTAAAACGATAAATTTTGGTAGTGATCGGTGGGGAACAATCAATTATAAGGCTCAACAAAATCATGTCGTAAGAAGTTGCGATCTAGATCATAGAATAATACGAACATGGTCGTTGGTAGTGAATGAGGGTCATAGTAGGACCGAGAAGAAGGACGAGGAGATTATGATGAAAACATAGCAACATCGAGTGGTAATGGTCATAATTGATAGGGCAGCTAGAGGAATTTCAAGTACAAGTGCCTCCGTTCTTGCAAAATCGGTGAAGGCGAAAGCGATTTTAGGAGTTCAATGACGACATTATCAATTACGAATACGTGTTTCAAAGCGATTTAAGGTGGAATACGATAAAAAAATAGATAAATAAAACTGAAATCCACAAAGAGATACAACTGATAGAAGTCTAAGTGTCTAAGATATCACAAATCCAGAAAGCATCTCAAATCTCAAATACAGTAATCCATAAAGTAAATACAACTCAAGACAACTAAAAATAAAATAAGAAAACTCTAGCTATCTACTCCAACCTATACCGTGTCTCCTCTAGGCTAGCAGGTAACCTCCAAGCTATTTGTAAAATTTATCAACAGGTCCAGTCAGGACGGGAGCGAGTACAGTACATCTCAACAAATCATAACAGGCTAGGAAATATAATCATGTTAGAGAGTAAGATACAGGAAACTAAAGAACAATATGATGTAAAAAGAGAGAGACTTTAAGTAAATAGCTATAATATATAGAGAACTATCAGTCACTAGTGATTCAGAGCACAAGATGGTTATGTAAACGGCACAATGTTGCATACGAGTAATCTAAAAAGGTTGCACACGAGTAATCTACTGGATTGATTATATAACCACTTCTACTCCCCCGCCCCAATCAATACATAAGGATCTAGCCAAGTTATGTTATTCCACACGAAGTATAATCGCACACGAAGATCATGTGAGCATATGAGTATATACGATTTCACACGATTTGCACACGAAAAGCACGAACACAAGGAGTACACGATGCTCATGATAAAGTACACGAACACGAAATACTCGATGTATCCGCTAACGGGATAACATCGCACGACAAGATCCATATAGTACTAATCCGTGTTTCCAACGTGTCAGCATCATGTAAAGTAATCTAAAGCAGGAAATATACTCCTAAACAGGATATAAAATGATCAGAGAATGACTCGCCTGATTTGGTTGGAGTCGACGTGCACGACACGAATATGTCGACACGAGGTAGGTACAATGCTATGCTCTGCATAGGGCCCCAAACGACGACACGGGCAGTTCCAATGAGTCCAGAATAGTCCAAATAGCCTAGTTTGGTATATAAAAGTCTAAAATCAGGATTTGGTACAATAATCAATCAAGAAATAGAAAATGACTATCATAGTCACGATTTATGATTTCAAAGGAAAAATATAATTAAATAAATATAATAATTTTTTGGTAATCCTTTATAATGTTAAAACTATATCTGTATTAGTCAACATATTTTAGATAATATTTCAAAACCCAGAAAATCATTTTTGTACTAATATTCCTATTTTATCAAATATGAATTTAGGTCAAAAACTTAATAAATATATTTTAGAAATATTACCGTATTTATCTATATATATTTTCAAATAAGCAATACTACTAGTAACGATAAAATTAATAATAAAAGTACAATGCATATACATTATATACATGTATACACCATACTCACATACACATATTATGGCCCAAAACCTATTAATGGTAATTATAAATCTTAAAACCCTAATTATTAACTAGAATAATACCAACAAGAATTTGTAAGTAATAATAATAAAAATAACAATAAATACCCTCATTATTACCACCAATTTATACTATATATAAATTACTATATAAACTATTATATAAAATAATATATAAACTAATATGTAACTATTTATATAAACTAATATATAACTATTTATATTAACTAATATATGAATTAACACAAAAGGGGGGGTCTGATCCCTGATCAACAGAAGGGAATGGAGAGCTCACAGCGGTTGGGTCGGCGGGGTTTGCGCCGGCGGAGGCACGGCTCGCCTGGAAGAGCTCGTCGAGGAAACGCCGGTGGGGACCGGTACTAGCTGGGCGCGCGCAGATTTCTGGATTGCCGGCCAGATCAGGCAGCAAGGGGCAGATGCGGCTCGATGGTGGAACGTTCTTACCGGGCGGAGCCAGGAGGGTGCTCACCCAGAGGGGCAGATCTGATGCCGTGGCTAGTCGCCTGGCCTCGGAAGGAGACGTTGGGACGGATTGACGAGGTCGTGGTCATGGTGGCGAGGAGCAGCGGCTGTCGACGGGTCTACCGACGGCGAGGCGCTGAGGTCGCGGCACGAGAAAACTCCAGCGTCGGTACGGCAAGATTGAGGCGGCGCAAAGGTGAGGGATTCTCACCCACTCTCATCTCTCGCGATGTTTGATCAGATTTTTGGGGAAAATGGGTTTGGGGAGTGATGGTGGTGGTGGTTTGTTCTGGTGGTGGCGTTGGTGGCATGTAGGCATAACCTAACATCCATTTTCGTTACGGTCAAGAATAGTATGAAGCTTAATCGCTATTGGAACGTAATTTAGCCATTTCAAGAATAGATCAGAGTTTTATGCACGAGTGATATTAGCATCGAAGTTGATTATGCTTAAAATATTGATACAATGAAGATTAGGGTTAACCATTATTTGAATTTAGGTTCGAAAAGAATGAAATCGAGATTTCTGAGCACGAGCAACATGTGATAGAGATCCAGGTCATTATGGAATTCAAATAAATTGAGTACGGTCAAGGGTCAAGACTATTGGTACGATAAAGGGGTACTACTCAAGAAAATTAAAATCAAAATTTAAAGAACGAATGTCAATAGTATTGAAATCCAATTACAATAATATTAAGAAATTTTAGTCATGATATGATCTAAGTTGATCAATTCTGGGTAATCAAGATTTGGGCAATATGGAGGACAGGTTCATCGAAGTCTGAGCACGAGCATACAAGGATGGAGATTCAGGTCATATTTAAATTTGATTTAATTTAGTACGACCCAAGATATTAATATGATAAGAAAAGATGATCAAAGTTGATTGGTCGTAGTTAAGGGAGCTAGGATTCAATGATATCGAAAACCTTTAAAGGGTGGTTCAAATATATGGAATAAGTCAAATTCCTCATTTTGATAGGAAAATAAGAGACAAGATTTCGTAGAAAAGTCAAGTTAATCATCTGTCTCTGATTTTATTAAGTTTATCTAGTCATAATTTGCCAATCGTATCTTAATCTCACAAGTTATGATATAAAAATTCAACCTTTATATACACACTACCAAGATTTTATAACCTTCAGTCATCTAAACCTTTACCATTGTAACACCCAGTTTTCCAGATGAGGGTAATTTTGAAATTTTGAAATTATAATTATAATTTATTGATTATTATTTCATATTATGATTTTTGGTAATTTTTAATCATTTTTAAACTATTTAAAATTATGACTTGTGATTTTGACATTTTACTATTGTTTGGTTTTAATTTCGAGAAATTTGTCATCCCCAGTTTTCAGGAACAGGGATATTTTTATCATTTTGTATTTTTGAAATATTTTTGAAATTTATTTTATTATTTATGATATTGTTTTGGGATTATTTGAGTCGGGTTCGAATTTCAGCTCAATCCGACTTGAAACGGGGACCCGGGGGTAGTTTGACTCTAGTGGGACCCACACACTAGTTAGGCATGGCCCATATGATATTAATTTTAGTTCACATGATAGAAATATTTTAGTTAGAGGTTAGACTAATTATTATGGATAAGGTTAGTGTGATTAGAGACTTTAGAATGACTAATTTAGCCCCAACCAATTAGCCCTTTCCTAATACTCATAGAATAGGTTAGTGGGGGCATTTTGGACCTTACCATAATAGGACAAATAGCCCCATATGGCCAGCCACTTTGGGAGAGGATAGGCTCAAGTTCATTTCATTATTCTCATCCACACTCTCTCTCTTGTTCTTCCCTAAATTTCTAGAGAGCAATTCCTAGAAATTTCTCCCCAAATCCTTCTATTTCTCTACCAAATCCTTCCATTTTGCCACCAAATCTTCTTCTTTCCTTCTCCATTCTAGCCAAGGAGGAAGCTAGCCAAGTTTGGAACGATTCGGAGCTCGTTCGTGTCATTTTGAAATCTCTACGTGTCGGTGTCGCTCCGGGAAGGTTTTTCTTCGATTCGATCTACCGGGAGGTATAAATCCCTTCTCCTTTTCATTTCCTCATACATATAGGTCTATTTTGAACCCATAGGAATGACCCCCATGGTTGTATCTCCATTTGTGTCCATTTGGAGGTCATAGGAGTGTCCTTTGTGTTGTGTTTGTGTCCATGTGGGAAAACCCCAAATTTGGACACTATGTGTTGTTGTTATGTATGAATGAATTATTACATGTTTAATCTCATATTTTTGTATTGGAGATGTGTTCTATAGTGTCTCATATATATATATTAGTGTAGAGAGTGAGTTCTTGATATATTATGTTATATACTTGTGTTCTTTTGTCTCAAACTACCCAAATTCGTCATGATTTTTATCCACGTTTTTAATTTCAGCCATAACTTAGAAATGTCATAACTTCTAGCTCAAAGCTCGGTTTAATCTTCCATTTTTTTTAAAAGAAACGTATTGAAGTTAGCTTTCCAAAAACATGTAATAATAGGCCTAATTCTTTCTGTAACTTTCTGGAGAATTATTTGAGTGTCAGCTGTACGAAAGACAAACGCGTTCTCGGTGTTTTCGCGATTCCGGGAGTTTTCGGAAACGAAAACGCGATCCGTTTAAAGTTTCGGAAAGCTAACACATAGATCTATAACATAATTTAATCCTAGATTTTAATTTATGTTGAGATGGTATAGTATTGATTATTTGTAGGAGTTACTATTCGGCATATGCATTTTGTGCACCCTTGTGTGTAATATAATGTTCTATTTGATTTTAACCCATGTTAATGTATATACATTATGTAATTAAATAGAGAATACAAGCATGAGTAAATGTTTAAATAAATGATGTATGAGGTGTAAGTATCCTATCTAATGTAAGCATGTATAAGTATGGCTTGTAATGAATATGTAGGTTCCATAGTATGTAATATATGGTGCATATAGTAGTGCAAGATAATAAATGAATGATGAATAAATGCAAGCATGAATGTAATGTAATAATAGATGTAATATATGCAATATACAAGTTAATGAGATGTAATGTTCTATGTTAACATAAATCCTATATTACCTCATGTACCCCCTTACACTATGTTGACACTATCACACTTGACACATTGTTCACTTACACTTTGACACTCTTTTATATGTATACACTATGTATGCCCATTTAACCCTCACTTGTCCCTTTGTCATGTTCACATACACACATATAGCCTCTTAAATAAGTATTTATGAATATAGTTAACTTAGCTATGTATGTATATTATATATATGTTAGCATATTGTGTTGTAATATATAAGTTTATATAACTATTTGAAATGCCATGATTATAGACCTAATATTAATACCAATATATGCGTGTGTATATATGTGTAGACATATATAGCTTAAAGTAATAGATTACCTAGTGTATATCAAATGTAAATTCTTGCCTAGTTGAGTATTGAATAATTGCATGCTATATAGAGTTGGGTGTATGTTGGCTTGTATAGCCTTGTATTGATGTGTGCTTGCAAGGATAGTCTTGGTTAGGACTAGTAAGACTTGCTGGGTTAGGATATGACCTAGTTTGACCTAGTTTGACTAGTGCAGTTGACCAGAGTTGACCAAGGGTTGACTTTGGCCTAGTTTGACCTAGATTCATGTAGAATGCATTATAGGGCTTTATATTACCCTTCTGGACATGTTGTGACTTGTGCTGTTCTAATTAGGAGCCAAACACCTCTCATCGAACAGTATATTTACTTTGGACATTCAGACATCAGGCGAGTACATTCTCTGATAGTTCTTTCATTTACTTGTCAATTACTGTACTTCAGTTCTAGATAGTTTTATGTGATTCTTACAACACGTATGGATATTTCTGGATTCATGTATGCAACACACATACTATTTGTCTGGTCTCTATTTCTGGAACCACTACTGGCATAACCTTCTGGAACTACTACTGGCATCACCTACTGGAATCACTATTGGAACCACCTACTGGAATCACTCTGGAATCTTTTGCTGGTATCATTATGTTTGGCTGGACTCATCTCGATTCTCGTGTCATTTTCTGGATTCACTTGTACTTGTGGGCAGAAAAATATTAGAATAGGCATGTGAACATACCCAAATACTGGAACCACTCCCTTGGAATTATACTAGAACGATAGCCATCCCACACTTGGCCGAGTGTGCGGTGTGCCGTATTACCTACAGCCGTTCATATGTCGATCCCGATATTTTAAAACACACTGTTAGAGTATAGGCTGGACTCACCCTGGAACCTTTGATGACCAACTGGACTCACCTTATACCGGACTCATCTTGTACTGGAACCACCTGGTATCAGATTCATGTTGTCTGGATTTACTTGGGTTTTGCACTTGTTTATATTTACATTCTGGACTTATTGTGTTACTTTAGTTCAGCTAGATTTATTTTACAGTCTTCATTGCCATCATTCTTCTCTTGTTTTAGTTACTTACTTTTCTTGTATCTTATCTGTTCTCCATACCATCACCTGTATATAAACTGCCATATTCATCAATAAAACTGTCTATAACTGCTTTATAGTTCTCTGTCATTTAATTGGAATTTCTTGATGAGTTGTACTTGTTCCTGTCCTGACTGGACCTGTTGATAAATTTTACAGATAGCCTGGAGGTTGCCTGCTAGCCTAGAGGAGACACAGTAGAGGTTGTATAATTAGTTATTTCAGTTGTATTGAGTTGTATTTATTCTATGGATTACTGTATTGAGCTTTGAGATGTATTTCTGGGTTTATGTATCTTAGACACTTAGACTTCTATCTCCTGTATCTCTTTTGGATTTTATGTTTTATCTATCCTCATCATGCTCTACCTTAGATGTGATTGAGTCTGTATCTGCTATGTCACCCCCATTCGGGGAGTATAAACTGTTTAGTCTTATACTGTTAGATGCATTGAGACCTAGGACAACGTTCTACCGTCGACACTGCGGCGTAGGCTGGACATTGTTACATTCTCGTGCCCTAACTCTAGGGTGCGGGTTGTGACACGTTTTTAGTGGTGGCCCATGCAGGTCGAGTTTATGTAGTGGTATTCGAACTAGAGTATCACTACAGCCTGCAGTAGGATTAGGATTACTTTTGGGGTACTCAATCATATTAGGAAAAACTCTTAATCAGATTCCTTTTTTCCAATTGCTGCTTATTGATTTCCCTTGAATATAAACTGTCCTCCCTTGATTTTTTTTGCTTCATTCTCAGTAATTACTTTTTGGTTTGACCCGTCTTCATGATGGTTATGAAGACGATTTCATCGCTCTGGTTCGGGGGATACTATCGAGAGGCTGGCCACCTCTCGTCCTGTTCATCAGGGCCTCAAGACCGCAGCTCTTGTTGTGCCGACTCAGGTTGGCATTTCTGCTACATTGGAGGTGCACATCTATCTGTACAGAGATTTTCTTCCGTCATTTCTGATTTTTCTCAGCAGCGGTGATTCATGCAGCATCAGCAGCAGACCAGGGAAAACTAGCAGGGCGAGCTATCGTCAGGACAGTCAAGGATACACAGACCATTGGAGATCTTGCTGCAAGTTCCGTTCTTCTTAATTCCATTCCTGCAATTGTCTTTTATAATTACCTTGAAATCCGATTCCATCTGTTCCTTGTTGATTGATTAATTTTGTCATGTTACTCTTTTGTTGTGTTTGTTTTTTTTTTCTGAGAAAATCATATGGGCTAGGTCGCCTAAATCATGGAATCTAGAATCCTCGATAGTCGTGTTAGTTGGCATAGTGAGGACATGTAGTCAGATTTTGGATGTATTCTTGGGTATGGGAATTTAAGGTTTTCGTCGTCGCATGCGGCAGTGCGAAAATTTTAAATACCATGAACCTAGAGGTACGTACCTTAGTCAAGGACTCTGTGATTATCGTAGCCTTGCTCACTAGCATGATGAAGACTCTGGACAACATAATTTTGGACAGACGCATATGATTAACAGATTGTATCTTGAGAAGGTTTAAACATCATACCCTTTTGATTGTTATAAATGACTTAGGAGTAGGGATATTCAATTTTGTAGAGCTTATTCATAGGTAGTTCCTTCATAGTATAATGGTATGATGACTTGTAGAGTGTCTGTATCCTAGAGGTGATAATTAGCATTGGTGTTAGAATAGTAACCCATTGCAGATAATTCTCCTGTTATCTATAATACCAACCAGTTACACATAGGATGTTAGTATGCCTTACATCCTTCATGATTATTACTACTTTTCCTTACCTTTTCCAGTGAGGCACCCATGACCAGAGCCTGTCTTTGAGTATAGTTGTAGTTTCACCTAAGACCGAGAGGTCTATTTGCATAGATAGATTGCAGATAATATTGGCATATGGGATATAGGTTAGTTGGTATCTATAGGCCATTGTTGTATAGGGTTATAAACATGTTGTTTAGCCTATACTTGGTTTAGTTTTCCATTTTAGTTAAGTTCCCTTCGTATTGAGTTCCTTTGTGTTGATCACCTTTATAGGCAGTGTGCAGACCCTTCACTAGATACCATGTCCCCTTGATTCAGACCATTCATCATTAGCCTAGTTCTAAGCATTGTTTCAGACCTTTATAAGTTTAGTCTGCCTTAACCCTTGGTTGATCAGTCATGTATATATATAGATGATATACTTAGGATATATGTGATGGGTTATTGTTCTTGAGCATATATATATATATATATATATATATATATATATATATATATATATATATGTGGTATTTGGTATTCATGTGCTTAGCTTGTAGGTATTTAGTTATAGGTGACTTGATAGGATTGGGAAGTTAAGAGCTAGTCTATTATAGAGTTTCTCTTTTGCTAAATTCTAGTTGCCAACACCTAGATAGCTAGCATAGGTAAAACCCTAAGAAGTTGACCAGTTGATGACCAAGTACTTGAATGTTGAGAAATTGACTAGTGATTGACCTTTGACTATGTTTGACATAGAAGGGGGTACGATCATCTTAATTTCGAGGACAAAATTTTTATAAGGTGGGTAGGATTATAACACCCAGTTTTCCAGATGAGGGTAATTTTAAAATTTTGTAATTATAATTATAATTTATTGATTATTATTTCATATTATGATTTTTGGTAATTTTTAATCATTTTTAAACTATTTAAAATTATGACTTGTGATTTTGACATTTTACTATAGTTTGGCTTTAATTTCGAGGAATTTGTCATCCCCAGTTTTCAGGAATAGGGATATTTTTGTCATTTTGTATTTTTGAAATATTTTTGAAATTTATTTTATTATTTATGATATTGTTTTGGGATTATTTGAGTCGGGTTCGAATTTCAGCTCAATCCGACTTGAAACGGGGACCCGGGGGTAGTTTGACTCTAGTGGGATCCACACACTAGTTAGGCATGGCCCACATGATATTAATTTTAGTCCACATGATAGAAATATTTTAGTTAGAGGTTAGACTAATTATTATGGATAAGGTTAGTGTGATTAGAGACTTTAGAATGACTAATTTAGCCCCAACCAATTAGCCCTTTCCTAATACTCATAGAATAGGTTAGTGGGGGCATTTTGGACCTTACCATAATAGGACAAATAGCCCCATATGGCCAGCCACTTTGGGAGAGGATAGGCTCAAGTTCATTTCATTATTCTCATCCACACTCTCTCTCTTGTTCTTCCCCAAATTTCTAGAGAGCAATCCCTAGCAATTTCTCCCCAAATCCTTCCATTTCTCCACCAAATCCTTCCATTTCGCCACCAAATCTTCTTCTTTCCTTCTCCATTCTAGCCAAGGAGGAAGCTACCCAAGTTTGGGAGGATTCGGAGCTCGTTCGTGTCCTTTTGGAATCTCTACGTGTCGGTGTCGCTCCGGGAAGATTTTTCTTCGATTCGATCTACCGGGAGGTATAAATCCCTTCTCCTTTTCATTTCCTTATGCATATAGGTCTATTTTGAACCCATAGGAATGACCCCCATGGTTGTATCTCCATTTGTGTCCATTTGGAGGTCATAGGAGTGTCCTTTGTGTTGTGTTTGTGTCCATGTGGGAAAACCCCAAATTTGGACACACTATGTGTTGTTGTTATGTATGAATGAATTATTACATGTTTAATCTCATATTTTTGTATTGGAGATGTGTTCTATAGTATCTCATATATATATATATATATATATATATATATATATATATTAGTGTAGAGAGTGAGTTCTTGATATATTATGTTATATACTTGTGTTCTTTTGTCTCAAACTACCCAAATCTGTCATGATTTTTATCCACGTTTTTAATTTCAGCCATAACTTAGAAATGTCATAACTTCTAGCTCAAAGCTCGGTTTAATCTCCCGTTTTTTTTAAAAGAAGCGTATTGAAGTTAGCTGTCCAAAAACATATATTAATAGGCCTAATTCTTTTTGTAACTTTCTGGAGAATTATTTGAGTGTCAGCTGTACGAAAGACAAACGCGTTCTCGGTGTTTTCGCGATTTCGGGAGTTTCCGGAAACGAAAATGCGATCCGTTTGAAGTTTCCGAAAGCTAACACATAGATCTATAACATACTTTAATCCTAGATTTTAATTCATGCTGAGATGGTACAGTATTGATTATTAGTAGGAGTTACTATTCGGCA
This sequence comes from Iris pallida, assembly GCA_029216955.1. Classification (NCBI taxonomy): domain Eukaryota; kingdom Viridiplantae; phylum Streptophyta; class Magnoliopsida; order Asparagales; family Iridaceae; genus Iris; species Iris pallida. The sequence goes on from JANAVB010006274.1 coordinate 29,446, forward strand.
TATGCATTTTGTGCACCCTTGTGTGTAATATAATGTTCTATTTGATTTTAACCCATGTTAATGTATATACATTATGTAATTAAATAGAGAATGCAAGCATGAGTAAATGTTTAAATAAATGATGTATGAGGTGTAAGTATCCTATCTAATGTAAGCATGTATAAGTATGACTTGTAATGAATATGTAGGTTCCATAGTATGTAATGTATGGTGCATATAGTAGTGCAAGAGAATAAATGAATGATGAATGAATGCAAGCATGAATGTAATGTAATAATAGATGTAATGTATGCAATATACAAGTTAATGAGATGTAATGTTCTATGTTAACATAAATCCTATATTACCTCATGTACCCCCTTACACTATGTTGACACTATCACACTTGACACATTGTTCACTTACACTTTGACACTATTTTATATGTATATACTATGTATGCCCATTTAACCCTCACTTGCCCCTTTGTCATGTTCACATACACACACATAGCCTCTTAAATAAGTATTTATGAATATAGTTAACTTAGCTATGTATGTATATTATATATGTTAGCATATTGTGTTGTAATATATAAGTTTATATAACCATTTGAAATGCCATGATTATAGACCTAATGTTAATACCAATATATGCATGTGTATATATGTGTAGACATATATAGCTTAAAGTAATAGATTACCTAGTGTATATCCAATGTGACTTCTTGCCTAGTTGAGTATTAAATAATTGCATGCTATATAGAGTTGGATGTATGTTGGCTTGTATAGCCTTGTATTGATGTGTGCTTGCTAGGATACTCTTGGTTAGGCCTAGTAAGACTTGATGGGTTAGGACATGACCTAGTTTGACCTAGTTTGACTAGTGCAGTTGACCAGAGTTGACCAAGGATTGACTTTGGCCTAGTTTGACCTAGATTCATGTAGAATGCATTGTAGTGCTTTATATTACCCTTTTGGACATGTTGTGACTTGTGTTGTTCTAATTAGGATCCAGATACCTCTCATCGGACAGTATATTTACTTTGGACATTCAGACATCAGGCGAGTACATTCTCTGATAATTCTTTCATTTACTTGTCAATTACTGTACTTCAGTTCTAGATAGTTTTATGTGATTCTTACAACACGTATGGATATTTCTGGATTCATGTATGCAACACACATACTATTTGTCTGGCCTCTATTTCTGGAACTACTACTGGCATCCCCTTCTGGAACCACTACTGGCATCACCTACTGGAATCACTACTGGAACCACCTACTGGAATCACTCTGGAATCTTTTGCTGGTATCATTATATTTGGCTGGACTCATCTCGATTCTCGTGTCATTTTCTAGATTCACTTGTACTTGTGGGCGGGGAAATATTAGAATAGGCATGTGAACATACCCAAATACTGGAACCACTCCCTTGGAATTATACTGGAACGATAGCCATCCCATACTTGGCCGAGTGTGCCGTGTGCCGTATTACCTACAGCCGTTCACATGTCGATCCCTATATTTTAAAACACACTGTTAGAGTATAGGCTGGACTCACCCTGGAACCTTTGATGACCAACTGGACTCACCTTATACCGGACTCATCTTGTACTGGAACCACCTGGTATCAGATTCATGTTGTCTGGATTTACTTGGGTTTTGCACTTGTTTACATTTATATTTTGGACTTATTATGTTACTTTAGTTCTGCTAGATTTATTTTACAATCTTTATTGCCATCATTCTTCTCTTATTTTAGTTACTTACTTTTCTTGTATCTTATCTGTTCTCCATACTATCACCTGTATATGAACTTCCATATTCATCAATAAAACTATCTATAACTGCTTTATAGTTCTCTGTCATTTAATTGGAATTTCTTGATAAGTTGTACTTGTTCCTGTCCTGACTGGACCTGTTGATAAATTTTACAGATAGCCTGGAGGTTGCCTGCTAGCCTAGAGAAGACACAGTAGAGGTTGTATAGTTAGTTATTTCAGTTGTATTGAGTTGTATTTATTCTATGGATTACTGTATTGAGCTTTGAGATGTATTTCTGGGTTTATGTATCTTAGACACTTAGACTTCTATCTCTTGTATCTCTTTTGGATTTTATGTTTTATCTATCCTCATCATGCTCTACCTTAGATGTGATTAAGTTTGTATCTGCTATGTCACCCCCATTCGGGGAGTATAAACTGTTTAGTCTTATACTGTTAGATGTATTGAGACCTAGGACAGCGTTCTACCGCCGATACTGCGGCGTAGGCTGGACGTTGTTACGTTCTCGTGCCCTAACTCTAGGGTGCGGGTCTGACAACCATGATCACTGGTATGCCCTAAAAACAACCTATACATTCAGGCCTACCAGTCTACAGTGGTAGGGAAAGACGTTCGAGACTGGCGATCAACTTTTATAGATTTTGTAGTGTACGAAAGCTTACTGGATAATGCAAAAGAAGTGGCCTCCGTTAGAAGGCGCTCTAGGTCATGAACTATACTAACACAATATAGAATAATCTCCAACTGGAGGCTAATCACAGAAGGTACAACTGTCACCCTTATTTCCCGTATTTCCCGTATTTCGTATTTATACTCATATCTGGATTTGGCATGTATTTTTTTTCTTAACTTGTGGAATTTTGGTATTTCTCGTATTTTTGGGTTTTGCCATGGCTCGGTTTTATTGGGATGGTCTGGTTCGGCTTATGTATGGATCACCTTAGCCTATGCTACCCCTCATCCCCACCATAACTCCCCTCTTTATAACTCCACCTACAACTCTCTCTCCTCATAACTTCCACCATTAATTTTCTTCTTCTTCTTCTCCTTCCTCAACACAACTCTCCTAAACCTAAGCAAGTGCATCTTGCCACTACATGAGAACCCTCTTTTCCTTGTCCATTTGATAGATTAGGACATGGTGATCAATATTAGAACTTGGGTTTTTGTGACTTGGAGCCCCCATTATCATAGATCTAAGTTTTTCCTAATTTCGGATTTTGCATGGTTTGAGCTATTTATGTTGGTTTTCTATGAGTTTTGATGTTTTTATGTGGAAAAGCTTTCAGTTTTACCCAAGTTGGAACTTTGGAAATCCAAATTTGGAGTTCGGATGGCCAAGTTATGAACTTGTGAAGCTTTGGGTTCTTCCTTGGTGTTCTTGCTGTTTGGAGAAGATAGTGAGCAGTGTGCAGAGCTGTTTAGCTACGCACACTGAGCTACGTGCGCTCTTTAGCGCTGCGTACGCAGGCTTGAGTGCGCTTCCTGTTGGAAGCGTGACTTTCACGTACACTGCTCCCTTGAGCGTGCGTGACTTTCACACAGCTGCTCCCTTGAGCGTGCGTGACTTTCACACACTGCTCCCTGTAGCGTGCGTGACATTTCACATACGCTGCCTCCCCTGAGCGTGCGTGACTTTTCACCCACACTGCTCCCTGTAGCGTGCGTAACATTTCACATACGCTGCCCCCCTGAGCGTGCGTGACTTTTCATGTACGCTGCCCCTGAGCGTGCGTGACTTTTCACCCACGCTGCCCCTTGAGCGTGCGTGACTTTTCACCTACGCTGCCCCCTTGAGCGTGCGTGACTTTCACATACGCTGCCTTCCTGCGTGCGTGTTATATTGCGTATGCATTCCTCCTGCGTGCGTGCTTTTGTGCGTACTCATCCTCTGACCCGTATTTTGATATTTTATTAGATATTTCATGCCCATTTTATATCCTTACGCCTTTTGTCATGAACTTGATTTTACTTAATATGTTGGAATAACTATGGTACATGGCTTGGTATGACAAGGAACTAGCATAACACGACAGTGACCCGTAGTGGTGCACTTCTGACATGACCAACATGACTTGATAGTGGCCCGTGGCGGCACACTCCTGACTTGACATGACTTGATAACCTAACTTGACCTGTCTTGACACCGTGGGTGGTTCTTTCTTGCTTGCTTGTTAATCCACTTGTCCAGTCTTGCATCATGTCTAGGATGGAACTCCTGAGTACCACGGTCAGGAGTACCTACTAAAATGGATTAAGGTTAATAACTAGAATAATACAGTAGTCATGAAGAGATGACACAGCTACAGGCAATCCCGTTACCTGGGCGCTCTTGGGATCTGTAGCCTGCCGTCGAGTAGGGCACATTTCCAGCACACCGTCGAGTGTTGCACCCTCTAAGTCACCTAAGAGTATATTTGTCTCCTGGACGATGTACCCACCTGAATTCAACCCTAATCTTTCGTCCTGGGTAGCCTAGATGGTCTGCAGGGCTTGTGGCTGTGGAACAATCTCACTGCATCTTGTTAGTAATTAGGCCTGTGATAATCCTAGTTAGTTAAAGTAGTAAGCCGTAGGATCTGCTTGGCCGTGATTGATTGAATGAGGTATAACCAGTTTAGCCATGTCTTGATCCAGTACAAGATTGTTTCCTGTCTTGATTTCTTACATTATTATCTTGCCGATAAATGGTGGGAAACCAAGTTCTGTTCAGATGAAGGGTTATAACCCCGGTCCTTGTTTGGTTTACGGGTTGCAACCTGGCTATCGGAATAGTTCCATGGTTATCTCGTCGTATATCATCCTGACATGTTTTCGTAATTTTAGTTTTAATATTAGATTTTCTGTGCTGATTGCTGGCTTTTGTTCTTATTTCGTGGCCCCCTTGTGGAACTTGCTCTTTCTGGGGTTGACCCAGCTGGTTTTGTGTGGCCAGATTTCGGAGCAGCTCCCGAGGATCTACCAAGCTTCCAGCCCAATGGTGAACACTAGACGGAATCCGGGCCAAGAGTGGGTTTTCTATTTTGTTTCGCTCACTCTATTGTAAAAATTATTCTTTTGAGGCGTTTAGCCGACGAGCACCTGTTAGCTCGTAGTACTTTTACTTACTGTCTGCCTACGGGCTGTAAACATGATTGACAAATCCTAGGATTGATCATGTATGATGAAACTCTTGCTAGTCCTAACATTTTGTAACGACTAGCTTCATGATCAGCTGAATATGTAATATTTGGGACGCATTATTATTGTATATTTAATGATCATACATCTTGCGACTTTACTTACTTGTGGTGATTGAGACACTAGGCTTGTTCATGACCATAAGAGACTGTTGGCTTGTAAAAAACCCTCACATATCTAGACAGCCGTGACCGTATATCGAGGTGGTTTCCATTTCAATATACGTAGCTGGCTATGTCTGCCCCCGTTCTCTAGTATTCTGGTTCTGGGGCGTGACATGGTTTAAGTGGTGGCCCATGCAGGTCTTGTAAATCAAGATGTGTGGGGGTTTACCAGATAGATGTCTCAATCAGTACTCGTCCTTGATCTTTGTTCGTATCCTCTGAATCCCTGGATTCTTGCCCTGATTACATGATTGTATCGTTGATCTGTCCTGGTCCTTTTCTTATTGTTCCATGTGTCGTCTTCTTCAGCGGTACTGTACCTGGTCCTACCGATCGACGAGGAAGAGCACCTCCCGTGGATCAGCAACAACCTGGAGATCAAGCCCAGCATTCCGGGGTAGCCTCAGAGTTGTGCCTACTGGAAGAGAGTCACCAGTTCGGCCCGTCCAGCCTGCAGAGCCAGATGATGGTACCATAGTAGGCCTCATCAGAACCTTGATAGCTTCCCAGGATCGTCGAAGCGACGCCCTGCACCAGACAGTTCAAGATGTTTTGACCCGAGGCGGACATCCAGGGAACCAGGCGGCGAACAGCTTCAAGCGATTGACCCCTCCTTTCTTCGACGGCACCGAGGATGCGATTGCCGTGAATGCATGGCTTCAGGATACCGAGGTGGTTCTGGAAGGAGCTAGGACACTCGAGAATGAGAAGGTGGCGATGGTACGCCTGCAGTTGTTAGACTTGGCTCGCAGTTGGTGGGCGGCGCAAGCCATGGGATTAGTGGCACCCAATGCTTGGGCAGTATTTAGAGAGAGATTCCAGACGAAGTACTTTGATGTTGTGGCTCGGTACGACTTGCAGACCAGATTTACCAACTTAAAGCAAGGAGGCAGAACAGTCGACAGTTATGCATCGGAGTTTTCTAGACTCAGTAGGTTTGCCCCCACCTTGGTGGCGACCGAGTTTGATAGGGCCCAGCGATTCCAGCAGAGACTGTATTTGGAGATCCTGTTGGCGGTTGAGCAGTTCGAGCACCAGACGTTCGATGCAGTCTTGAGAGCAGCTAGAAGGCATGAATACACCTTCCAGAGGATTGTGGATAGGACCGGAAGTAGGAAGCGGTCCCACAGTCAGATGCACCAATCATCAGCTCCAGCCCTGGCAGCTAGGGGATTGACCATTGGGACTCCGAGGCGGGCGGCCTCAGTAACGTCGGTTCAGCATTAGACCCCGACGTACCCGCAGCAGCAGAAGCAGAAGCAGACTTCCGCGATGGAATGTTCTCATTGCGGGAAGCCAGGGTATGTGGTGGCGGATTATCGTAGGGCACAGGGATTGTGCCTAGCATGTGGAGCAGCAGATCATAGGATAGGGGCTTGCCCGAATAGGGGTGGTTCATCAGCATCCAACCCTTCTAGCTCTTCGGTGAGAGGACCGGCCCCAGCACCAGTTCAGCAGCAGCAGTATCAGTCTTCGAGGCCCTTGTCGCCTCAGTCTCAGGCATTCCAACAACAACACCCCCAGCAGTATGCAGAAGCCCAAGCTCAGAACCAGAATAGACAGAGAGGTTTCCAGCAGAGGGGACCAGCAGCCAGAGGACAAGGTCAGGCCATGATGATGGCTATGGAAGAAGAAGTTGCACCAAGTGAGGTAGTGGCAGGTACTATTCTCGTCAACTCCTTTCCAGCTTCGGTATTGTTTGATTCTGGTACATCGCATTTATTCATGTCTGCACGATTCGCGACACGGATAGGACTGGAGCCTGAGTCATTATCAGTGAGGCTCAATATACTTACTGGTAATGGTCTTGTGGGAGTAGATCGAGTGTTTTACTCGTGTCGGATCGTAGTTAGCGGTAGGGAGTTCCCCGCTAGATTCATAGAGTTTCCTATGGCAGACTATGATGTAGTCCTAGGCATAGATTGGTTGAGGAACCAGTATGCCAGGATAGACTGCCATATTGGCAGAGTTGTCTTTAGTTTCCCCGGTGAGCCAGAGTTTTTATTTTCCAGAGGCGTAGTGGAGCCATCTTCCCCAGCATTGCGGATGGCAGTAGCAGCAGTGCAGTTACCCCGGATAGTTGAAGAGTTTCCAGATATCTTCCAGAGGAGCTTCCAGGGATGCCGTCGGAACGGGAGATTGAGTTCACTATAGACTTGATTCCCGGGACAGCACCAGTATCAGAGCGAGTCTACAGGATGGCGCCTTCAGAGTTGGAGATTTTATACAAGATGATTGAAGAACTGAGGACCAAGGGATTCATCCGTGCAAGTGGATCGCCTTGGGGAGCCCCGATGCTTCTTATGAAAAAGAAGGATGGTACGTCCAGGCTATGTGTTGATTATCGTACCTTGAATTCAGTAACAATCAAGAACAGATACCCTCTTCCGAGGATAGATGACTTGTTTGATCAGCTCAAAGGGGCTTCAGTATTCTCGAAGATCGACTTACGGTCAGGATACCACCAGATCAGAGTCAGAGAGCAGGACATCCCGAAGACAGCATTCAGATCGAGGTATGGATATTTGGAGTTCCTTGTTATGCCCTTTGGAGCGACCAATACGCCGGCCGTATTTATGGACCTCATGAATCACATTTTCATGCCTTACTTGGACCAATTTGTGATCGTGTTCCTAGATGACATCCTGGTCTACAGCAAGAGTGAAGCAGAGCATGAGCAGCATCTCAGAGTCGTCCTTCAGACTTTTAGGGAGCATTAGTTGTACGCCAAGTTTAGTAAATGCGAGTTCTGGCTCGATCGCATTTCGTACTTGGGTCACATCATTACCCGAGGAGGAGTGGAAGTGGATCCCCAGAAGATTATGGCTATTGAGTCTTGGCCGGTACCCAGCTCAGTGGTAGAGGTTTGCAGCTTCCTTGGATTGGCCGGCTACTACTGGCGGTTCGTTTCAGATTTCGCAAGGATTTCAGCGTCGATGACCCAGTTGACCCGCAAGGATGTGCCATTTATTTGGACAGCAGAGTGTCAGGAATCATTTGAGATATTGAAGCGAGGTTTGATAACGGCTCCCATTCTCACCCTTCCAGATGGGATCGGAGGATTCACAGTTTATTGCGACGCTTCAGACAAAGGATTGGGATGTGTCTTGATGCAGCATGGAAAGGTAATATCTTATGCGTCGCGACAACTTCGTGATCATGAGAAGAATTACCCGACCCACGACTTGGAATTGGCGGCGGTAGTGTTTGCTTTGAAGTTATGGAGGCACTACTTGTACGAAGATAGAGTGGAGATCTATACTGATCATAAGAGCCTGAAGTATGTTTTCACCCAGAAGGACCTTAATATGCGGCAGAGAAGATGGCTCGAGCTACTAGTGGATTATGATGTGGATTTGCCGTATCATCCCGGGAAGGCCAACGTTGTAGCAGATGCATTGAGCAGGAGAGCCGGAGTTTATTTCCTGACGGCGCAACCAGAATTATTGGCAGATCTTCAGAAGATAGGAATTGAAGTGGTTCTTCCTACCAGTATGGCATTGATGGCCAGCCTACAGGTTCAGTCCAGCATAGTTGAGAGAATCCGGGTGGCACAGTCAACAGATTCCAAGATCCAGCGACTCAGAGCAGAGTGTGAAGCAGGAGGAAGGCCAGAGTTACGTATCCATGAAGACGGTACCCTTCGGCACGGCACTCGTCTTTGTGTACCCAGAGGAGATATCAGGCAGGAAGTCATGGCAGAAGCCCACAGTTCACAGTATTCTATTTATCCGGGTGGTACGAAGATGTACCGTGATATCCGTCAGCATTTTTGGTGGAATGGCATGAAGAGGGAGATAGCCCAGTTTGTCTCTCGGTGTTTGGTTTGCCAACAGGTTAAGGCTGAACATCAGAGGCCCGCTGGACTTCTTCAACCCTTACCGATCCCAGAATGAAAATGGGAACATATAACCATGGATTTCGTAACCGGGTTGCCCAGATCTCCGGCCGGCAGAGATGCTATTTGGGTAATTGTGGACAGGCTTACCAAGGTGGCACACTTTCTCGCGTTCAGAGTTGGACAGTCGACGGCGCAGTTAGCAGATATGTATCTTAGGCAGATCGTCAGGCTTTACGGTGTGCCAGTCAGCATCACCTCAGACAGGGATTCAAGATTCACATCACACTTTTGGCACAGCTTGCAGAAGAGTTTGGGGACTCGCCTTCAGTTCAGCTCAGCTTATCACCCGCAGACGGATGGTCAGTCAGAGCGCACAATCCAGACTCTTGAAGATATGTTGAGATCCTATACCCTTGACTTTGGTGGTTCATGGGAGAATCATCTGTACCTGGTGGAATTCTCGTACAACAACAGTTATCAGGCCAGTATCCAGATGGCACCCTTCGAGGCTCTTTATGGCCGAAAGTGCAGGTCCCCGCTAGCATGGGACGATGTCGGGGAGAGGCAGATGCTCGGACCCGAATTGATTTTCCAGACGGTTGAAGTGGTCAGGAAGGTCAGAGATCACCTCCGAGTTGCCCAGGACCGCCAGCGCCATTGGGCCGATGCTCATCGGCGTCACTTAGAATTTGCTGTCGGCGACCATGTATTCCTTAGGATCTCGTCTAACCGCGGCGTCATTCGCTTCGGCGTGCGGAAAAAGCTTAGTCCTAGGTATATAGGGCCGTTCGATATTCTAGAGCGAGTAGGAGATGTATCCTATCGTCTCGCTCTTCCGCCGTCGCTAAGTGAGGTACATGATGTATTCCATGTGTCCCAATTACGACTGTATATTCCGGACCCGAGCCACATCCTAGACCATTCGGAATTGGTTGTTGGTACCGACCTTTCGTATGAGGAGAGGCCCGTGTCTATATTGGACCGGAGGGAGAAGATACTCAAGAACAAGACTATTAAATTAGTCCGTGTTGCTTGGGGTCATCACTCTCTGAGTGAGTCAACGTGGGAGCGTGAGGACGACATCCGATCGCGATATCCCAATCTGTTTGACTCGTGAGGTATAATGTCTTTCTTATGCCTTACGTTTTCTCTTCCTTGCTTACATTGTATGATTGTATGATTGAACTGCTTAGTGTAGCTTGCATGTGCTCAATGTAGCTTGTCGTGACAATCTCTAGCTCCTTGATTAAATTCCGAGGACGAAATTCTTTTAAGGTGGGTAGAGTTTTCACCCTCATTTCCCGTATTTCCCGTATTTCGTATTTATACTCATATCTGGATTTGGCATGTATTTTTTTTTCTCAACTTGTGAAATTTCGGTATTACTCACATTTTTGGGTTTTGCCATGGCTCGGTTTTATTGGGTTGGTCTGGTTCGGCTTATGTATGGATCACCTTAGCCTATGCTACCCCTCATCCCCACCATAACTCCCCTCTTTATAACTCCACCTACCACTCTCTCTCCTCATAACTTCTACCATTAATTTCCTTCTTCTTCTTCTCCTTCCTCAACACAACTCTCCTAAACCTAGGCAAGTGCATCTTGCCACTACATGAGAACCCTCTTTTCCTTGTCCATTTGATAGATTAGGATATGGTGATCAACATTAGAACTTGGGTTTTGTGATTTGGAGCCCCCATTGTCATAGATCTAAGTTTTTCCTAATTTCGGATTTTGCATGGTTTGAGCTATTTATGTTGGTTTTCTATGAGTTTTGATGTTTCCATGTGGAAGAGCTTTCAATTTCACCCAAGTTGGAACTTTGGAAATCCGGATTTGGAGTTCGGATGGCTAAGTTATGAACTTGTGAAGCTTTGGGTTCTTCTTTGGTGTTCTTGCTGTTTGGAGAAGACAGTGAGCAATGTGCAGAACTGTTTAGCTACGCACACTGAGCTACGCGCGCTCTTTAGCGCTGCGTACGCAGGCTTGAGTACGCTTCCTGTTGGAAGCGTGACTTTCACGTACACTGCTCCCTTGAGCGTGCGTGACTTTCACGCAGCTGCTCCCTTGAGCGGGCGTGACTTTCACGCAGCTGCTCCCTTGAGCGTGCGTAACTTTCACACACTGCTCCCTGTAGCGTGTGTGACATTTTACATACGCTGCCCCCCTGAGCATGCATGACTTTTCACCCACACTGCTCCCTGTAGCGTGCGTGATATTTCACATACGCTGCCTCCCCTGAGCGTGCGTGACTTTTCACCCACACTGCTCCCTGTAGCGTGCGTAATATTTCACATACGCTGCCCCCCTGAGCATGCGTGACTTTTCATGTACGCTGCCCCTGAGCGTGCATGACTTTTCACCCACGCTGTCCCTTGAACGTGCGTGACTTTTCACCTACGCTGCCCCCTTGAGCGTGCGTGACTTTCACATACGCTGCCTTCCTGCGTGCGTGTTATATTACGTATGCATTCCTCCTGCGTGCGTGCTTTTGTGCGTACTCATCCCCTGACCCGTATTTTGATATTTTATTAGATATTTCATGCCCATTTTATATCCTTACGCCTTTTGTCATGAACTTGATTTTACTTAATATGTTGGAATAACTATGGTACATGGCTTGGTATGACAAGGAACTAGCATAACACGACAGTGACCCGTAGTGGTGCACTCCTGACATGACCAACATGACTTGATAGTGGCCCGTGGCGGCGCACTCCTGACTTGACATGACTTGATAACCTAACTTGACCTGTCTTGACACCGTGGGTGGTTCTTTCTTGCTTGCTTGTTAATCCACTTGTCTAGTCTTGCATCATGTCTAGGATGGAACTCCTGAGTACCACGGTCAGGAGTACCTACTAAAATGGATTAAGGTTAATAACTAGAATAATACAGTAGTCATGAAGAGATGACACAGCTACAGGCAATCCCGTTACCTGGGCGCTCTTGGGATCTGTAGCCTGCCGTCGAATAGGGCACATTTCCAGCACACCGTCGAGTGTTGCACCCTCTAAGTCACCTAAGGGTATATTTGTCTCCTG
>JANAVB010006275.1:0-249049 GCA_029216955.1 Iris pallida
CAAACGAGGCATAATTTTAGAAATTTCCATTGCAGATGGCCTTATAACCTTAGACTAACCAATGGGCACCCATCAAACATGTGAATGCCGTTATCAAGACATCCACTAATCACTTGTATCATTTATTTTATGTAACACTAACGGTATTAATTAATATTATATAATATAATCTCCAAATTTTATTCCTTCACCCCAGATGTCCCAATAATAAAACCACAACACTCTCCTTTCTCTCTCTCTCTCTCTCTCTGAGTAAACATCGCATCTTGTTCCTTCCTCCCTCCTCAAAAGCCCTAACTTTTGTTTCTGAGCAGAAATTAGAGCTCCAATGGATGAAATTATCTACTTTTTTGTTGGGTTTTCGAGAAATTTTTGGAGGAAACTGTTGGCTTGAGCTGGATCAGTGGATAGATTTGTAACCTTTTTGACCGCCAATTGTTGTTTTGGGAAGAAATTGGAGCCTTAATGGATGAAAGATTGGATATTTTTGGTGGGTTTTGAGGAAAAGAAACGAAAGCTGAGCTGAATCATGATGGTGGTGATGTTGAAGAGACTCTTTCTGAGATTGGTGATGCTAAGGTGAGGGAATCAATCTTTTTTTTCTTCTTCTTGAATCTAGGGTTATTAGGAAGAATTATAGTTTCATTCCCATGATCTTTACTGTTGTCAGCTATTAGATCTTTTGCTGCTAATTTTAGTAATGCTAACTTGGAAAAGAAATATTTTTTTGTGAAATATTATTATTTTTTGTGATTGGTGGGTTTGATGATCTAAGAGTTTGTAGTCTCGTTTGTGGCTTATTTTTTAATTTTTTGGAAACAGTAAATTCTGTGCCAGCTTGCACCCGGGACTTCTTAAACTGCACAACTGCCCGGCTTATACACGGAATTTGTTACAACATACACTCTACAACGTCCAGCACTTGTAGCTCATGTGGTAAGGACGTCACCAGGCGGGCCGGCAGGGTTCGAGCCTCCCAACCGTAAGGACGTGTAGGTGTGTGGGTTGTAATTAAAAAACACACTACAACTGCATCGGACTTTATTACAATGCACTTTACACTCTTTCACCACCGCAGTTGGGGTCCCATACTCGGTGTCCTCCACATCGTTCTCAGCTTCCTTTTCACAGCATCCAACTCGGCGGCGTTCTACTACTCCACGCCCGGACTTTATTACAATGCACTTTACACTCTTTCACCACCGCACTTGGGGTCCCGTACTTGGTGTCCTCCGCATCGTTCTCAGCTTCCTTTTCACAGCATCCAACTCGGCGGCGTTCTACTCCTCCATGCTCTGCCAGCCCGGTCATCACCTCCAGACTTGTCAGGATGACAAACTGACATATCCACGAGTTAGGCAGCCCACTGCCCACCAACTCCCCACAGGAATCCACATGGGCCTATCGTGGGAATTCCTCCTAAATTATGTCTTCCCCGGGATCGAACCACCGCCCAACTTGGGAACTTATGTCTGCACCTCCTTGCACTTGAGCTAGGAGGCTTTGACATTTGTGGCCTTATTTACTTTTGAGAAATATTTCCTATTCATTTACAACAACATGATGTTTTTTGTTATAAAGTTTTAGTTTTTCTATTGGAATATGCATTTGATACAATCTTGCATGCTGCTGCGTTATTCTTAATGCGTGCAATATTTTTGATGAATTCAGAAATTTATAGGGAGTTTTTTTATTTACTAATTCTCTAACTTGTCAGAATTCTTCATGCTATTCCTAGGTGTAATAATGTTTGCGTTATGTTGGGTTTTGCTATTGGGAGAGAAACTTATAAAAACTATATAGGTTTTGACTATTGACATTGATGGGTTTGCTGTGGTGTCAGCCTGGCCGAGCGTCAACTAGGATGATCTGGAAATGGTTAGGGGAGATGCTGAACTGTCAGAGTTTATTTTTTTGTTTAAGTTAATGAAATATTCCTTTTCGCATATTAAGATGTCCAGGGGACCTTTTTTTCTTTTCTTATAAAGTTCTAATTTTGATATCAGAATATTTTACGAAGCAAATATTGTTATTATACAATTTTCTTTTGTTATATCTTGATAAAGTTAGTTATTTTAGCGTATCTGAACTGCACAATTTGGTAAGGCTATTTATTCTTGATATTTATTTTATTACTTTTTTTTTAATAGTATACTCATTTGAACTTTTAATCTCCTTGCGTTTTTTTTACTAATACAGATTTAAGTACTAAATCATAGACAAGATAAATACCTTTACCCAAGGTTGGGCTGCCCAATGGTTAAGGCTTTTGGAATGGAAGGGGGACAATAAGTTACTGGCCCTTATTCTCAAAAATAGGAAAGAAGGAAGAAAAGAGAAGAGTTTTTATCTTCCGTGTCAGCTAATTGATTAGTTGAGAAACTTATAGGAAGTTATTTAATTAGATATTCACCAACTTATAATTCTTGACTTAATTCTTCAAGTTATTGCTATGTATATAAGTTAACCTTATGACGGGTTTTATTATTGGAGAGAGTAACTGATAAAGATTAATTTGGTTTTGATAATCAAAATGAAGTTTATTAAGGAAGTTGTGTTGTTATATGCAGTTGCACGGAGGAATGTGTAAAGTGCTTTACTTAATTGTTCATAAAGTTTTGGAGATCTTCCCGTTCATAGAAGCATCAAGACCCAGAAGCAAGTCTGGCATACAAGCACTGTGTTCGTTGCACGTAGCCCTTGACAGGGCCAAAACCCTTCTGAAGCATTGCTCAGAATGTAGCAAGCTCTATTTGGTGAGTTGAGTTGTATTTGGAACATTATAATTTCGTTTCACTTATAGCTATATGTATCTACAAGATGTTGTCTTCAACATATTTGGAGCTTCTAGGTATCATGACCACCTTTCTTTTGCATTATTCTTTCAACTTTATGATATTACAATTTTCACACTAATTTGAGGGCGTCTATTGCTGCCTGCTATTTTTTAGCTATTGATTCTCATAATCATCAGCTCTGCTGGTTGTTGACACCTAAAAATGACAGCTCCCAGGCAACCCGTCAGCCACTTAATACACTATCGGGTTCTTGCAAGTCCCTAAGGGGTAGAATGGTTATCTGGACATTAATGGACCTACCCAAGCTCAACATCGGTCAAACATGCCTAAGAAAGGTCAACTTTGGTACACATGGAAAGATTAGCTTTATGGTACTAGTTAGCTTTGACGTACTGGCTAGCTTTGCCGTATTGGCAAGCTTTCATAGCCAAACTGGCTAGTTTCATCAGACTTGCAATCTCCTAGCGCCCGTGAACACTACCTCGTTGTCACTAGCCTTGCAAATAGGGGTGAGCATCGGTTCGGTTCAAACCGAACCGATTTCCAGACAACCGAATAAAATCGAACCTTTTTAAAAATCAACCGAACTGAAACGATGTTTTACCGAACTGAACCGAACCGAACCATATAAAATTTAGGTTCGGTTCGATTATTTTGGTTGGGCTGGGACAAAACTAAATTGTTTGCCATGGACAAAAGTATTGGGAACGAAGCGCGGAAACCGTTCCCCCAAAGCAGAAAGTCTTGCGAGAGAATCGAGCAAAAATATACAAACCAAAAACGCCGACACAAATTGCAGACAGAGATTTTTACGTAGAAAATCCTTGCGGAAAAAAACTACGGGACGATCGGAGTCTAACCCTGAAGAACCTCCACTAATGGAATAAAGAGAATACACCCTCTACAAGCTCCTCCCGATCCAACACGGATCACCATAACTCATTGGGACAGAAAATAGATTACAACCACAAAGATAGAACACAACGAGAAATATCCGAAATTGATCTCCTTCTCCGAAACGGCCTCCAATCCTTCTTTCTCCTTCCCAAAGTTGCACAAACACTCTTGCCACCTTTTCTTTCTTTTCCCTTTTTTATGTTATTTTTCAACATACATGCATCAACCTTTTATAAACCCTTGCATGAATAAGGGTTACCATATTGGAAATATATATATGGAAGCCCAATATATTGAAAAATTAATATATATCAATCATATATTTAATAGAAATCAAATCATAATTGACATGCCATAATTGGAAGTCCAATTATATGGAAAGCTATTATATGAAAGATCCAATCATAAATATATGATCAAAGTAAATATGGAAATCCAATCATATATTGCTTACCATATATGTTCCAAAATAGGCGATTGATGCACTTTCGAGCTTCTCCGACACACGGATGACGCTCGTCGCATTCCGGGGTATTCTCCACATAGGTTGGGAACCCCACCCACTCCAACAAATCTCTCCCTTCACAACTAGGTGGAGGAACTCGTCATCCCGATGATCCGCCTGCAGTACTCAAACTTTCCCCTTGGTAGAACCTTCGTGAGCATGTCCGCTCCATTATCATCAGTATGAACCTTCTCAAGCTTCGTGTCCTTCTGAACCACATCCCGTATCCAATGATACCGAGTCTCAATGTGCTTGGATCGACTATGAAGTGTCTGGTTCTTCACAAGGTAAATGGCACTCTGGCTTTCACACAGCAAAGTATACTGTTCTTGCTTTAGCTCCACTTCCTGCAGCAACTTCTTCATCCACAACAACTCCTTGCAAGCCTCCGTCGCCGTAATGTACTCTGCCTCTGTCGTCGACAAGGCAACACACTTCTGCAATTGCGACTGCCATGATACCGCTCCACCAACAAGCATCATCACATAGTGCGAAGTCGATCGTCTCGTGTCTACATCTCCCGCCATATTAGCGTCGGTATACCCAACCATCTTCGGCTCGTCACCACCAAAAGAAAGTCTTCAATCAGCAGTATCCTAAAGGTATCGTAGGATCCACTTGACCGCACTCCAATATACCCTTACGGGATTGGAAAGATACTTGTTAACTGTGCCAACTGCGTGAGCGATGTCTGGCCTCGTACACACCATAGCATACATGAGACTTCCCACAGCTGAGTCATATGGAACCTGCTCCATATCTTCCTTCTCGTCCTTGGTAGATGGATATTGCTCCTCAGTGAACTTAAAGTGAGCCGCAAGAGGGTTACTCACTTTCTTCGACCCGTCCATCCCGAAATGCTGAAGTACCCAGTGAATGTACTTCTTTTGGGACAAATGTAGCAGCTTGGACTCTCTCTCTCGGCTGATCTCCATCCAAGAATAGTCTTTGCTGCGTCCAAATCCTTCATAGAGAAGGTCGCGTCCAGTTGGCGCTTCAACTCCTCTATCCTAGTGGCATTCCGACCAACCAGTAGCATATCATCAACATAGAGCAGTAAAATGATAAAATCATCCTCGACAAAGTACCTGACGAATACACAGTGATCCGACGTCGTCCGTGCATAACCATGCTCCCCTCTAAACGACTCGAACTTCCTGTAGCACTGCCTCAGAGCCTGCTTCAAACCATACAAGCTCTTCCTCAACCGGTAGACCAAGTGTGACTTGTCCTTCTCACAGAATCCCTTTGGCTGCTCCATGTACAACTCCTCCTCAAGATCACCGTGGAGGAGTGCCGTCTTCACGTCCATATGTTCGACCTCCAAGTCGAAACTGGCTGCCAATGTTAGCACCACCCGATTAGACGACTGTTTGATGACTGACGAAAAGATCTCATCATAATCTACGTCCTACCGCTGACCTAGCCTTTAACTACCAGTCTCACTTTCTATCGAGGGCAAGTAGCATCATCTGTCTGCTTCATTCTGAACATTCCATCTATTTTTCAAAGCCCTCTTGTCCTTTGGCAACCGCACCAGATCATAAGTGGAGTTGGCCTGTAAGGAACTCATCTCCTCCTGCATAGCCTCCATCCACGCCTGCCTATGTTCGTCGTCCGTAGCCTCTGCGAAACTTTTAGGCTCTCTCCCGTCAGTCAGTAGCACATACTCACTCGATGAGTATCTCGTAGATGGTCGACGCTCTCTGTCGCTCCTCCTCAATGGAACCACTTGTGCTGGCTGTATATCAACAGCTTCCTCCCCTTCAGGAACTACCTTCCCGACATGCTTATCCTCCTGAGGGTTACCTTAACAACCATCAGCAGGCTGATGATCAAGGTTGGGAGCAACTCTATGTACTGGCTCCCCCATAACTGGATCCTCTGCGATGTCCTCTGAAAATTGCTCGAAGTAAATAACTCTAACTTAGGCAATTCCTCAGCCTCAGAAGGCATCTCGGAATCCTGGGTGTGGTCATGGTCTGATCCTTGACGAATACCACGTCCCTGCGTTTGTAGAGCTTTCTTCCTACGGGGTCGTAGAGTCTATAGTCAAACTCATCCCAACAGTAGCCGACAAAGACGTATTGTCTCGTCTTCGGCTCAAGTTTGGATCTCGCCCTTCGGTATATGTACGAAGGCCTTACAACCAAAAACTCGCAGGTGATTGTATGACGATTCTTTGCTGTACCATACTTTGTCAGGCACATCACCCTGCAAAGGAGCACTAGGAGATAAATTAATAGTATAAGCAGCAGTGTAAAGAGCCTCACCCCAATAACTGTTCGGTAAGTTTGTCTCTGATAGCAAATACCGTATCCTCTCCATCAGTGTCATGTTATTCGCTCCGCTATACCATTGAGCTGAGGTGTCTTGGACGGAGTCTTCTGGTGTCGTATCCCTTGCTCTCTGCAATAAGCATCAAATGGACCAATGTACTCGCCGCCATTATCGGACCGAACACATAGTAGCTTTTTGTCCGTCTCCCTTTCAACAGAGGCCTGAAACTCTTTGAAAGTGGACATCACCTGATCCTTGGTCTTTAAGGCATAGACCCAAACCTTCTGGACGCTGATTACTGGATTTGGATTGATTCGACCAACGCTTCATTCACATGGCCGATGAACGACGCATGCTACCAGCGGCTAATCTACATGGCCGAGGAGAGTCATGCTCATGCTGGTAGCGGCTGATCCACATGACCGAGATACGTCTTGCGTCCATCTTGAAAAATTAATGCAGGCCTGGTTTTGTAGTAGATTTTCCATGTAATCATGAATATCAATGAAAATCTATTTATTGTAATCATGAATATCAATGAAAAAAATCTTCTTTTATGCGCTTTTGTTTCTGAATACTGTGTGGCGCATGTTTCTGCTGTTTTGAGATGCGCTAGCTTGGTTGAGACGTTCGGCGCATGATGTTTCTACTGCATAGTCTCTTTCATGTAGGGATGTGCCTAGGTGCACTTTTGTTTGGAGCGCCTAGTTCTGTAAGATTTTTTCATGCTTCTACATAAATGTGTTCTGAGCAGAAAGGAAACTAAAGGCATAAAAAGAAGGAAAACTAAATCTATTCTAAGAAGAAAGGAAACTAAAGGCATCAAAAAAAGAAAAACTAAATGTGTTCTGAGAAGAAAGAAACCAAGCAAGCATCAAACAAAAATTCATATAAAAAAATTGAAAAAGAAACCAAGCAAGCATCAAACAAAAAGATGAGATGTTGCTGCTAGTATTCCTCTTTTTTCTGTAGCAAAGATTCATCAAACATAAAGCGAAAACTAAATGTGTTCTGAACAGAGCTTGGCAATTCTGGTTCTCTAGCTTCTGCTGCCACGACCACAGCCGCTAGTGATGCTGCTGTCAAGACTCAAATCAGCGGAAGAACCCTGCATGTTCGACGAACACGAAGATGAATATCCCCTTGGATGGCAGTTTGGCCTGTGACTGTCCGGATGGTGCATGATTACTTGTTGTGTTCACATCTGCGTCAGGGTCGGAAGCCAAACTATATATTACAAAAAATCAACTTCGAAAACCCCCAGAAAAAAAAACCTAGCAAATTCTTCCCCAAATCATGACATCACAGTAGATCTACACATAAACATCAAAATTGCAGCATGCACAATCATAAATTGAAGCATAAAAAATCGAAGCATAAAAAATTGAAGCATGAAAACCTAGCAAGTTCTTCCCCAAAGAAGAGTCCTTAGAGGAACTGCACACATAGAGCGCATAAGTGAGTTTTTTCTTCATTTGGAGAGGAGTTATTGTCCTGACTTTTGATGAGAGGAGAGAAGAGTGCAGACTTCCAATGGAGAGAAGTTCGAAAGAGAGGAGAGGTCAGGGAGAGGGTAAGGTGTTCTTTCTATGGAGAAAGGAGAGCGGCGGTTGAGGAGAGCTGGAGAGAGAAGGTTTAGGGTTATGTGTTTTTTTGTATATATAAGGGAGGGATAAACATGTAATTGTATCCATGATTTCGGTTTTCGGTTCGGGTCGAAAACGGAGTCCAAAATCCGAGGCCCGAACCGATAAACCGAATGTAACAGTTTGTAAACCGATTATCGACCTGTTTTGTTTGAAACCGACCAGAAATGTTATTTCGGGTCGGTTTGGGTTGGTTTTCGGCCCAAACCGTTTTCTGCTCACCCCTACTTGCAACCTTACAGACTAGGCCCATCAATGGACAACTATCCTGTCAATGGTCTTGCATGCTAGCCTTGCCTTGCCACACGGTTAACTAGTGTCGCCAGACGCTAACCCCGCTGGACTGCCTTAGTCACGAGAGTGGTCTTAGAGAATTATTCCCTATGAGATAGCCTTGCAAGCTAATATAACAACTTGTCATAGCCTTTCCTAGGATGTCATTACCCTAGGCGGGTAGTATGCTAGCCTCGCATGGGCTTATTATCCTCGTCGGTGGGATTTTTTGGGAGATATATGAACCGAGGGATTCTCATTTTTAGCCTATTGGCTTCCCATTAGCTCCATGAGCTCCTCAGTTCTAGTCTATTAGGCTTCTTCGGAGAGGATCAGTCCCCCGCAAATCCGATCTCTCCAAGGCTTCTTAGCCAAAACAAGCTTCTACGTCGAAGCCGAAGACTCGTGTCTTGTATATGGATGATCAACAAAAAAGTGGTCGTACGCTGACCAGACTTCCATTGACACACTTTTCCAGAATCAACGATCGTAGGAATCTCTTTGTAAGCTCTTTCGAGAGCATAAACTCATTCTAGAGCGTTCTCTGTAATTTTCTACGTTCAATACAAGTTTTTCTTGGTTCATCCAAAATTGGAAATTGGAAAACAGACGACGACCATGCTAGGAAATGTCTTCTCCATGGACGAGAAGACCATTTCGCAGTCCGAAGACCCTCACGGCTACTGTTGCTCAGGCTATAGTAACTTCTGTAGATAACATGCTAATTCAGCTTCGAGCGAAGCTATCATCGCCTATGACGAAGCTAACTCCCCTAGTGGAGTTGAAGCCAAAGAATGCTCATGCAGAGCTAATATGCCTGCCTATGTCAAGGCTATCTCATTCAACAGAGCTAAACCAAACTGGCTCCTACGAAGCTAAGGCAACGGCCTTCTACAAAGCCAGTTCTGTGGCGAAACTTGCAAACTAAATGTCCAACTTACCTTTCGGCGAAGCTGCCTACGACGGGGCTAAAGCTGATGCTAACAACGAACCTAAAGCTAATGCCTACAACGAAGCTACAAGCAAAGCCTACGACAAGGCTAGCTCCTGCAATGAAGCTAATGCTAACAATTCGTACACAGCTAAAAAGCCAGCCTACGACGAGGTGTGAAGCAACAAACAAAGCCTACGACAAGCTAGCTCCTGCAACGGACTAATGCTAACAGGTCATACAGAGCTAAAAAGCCAGCCTACGACGAGGTTAAATTGTGCGACAGAGTTGATCAAGAGCTCCCGCAAAGCTATGACGCCGCCAATGCGTACGGTAAGGCTATTTCCAAAATCCTTCTGCAAGGCTAAGATCAAGCTAGCTTCTTGTCAAAGCATGTGAAGAAGCTACAACAATAGTATACGCCGGTCTAATGCATCCACTGGAGCCAACATATCCATTGGAGCTACTGCAAGCTTGATGCGATGTCAGAGCTCACAGGGAGGCTAATGCCAAAGCCTATGACGAGACTAATGCAACCTGTTCAGAAGCTAACGCCTCCCCACCGTCGTGTAAACGAGCGTAACACCATCATTATGGTTATTGGGGATTGATCCCCACAAACTACTCTGATAGTCGCTCACGGCATAGACAACTAATGTTTGGGCCACAATTTATTGCCTCTCTGCCATCTCTAGCTATCAATAAACCCTCTATGAGATGCAAAACTCTAAAGAGGAAATTTTTGCAAGACCGATATCTCCTCATGGCCTCTGTCATCATGACGAGCCGAGGAGTGCATGGGTCTCAAACTCGAAGTCGGGGGTTGTGGATCCTCCACTTTTGCCAGATCATGACTCATCAGATCTTGATTTCAGTTATGGCTTGGGACAAATCTTGGTCCGACAAGGTGACTGTCACGTTCCGATCCCGCAGAGTCATTTCGTCCTCGCTTAGGACTCTGTGAGACCGTTCGTCCTCGCTTGGATGTGATGTCGTGCAAGCCTAAGTTGCGCTTGCACAAGGCCAAGACCTGTACAATGACAAAATAGACAATACGCAGCGGAACATATTGCAGATATTTGAAACAGCAGCAGACATATTGTAGAATATAATTGAACACAAGGTAGCAGAAATAAATCTCTTTATTGATTTCATTTGAACATATTACAAGCTCTCAATTCTCTCTGATACAATGCTTACATTCTCTCAGAAACATTACAGATTTCAATGATCCCGTTCCATACATTACATCCTTTTATACAAAACAAACTCTTTGCATACAGATGTCCATCTTTTGGCATCTCTTCTGATTTTTGGCTCCTGGGGATGAGGTTCGGGCTATCGCTTCAGACTATCCTTTTCTCTTCTTTTCGTATAACAGAGCCAATAGCTCATCTTTTCATTTCATTCATTCAAACAACATAGTCATAGCTCTGCTTTTCTCTTTTCCGTTCATTCATTCGTCGATCGATACAATTGTCGTCATTCATTCATTCATTCGATTCAGCATACAATCAGGCACAAGACAATCTTTAGTTAAGCATAGTAATATTTTTATAACAATGAGCATAACAGTCTACTCTTTGATAGCAAACAATTAGGGACGTAAAAGCATACTCTGTTTTTATCTTATTTAGCATGGTAACAGTTCATTGATTTCGACAACATTCTACTTTAGCATGACATGCATCATATCATTTCGTATTCATCTTATTCTACTTTCTCATTGGGTCAGTATATCAACATACTGGTGATTGTGAACAAAGGCTACATTTGTCTGAAACGATCACTAATTCATTTAGTGAGAAAATATTTCTTGTGATATGATCTTGCTACTTTTACCTATGTTCATTTCATGCAATACAGAGTCAGTTTACATCTTTTGATATATGTAATCTCTCCCTCAATAATAATCATCCTATTATTTCCTCCTACAGAAAACATCTTTGAAAAGCCACAGTTCATTTCATCCATTCTCAAGCATACAAGGACATTTCATTCCTGTGAAGTGCGCAGCGTGTTTCATGAACCATAATCATTTCTCTTATTCAAGCAACTCTTAGGGTCATATTATAAGCACGATATCAGATGTTTTTTTTGAAAGAGATATAACAATTCTTTGCAATAGATTATTCTTTAAGCAACTCGTGTTCATGAAATTTAGCAACGAATGCATCATTTTTCAGTGATTCCTACCATAGCTGACGGTCAATCCTTACACAAGACAAGGATTCATAACATAATATAACCAACATTTCTTCTGTTCGTCTTTGCACTTATACCTCTTAGCAAAACGTTTACCGACTCATGCAACCCAATTAGCAGTTGTGACTCAAGGCTCAGCTCTACACTAGTACGTGCACATACCAGCAGTTGTGACTCTCCGAGTCAGCTATGCACTGATATACACACATTCTAGCAGCTGTGGCTCAAGGTTCAGCTCGTCACCAATCCACACCTATCTACATGATGGTTCATGGATACGTTTCCATGATTAGCCGCTGAGACTCATGGTTCAGCTCGTCGCTAATAGACACAACATCCCCCTGATTGCGAGATCTAGCATTTACCTCAGGGATGCTATTACAATCTCTCCCGGGCCGATCGATTTCCAGCGTCCCAGGAATCGTCAAGAGACTATTACCTTGTGCACAAGTTGTCCGAGACCAATGCATGAACTATATATTCTATCAACTAAAACTATTCAAGGCACAGGTTATCAATCAATAATCATTTTGTCTTTTCTCTTCTTTTCGTATAACAGAGCCAATAGCTCCTCATTTCATTTCATTCATTCAAACAACAGAGTCATAGCTCTGCTTTTTTCTTTTCCTTTAATTCATTCGTCGATCGATACAATTGTCGTCATTCATTCATTCGTTTCAGCATACAATCAGGCACAATACAATCTTTAGCTAAGCATAGTAACATTTTTATAACAGTGAGCATAACAGTCTACTCTTTGATAGCAAACAATTAGGGACGTAAAAGCGTACTATGTTTTCATCTTATTTAGCATGGTAACAGTTCATTGATTTCGACAACATTCTACTTTAGCATGACATGCATCATATCATTTCTTATTCATCTTATTCTACTCTCATTGGGTCAGTAAGCGAATCATAAAATGAGTTTTTGTCCACTCACCCAGATTAATCGCCTTCTGTTGCAGAGCCAGCAATTCGAGCTCTCTGTTTATCTAGTGCCTTTGCGGAGCGGGGCACTACAGTGACCCCTTCCAAAGTACCGGTCTGGGGTGGTAATACCTTACGATTATAGGCAGCCCTCTTTGATAGAGGGATCCGCCTCGTTTGTTGCATATAATCTGCTTACTCAATAGTCATATAAAGAGTATGAAAGTCCAGCTTATGCCTCTCCGACTCTCTCAACTCCATCCAAACATGAGAAGAATCCGTCCATATGACTAAGGGTGTTTCTTTGGACCTTGTTCAATACATGAAAAATGGAGTCGACAACGAGGAAGCAACGGGCACCCTCGACGATATCCAACATACGTTGAGACATCTCATGTCTTAACAAAATGACAACGAAGATGAAGTCCCTCACACGACGGTAATGCCTGTTGATCATGTTGAAGCCATGAGAAGCATCGCCCTACTTGCATCTCTCGCTCAAAGGTATAAGTTGAAGGAATTGGGGTTATTAGACCATATTCATCGTAATGGATGCAACCCTATATCCGCCCAAGTTTAAGATGCTAACATAGAATTCATATTGACAACAAGAGCTCGCCAAGCTAGCATATCTATTATTTTCGGTCTAAGACACAATAGGCAATGATGTCGTGATGACCATATTGTTCATTGGCACCCTCAAAGGAGTTGCCTTCGACTGGTTAAGAAGCCTCTCGACAGGCTCCATCACTTCATGGCTCGACCTCAGAACTCATTTCCTTTCCAGATTCTATGAGGATGACACAGACGTAGAGGTGACCATGGTCAACCTTCTTTCTACGAAATAGGAAGAGTCCTTCAAGGTCTATATAGAAAATTTCTGCAACCTCTCTCTTCGATGTCCTGCTGGCATGCCTTTGTCTATGTTGTTGCAAATATGCATGCATAATCTCCTCGGTGAGGTGAAAGCTCATATAGGAGCTATCAAGACACTTGGAAATAGCTCACCAACCAAGCCGAGATAGCCGAAAGCTCAGCCAGAAGATTTAAGGATTTGATCGCAACTCAGCTCTTTGAGGCAATGATCCAGATTCAGAATCAAGGGGGCGATGTTGCGGCCTTATGATGCGAAGTCCTTCGTTCAATGACCCATCATCACATTGACAACCCCTCTGAACACCGAGTCACAACTCCTCCAACGGAGTTTCCCCTTATCCCTAGTGGAGTTGGTATATCCCTCTAGCAAGGATCATCATTCATCACATTAATCACTACCTCTTACGGCTATCGCCCCAACGGATTACTTATTCATCACGTTAATTACTCATTCCTTAGGGTTAGGAAAACATCCGTCAAGTTAATACTACCTATAACAATTTATCCCCAACGGTTTATTGTACTATCACATTAATGAATACCTCTGATAGTTTATTCCTCTTCCCCTAGCAGATTCTCTCTACCCCCAATAGGGTTAGGAACATTTGTCTATCACGTTAATGATTATTTATGATAGTTATTCCTGTTCCCTAGTTATGTGAGAAAACCATAGTCCCTCGCAGACTCCCCAGTGTTGTCATGTCAGAGAGTTATACAGTACAACCTCTGATAGTGGATTTTGAGCTTGGTTCTTCTTATTATATCACGTGTAATGTTACACTTCTGGTAGATGGGTTCCTAGATCAAATCCAACTCTAGTCTTTTATGGACTCCCTTTACTATCACGTCTAATACTACAATATCTGATAGCAGATTTTAAGTATGGTGCTTCTTAGTCTATAATGTCCAGTTCGTCACCTCTAAACAGACGGATTCTCGGATCAAATCCAACCAGTCTTTATGGACTCCCCATGCTATCATGTCCAATAGTACAACATGTGATAGCGGATCATGAGCCTGTTCTTCTTAGTCTGTCATGTCATATCTAGTTTTCTGAACAGACGAGTTCCTAGATCATATCCAATTTCGAGTCGCACCTATCATGTTAACACTAAACCTCTAATGGTTGATTTTTATCATGACATATCTGAGTCTCTCATGTCCAGTTCGACACCTTTGAACAAACGGATCTCCGGATCAAATCTAATCTCGATCCTCCATTGTTGTCACGTCCAACCGTCCAACCGTCCAACCTCTGTCAGTGAATCTCTAGCTTGGTGCTTCTTAGTCTGTCATGTTCAGTTCGACACCTCTGAACAAACGGCTTCCCAGATTGGATCCAATCTTGAGTCACAGTTTATCATGTCCAGTTTTACACCTCTGATAGCCGATTCTTTTCTATCTCCCTCATGAGCTAACTGAAGCATCATCTCCATACCATTGCAAATAGCAACTGGCTCATCACCAATGTGGAGGATCATTCAATGTAGTACCATCTCCATATCTGTCGACAACATGTCTCATGAGTTTTACAGTTCCTAGCGGCTTCCCACTAAAGATGCTCGTCAAGCCACCACAAGATGGCGAGGCAAAGCTTTCAAAGGAATACAATACTCCTATCATCCCGGAGGTCAACGAGTTGTTATGTGACTTGCGCTACCACCTGCAAGCCAACGGGTCCTCTTAAAAGGTCGATACGCCTGGAAGCATTCAAAGTATTTTGAAATACGAACCAACTTATTATGGATCTTCGAAAACTTTGAAGAGGGTTATGTTTGTTATTCCCAGGGCGATGGAAAACTGATATTGGTGCATCACTTCGAGGAAGATGCACAACAGCGATCCCGGAGGATTCTGATAGATGAAATCAAGTGTGACACTTCGAAGAAGGCATAAAAGAATTCGTAACAGCAGTATCGAAATCCACTAAGAAACTTTCTGATTAGATCAGAAATGGACTCGTTCAGAACGAGTTCTAAGTGGAGAGTAGATGGACAAAAGTAGAAATGAATATAATGATTAAATGACCTGCTGGAGTGAATGATTACCGGCGCTCAAAACTTGATTCGTCCCACACGAACAACTTTCAGTAACCAACAAGTTTGACGAGAACGTTGGAACACTCTGCTCTTCTGACTCCTCGGACGGGCGGGCTCCCTATGCTTCTCTCTTCTCTGCTCTTCACTCTGGAAATATTTCGCAAGGAAATTATAAATCTGTGTTCTGAGATAGAGAGAAGAGAGAACCTATATAGGTGCTTGCAGTAATTGTCCAGTCTACGTAACGTTCGGGATGTGGGAATAACTGTCCCAGAATGTTACGTAACCGTTCAAATCTTGCACAGACGACTGTGCCAATTGGCGCACAGCGCGCGCCATCTGCGCGACCTGCGCCAATTGTGCCAACTGCGATCGCGCGCACTTGCGCACAACGCGCATCGCGCGCACCATGTGCAAACCGCCGCGCCAACTGCTGTGCCGACTGCTGTGCCATCAGGCCGCGCCAACTGGCACGCATCTGGCCACGCGATCATGCCGCGCCATCTGGCCACGCCAACTGGCGCGTCATCTGGTCGCAATCTCGAACAGCGCGAACTGGCGCGCGAACGGCTGCGCAATAGGCTCGCGCAACTAGCGCAACTTAAGCGCACTATGCGCCTAGCGACGATGCTGACGTGCTAAGTGCAAAGTACGCCAACAAAATGCCATATTGAGCCCATGAGCCCGAGTCCGAGTCCGAGTCGCTAAGTCCCTATGGGGCTTAGCTCCAATGGAATAAATTCCAAGAGCAAAAAGCATTAATACTTTAACATGGAGTCTTATCCTTACCTCCTAGTAAAATTATCCACATGGTTCCCTCCTTACGGTCACCAGTCCATGTGTATATCTCAACAATACATACCAAGTATATATTGAGATACACTTCATGATGTTTTCCAATGTGGGACTAAATAATGCTAGGCATGTATTGAGAGCAAGCTCTCTCTACATGTTAAGGAAAAGCTCTAACAATCTCCCACATATCTCGATATATGGATTTGAGTATTCCCCACAGTAACTGTCCATCATGCATTAGGATAGATGTCGCTGACGACTTGAATCTTCATGCATGGGTCAAACAATAGACTATAATACAAGAATGGACTAAGCCTTGAATTCTGCACCATAGCTGCAATTTTTTCTACTCATATAATGTAGTCACATGTGCTTCTGGCTGCACATTAAAGGTCCTGTGCCAGCCTGCTTTCAGTGTATAATTTTGGGCGTCTACAAATTTATCCTCAAGAGACGGTCTGCTATCTCTGTCCATACACTATATGTGAGTTCTTATTTAAAGAGACATGGCATGAAGCCTTGCATTTTTCTTGCGGTGCTACGCCGCTATGACATGGCTTAAAGCCGAGGCATTACCCCTATCCGAGAACCTCATCGTAGTGTCATATTACTGTAGCATGAGGTCACAAGCCTCTTTCTAGTGCCAAACTCTCTAGCATGAAGCCTTTCGCTTCCTTATGGTGTTACGCCGCAACGACATGGCTTGCGAGACCGAGGTTTTACCCCTATCCGGGTACCTCATCGTGGTGTTGTGCCACTGTAACATGAGGACATCCTTCCCTTTGTAGTGTTGTCTACAACTCTTTAATTTCATCATACATCATTAGGCTACCTGCCTATTTGCGATGCTACGCCGCTGTGACTTGGCTCGCAAAGTCGAGACATTACTCCTACCAGGGAACCTCATAGTGGAGTCACCCCACTGTAGCATGGAGTTACACTCCATGTAGTGCTGTGCTACCGTGCTTCCCGTAAAGCACACCAGGCATTTTCTCTGCCTGAGAACTCATTAAGGCGTTTAAGCCATCCTCATCACAGGATCTGTTTTCTCTAAAAAACATATAATAGACAACAGTGGTTTTAGGTTCGTATCCTTTCCATGCCACAGAGGACATGTACCCACTGTTCCTGATATTTTTCCAGTTAGTGGTCCTCCCTTAAACCAAAGTTAGATGCTTAGTAGATTTCTCTTTGAACTAATAGCATAAAATTTTATGGTAGGATTACAGTAACATAATATCAGAATGCCTTCAAGTCCATTTTACAATCTGTGTCATTGACCAGCTGGCGCTTGAGGCCTTTTGTGAACGGATCCGCTAGGTTCTCCTGACTCCGAACATCAATCACTGCAATGACACCTCTTAATGAGATCGTGCACTGCCCTGTGCTTTAACCGCACAGTTCTCTTCTTCCCGTTGAAGAGATCATTTGATGCCATCGCTGCAGTCGTCTGGTTGTCGCAGTATATCGGAATCGTCGGTATCTGCGTCCCAACCACTGAAAGATCATACATGAGCTTTCGAAGCCATTCTGCTTCTTCCATTGCGGTATCAAGTGTAAATAACTCAGATTCCATGGAGGAATGAGAGAGCATAGTATGCTTCTTCGACTTTCACGATATAGCAGCTCCACCCATTGTGAAAATGAATCCACCTGTGGATCTCTCGCTTTCCAACTCTGAGCACCAGCTGACATCACTGAAGCCTTCTACTACCGGTGGATCTCCGCTGTAGTGCAGTGCATATGTCTGAGTCTTCTTGAGATATCTCATTACCCGTTTCATAGCTTTCCAGTACTCAACGCCTGGGTTGCTCTTGAAATGACTCAACATTCCTACGGCGAAAGCTATGGCAGGCCTTGTGACAGTAGTAGCATACATCAAACTTCCGATGACGCTTGCATACTCCAGCTGCCTGACACGTTCCCTCGAATTAGGCTTCAGCTTCAGATCACAGCTCTAAAGCGTATCGATCATTGGGAGATCCTGATACCCGTAGCGTGTGATCATCTTCTCAATATATTGAGATTGACAACGCCAGTCCAGTTTTCGTCCGGATGATCTTGATCCCCAAGATCACATCAGCTTCCCCCAAGTCCTTCATACTGAACTTAGTCGAGATAAACTTTTTTGTCTCCGTGACACAGCTCATATCCGTACCTAGGATCAGCATGTCGTTCACGTACAGACAAACAATTACACCTCTTCCATCAGCGAACTTTGTGTAAACACACTTGTACGCATCGCTGACCCTGTAGCCATTTGACCTTATAACCTTGTCAAATTTTTCATGCCACATCTTGGGAGCCTGTTTAAGATCGTACAAGGATTTCGCCAACTTGCAGACTGTCTTCAAGACCCTTGACGACAAATTTCTCTGGCTGTTGGATGTAAATCTCTTCGGTCAGCTCGCCATTCAGTAAAGTCGTTTTTACATCCATCTGATGTATCACCAACTTATGTATTGCTGCGAGAGCAATCAACATTCTGATGGTGGTCATCCGGGCTACTGGAACATACGTGTCGAAGTAGTCGATCTCCTGTTTCTGAGAAAACCCCTTGGCTACTAGCCTAGCCTTGAACCTGTCAATAGTTCCATATGCTTTCATCTTCTTCTTGAAGATCCATTTGCATCCGATAGGTTTCGCTCCTTCAGGAAGATCAACCAACACCCAAGTGTTATTAGAGGTGATTGAATCAATTTCATTGTCTATCGCCTCTTTTCAGAAAACAACGTCTCTGGTCTTCATCGCCTCATCATAGGTAAGCGGAACTGCTTCCATATGATCGGTGACAAAGTCATTTCCGAAGTCTTTCGGCCTCCTCACTCACTTAGTTGACGGCTCAGCGAGTTCTGGTTCAACAGTTGTTAGACAACTTCTTCTTGGACTACGTTCTCACTGGAAACTTCAGTTTCCTGCGCACCCTCATTGTTCTCCGGAATATCTGCAAGAACAATGTTCTTGTGTCTTGCAAATTTATCTTCAAAATATTTTGCGCGCGAGATTCAATGATATGATTTGATTCAATATCAAGAAATCTCCGAGCATCACTCTTCTCGGCATAACCCAAGAAGATCGTCTTCGTGTCCTTGTCCCGAGCATCTGAATTTTCAGGTCTGGGAGCTTCATATATGCCAGACATCCCCACACTCGAATGACATTCAAGTTAGGTCTGACTTTGAACTAGAGTTCATGAGGAGTAACGTCCGAAGTTGCATGCGGTACTCTATTCAGAATAAAAGTGACCGTCAATGTAGCTTCTCTCCGGTAGCATTTTGGAAGATCCGCAGTCATCAGCATTGAGTTTATCATTTCTGTCAACGTTCTGTTCTTCCTTTTCGCTACTCCGTTAGATTAAGGAGAATACGAAGCAGTAGTCTCGTTGATAATTTCATGTTCTTTGCAGAACGATGCGAATTCATGAGACCGATACTCTCCGTCTCAATCACTTCTTATTCTCTTGAGTTGTAGTCCAGTTTGTCGTTTAGCCTCGGCCCTGAACTCTTTGAACTTCTCGAACGCTTCGTCTTTAGCCTTGAGCAAGTAGAGAACACGTACTTTGAGAAGTCATCGATGAAGGTTATGAAATACTTCATCCCGACTTTTGTAGAGAATTGTTTAAGTCACAGATATCGGAGTGTACCAACTCCAGAAGATCTGTGCTTCGATTAATCCGAGGAAAAAGGTTTCCTTGTGATATTAGTTTGAGCACACACTTCATACTTCTCTACC
The DNA here is from genome assembly GCA_029216955.1 of Iris pallida. Classification (NCBI taxonomy): domain Eukaryota; kingdom Viridiplantae; phylum Streptophyta; class Magnoliopsida; order Asparagales; family Iridaceae; genus Iris; species Iris pallida. The sequence goes on from JANAVB010006275.1 coordinate 19,907, forward strand.
TTATTCCCATATTTGGAGATAAAGTCCTAGACTAGACATTCTGTTTATTATTTTACAATGAACATGTCCTAGTCTATTATGCCACAACTCAAGAGTATAATCAGAATGAGTGACTGCATTAACTTGACAAGACTGTTTTACAAGCTGAATTTTAAATATTCTTTCGGTATAAAATACTTTTTCGAAGTATGTTCCTTTTATGGACATCACCATCCGGCCAGCATTGATATCCATCCTTAGGCCCGCGTTACAGAGTAGGCCTCCAGTGATCAGGTTCTTTGCGATAATAGGTACATGTTTCATACCTTGAAGCGTCAGAGACTTCCTTAAAGTCAGCTTTAACACCACCGTCTCGATCCCTTGCACTTCAGCTTGTGCCTGGTTCGCCACCATAACAACTTCAGAAGCTGGTGTGTATGTTGTGAACCATTCCTTGCTTGAGCAGACATAGCAGGTGGCACCAGTGTCTACCCACTAGTCAGAGTCAGCCCCCACCGCAGTGACCTGAGCAATCATTGCAATTACGTCAGTAATCATAGAAACCTTACTAGGTTCACCTTGCTCTGATTGCTTGGGCTTCGATTTGCATTCACTCTTGAAGTGACCCTTTTTACCACACTTGAAACAAGCCAAATGGGACTTTGGCTTCTGTTATTTGAAAGAAGTCCCCTTCACTTTCAGATTGTTGAGGTTCTTCTTCTTGCTGTGGGAAGCAGCCTGCTTTTCCTTGGATTCCTTGGTGTGGACAAAATTGATGTTAGCCATCTGTTTGGACAGAGCGTTCATATTCAGTTGAGCCCTCATCTGGTCCTCAACGTAAATTTTTTGCAGGAGATCTTCCAGACTGATCTCCAGTTTCTTCCTATGCATATTTGCATAGAATTTGCTCCAACCGGCGGGGAGCTTGGAGACGATCCCTCCAACAACAAACTTGTCGGTGAGGGCATCCCCTCATCTTCCAACTTCTGTCGCAGCTTCAGGAATTCCTTCACTTGCGGTAGCATAGACTTCTCGTCTTCAAAGAGCCACTTGTGATATTTTTCAACGATAAATATCTTGCTCCTGTTCTTGTCATCTTCGTACAATTTTTTCAGAGACTCCCATATCTCTCTAGCAATAGTCTTTTTAGAATATGATTCTGTCAGGGAGTCCTTCATAGCATTTAGAATTAGTAGCCTACATAGGCTATTTTTTCTTCTCCATTTGGTCTGATTTTTAGTAGCAGCAGTAATTGCGGCTGCAGATCCAGTTTCTGGATCAGTCGGATCTTCCTCGGTTAGCATGTGGTCAACTTCAGCAAGTTGAAGATTGAGGCTAACCTTCCTCTTCCAGACTTGATAGTGCTCTCCATCAAATTTCTCTTAACTTGTTGAAGTTAGGATTGATGAGTGAAGCACGAAAGTTTTCCATCTTGTGAAATCAAGTTTTGAGATTGTTATTTCCGGGACATAATTTTTCGATGGAAAACTGATATTGGTGCAACACTTCGAGGAAGGTGCACAACAGAGATCCTGGAGGATTCTGATAGACGAAATCAAGTGTAACACTTCGAAGAAGACACAAAAGAATTCGTAACAACAGCAGCGAAATCCACTAAGAAACATTCTGATTAGATCAGAAATGGACTCGTTCAGAACGAGTTCTAAGTGGAGAGTAGATGGACAGAAGTAGCAATGAACATAATGAAGAAATGGTCTGCTGGGATGAATGATCACCGGCGCTCAAAGCTTGATTCGTCCTACACGAACAGCTTCCAGGAACCCAGCAAGTTCGACAGAGAACTTTGGAACATTCTGCTCTTCTGACTCCTCGGATGGCGCGGGCTCCCTATGCTTATCTCTTCTCTGCTCTTAACTCTGGAAATATTTCGTAAGGAAATTATGAACTCTGTGTTCTGAGAGAGAGAGAAGAGAGAACAATATATAGGTGCTTGTAGTAACTGTCCAGTTTACGTAACGTTCGGGACGTGGGAATAACTGTCCCAAAACGTTACGTAACCGTTCAAATCGTGCACAGACACGACTGCGCCAATTGGAGCACAGCGTGCGCCATCTGTGCGACCTGCGCCAATTGCTACCGCGCTCGATGGCGGCGCGAACTGGCGCGCGAACGGCTGCGCAATAGGCTAGCGCAACTTAAGCGCACTATGCGCCTAGTCACGATGCTGACGTGCTAAGTGCAAAGTGCGCCAGCAAAACGCCATATTACGCCTCATGAGTCCGAGTCTGAGTCCGAGTCGCTAAGTCCCTATGGGACTTTAGCTCCAATGGAATAAATTTCAAGAGCAAAGAGCATTAATGCTTTAACATGGAGTCTTATCCTTGCCTCCAAGTAAAATTACCCACATGGTTCCCTCCTTAGGGTCACCACCCCATGTGCATATCTCAACAACACATACCAAGTATATATTGAGATACACTTCATGATGCTTTTTCAATGTGGGACTAAATAATGCTAGCATGTATTGAGAGCAAGCTCTCTCTACATGTTAAGGAAAAGCTCCAACAATGTTGGCACATAAAAATGACAACTCTCAAACCTGTCAGCCGGTTCATAAACTGTCAGGCTCTTGAAAGTCCCCAAGAGATAGAATGGTCATCTGGACATCAATGGACCTACCCAAGCTCAACATAGGTCAGATATGCCTAAGAAAAGTCAACTTTGCTACACATAAGTTTGACAAGCCAAACTGGCTAGTTCCGTAATACTGGCAAGCTTTCATAATTCACAGTCAAACTGACTAGCTTTGCCAGACTGGCAAGCTCCTAGCATCGCCAGGTGCTACCCCCGCCGGACCCGTTTAGTCACAGGTGGTGACTTAGGCTTGCAGCCTTGCATGCTAGCCCGTCACTAGCCTGTCACTAGGCTTTCAGTCTTACAGGCTGGGTCCATAAATGGACAACTAGCCTGTCAATAGCCTTACATGCTAGCCTCGTCTTGCCATACGGCTAACTAGCTCCAGATGCTAACCCTCCCGGCCCGCCTTAGTCAAGAGCAGGGTCTTAGGGAATCATTCCCTATGGGATAGCCTTGCAACTTGCAGGTTGATATGACAACTTGTCATTGCCTTTCATAGGCTGTCATTAGCCTGGGCTGGTAGTAGGCTAGCCTCGCCGTAGGCTTCTAGCTCCGCAGGCTGGGCTGATTATCCCCACCGACGGGATTTTTTTTGGGACATTTCTGCCCTGACTGCTTCTATAAATAGCCCATGGATGAGCTAATTCTAGGGTCTACCTCTTTGAACAGAGAAGATCCCAAGGGGTTCTCATTCTTAGCCTTTCGGCTTCCCATTAGCTTCACGAGCTCCTCAGTTCTTAGTCCCTTGGGCTTCTTTGGAGAGGATCGGTCCGAGCAACTTGATCCCTCCAAGACTTCTTAGTCAAAATAAACTTATATGCCAGACCAGTGTTCTAAATGGCGGCCGCCTAGTCCGTCTAAGCGGCGCCTAGGAGGTAGGCGGTCTATCTCCGCACCGCTTTTCGGTAGGCGGTGGAGTAGGTGGCCAACGGAGGTTGGCGGCATAGGCGGAGGTGAGGCGGCGAGACGGACGCCTAGGCGGAGTAATACCTAACAAGATATTCTGGTCAAAAAGGTTTTGTAAGCATTATGCGCCTATGGTTCACTTTTACAAAACTAAAACTTTATAAAATCGTTGTTCTATAACTTAGTTATGCATGGAACACCTTAAAATATGAATAGTATGTAAAAAACAGTGGTAAAATAGTAAAAAATGTTCAAAATGTATCGACCGCCTAGGCGGTAGGCGGACTCTCTCCGCCGCGCACCCGCCTACCGCCGTTTAGAACCTTGTGCCAGACTATGCAGAGGCAGAAGAACAATTTCTTGTCATTGGATGGTCAACAGAATAAAGTGGTCACTTTCCGAGGATCAACGATCGTAAAAGATCTCATTTTGAAATCCTCCTGGTGCGTTCTATATAATTTTCTATGTTAAATACAACTTTTCCTTCATTCATTCAAAATCAAAACACTGGCAAGAAAAGTTGATTGATCCAATACATTGCATAACAAAAATAGTCTATTTGCCCTTGTGATATGGAAGCTGATGCAGGAGGCTAGGGGTTCTTTTGTCAATTCATTTCATGCAAGTTTTCTTACAAGATCATTGAAATTAAACAGACTTGCCTACATGACTTTGCTTGAGTATGCTGCTCACGTACTTAGGTGAATTAGCAAAAATGCCAGGAAACTGATGACTGCTATTTGGTTTGGTGTCGTTAGACAAGTAGGCTTCAATAACTTTAAATGTGACATGATCAATTCCCTTTCTTGCAACATTTCACCTTCATCTTCACGCATAAACTAATTGTTATTGCCGGGAACGCCGGGGCATGCTTTTCGATGGAAAATACAGAAACTGAAACAGTTGTAAAGACAACGTTTCAAATGCAATTCCTTAAAGAAGGTTTTGCAACAGAGATCCAGAAGGATTCTGCAAATTACGAGATCTAAAAAGATATCGTAATACACGAATAATCTAAAGAGATTTTCGTGATCGTAGCAAACTGACAGTAGTGCCTTCTAAAAAGAAGATACTGACAGAACTACTAAAGGCAACAGAAGGATGACAGGCGAGAGATGGAAATGCTGGGGTGAATTATCACCGTTGCTCAAAGTTTTATTTGCCCTCTGCGAACAGCTTCCAGGAACCAGCAAGTTTGACGGAAAACCTTGGAACACTCCTGCTCTTCTGACTCCTCGGAAGACGGCGAACTCCTCTGGCAATGGCTCTACTCTTCTCTCTCTGTTTGAAGTAACAAAACCCACGCGTACTAAAAAGTACTAGTGTTTTGTGTTAAAAAACACGCTCACTACTCTGTTGTGTTAAAGAACACTTAGAGTTTTTCTCTCTGGAATTCTGATTACTCCCTGCACTCAGAGAGAGGAGAGAACCTGCATATATAGCCCACGGGGCGGTTGCCAAGCAGTTACCTGAACTTCAGGGTAGTGGCAGAACCACTCCTGAACGTGCAGCAACTGCTGCAACCGTTCCCGCTCTAATATGCAGCCAGCCATACGCACTGCGTACGCTGCGCACACTGTGCACTCTACGCACGCTGCGTACGCTGCGCACACTGCGCGTACTGGGCGTACTGGGCTGCGTAACTGGGCCAGCGTAACTGGGCTCGCGTAACGGGCCGCACAACGTGGTCGCGCAAGTGGCTCGCGCAACGAGCGCAACTTAAGCGCACTATGCGCCTAGCGACGATGCTGACGTGCTAAGTGCAAAGTGCGCCAACAAAACGCCACATTACGCCTCATGAGCCCTTGAGCCCGAGTCCGAGCCCGAGTCCGAGTCCGAGTCCGAGTCGCTAAGCCCCAACGGGGCTTAGCTCCTATGGAAATAAATTTCCCAAGAGCAAAAAGCATGAATGCTTTAATTATTGAATTTAGCCTTTTTCCCATTAGAAAAATAATCCCACATGGCAAACCCATGTGCACCTCCACACCACATGTGCATCTCCAATAATAGCAAAGCTAATATATAGAGATACAAACATTTGTTTTTTCCGATGTGGGACTAAACCTTTCTAAAGGAAAAACCAAAAACCCAACAATCCCCCGCATATTTCTATATATGGATATAAGTGTTCTCCACAGTAACTGTCCATCATGCACTAGGAGAGATGTCGCTTACGACTTGAATCTTCCCGCATGGGTCAAAAATCAAACTATAATACAAGAATGGACTAAGCCTTGAATTCTGCATCATAGCTGAAATTCTTTCCACTCACATAATGTAGTTACATGTGCTTCTGGCTACACATTAAAGGCCCTGTGCCAGCCTGGTTTCAGTGTATAATTTTGGGTGTTTACAAGTTTACCCTCAAGAGACGGCCTGATATCTCTGTCATACACTATAGGTGAGTTCATTATAAAGAGACATGGCATGAAGCGCTTTGCGCTTCCCTTGCGGTGCTACGCCGCTATGACATGGCTTAAAGCCGAGGCCTTACCCCGTACTGGGAACCTCATCGTAGTGTCATACTACAATAGCATGAGGCAACCGCCTCTTTGTAGCGCCAAACTACCCAGCATGAAGCCTTAGGCTCCCTTGCGGTGTTACGCCGCAACGACATGGCTTGCAAGGCCGAGGCTTTATCCCTAACCGGGTACCTCATGGTGGTGTCGTGCCACTGTAACATGAGGAACTCCTCTTTGTAGTGCTGACTACACCCCTATTTATATTTAACATACAGCATTAGGCTAACTGCCTATTTGCGGTGCTACGCCGCTGTGACTTGGTCTGCAAAGCCGAGGCTTTATCTTATTCCTGGGCAGCACCCCACATATAGGAACCTCATTGTGGAGTCACCCCACTGTAGCATGGAGTTTCACTCCTTGTAGTGCTGCTCTACCGTGCTTCCTGTAAAGCACTCCAGGCATTCACTCTGCCTGAGAACTCATTAAGGCAATTAAGCCAACCTTCCCACAGGAGCCGTTTTCCGCAGAAAATAATAGTAGACAACAGTGGTTATAGGTCCGTAACATCTCCATGCCCAATAGAACATGTACCCACCGTTCCTGATATTCTTCCGATTAGTGGTCCTCCCTTGAACCAAAAGCTAGATGCCTAGTAGATATATCTTTGAACTATTAGCATAAAACTTTATGGTAGGAATACAATAATCCAATATCAGAATGCCTTCAAGCCCATTTTACAAGCTGTGTCATTGACCAGCTGGCGCTTGAGGCCCTTGGTGAACGGATCCACCAGGTTCTCCTGACTCCGAACATCAATCACTGCAATAACACCTCTCTTGATAAGATCGTGTACTGCCCTGTGCTTCAACCGCACAGTCCTCTTCTTTCCGTTGAAGAGGTCATTTGATGCCACCGCCGCAGTCGTCTGGTTGTCGCAGTATATCGGTATCGCCGGTATTTGCGCCCCAACTAATGGAAGATCATACACGAGCTCCCGAAGCCATTCTGCTTCCTCGGCTGCGGTATCTAGTGCGAAGAACTCAGATTCCATGGATGACCGCGAGAGCATAGTCTGCTTCTTCGACTTCCACGATATAGCAGCTCCACCCATTGTGAAAATGTATCCACCTGTGGACCTCTCGCTCTCCACTTCTGAGCACCAACTGGCATCACTGAAGCCTTCCACTACCGACGGATCTCCGCTGTAGTACAGTGCATATGTCTGAGTCTTCTTGAGATATCTCATAACCCGTTTCACAGCTTTCCAGTGTTCAGCACCTGGGTTGCTCGTGAAACGACTCAGCATTCCCACGGCGAAAGCTATGTCAGGCCTTGTGGCAGTAGTAGCATACATCAAACTTTCCATTACGCTTGCATACTCCAGCTGCCTGATGCTTTCTCCTGAATTAGGCTTCAGCTTCAGATCACACCTGTACGGCGTATCGATCCCTAGAAGATCCCGATACCCATAACGAGTGATCATTTTCTCAATATAATGAGACTGTGACAGCGCTAGTCCAGTGTCTGTCCGGATGATCTTGATCCCTAAGATCACATCAGCTTCCCCCAAGTCCTTCATACTGAACTTGCTTGAGATGAATTTCTTTGTCTCCGTGACACAGCTAATATCCGTACCTAGGATAAGCATGTCGTCCACGTACAGACAAACGATCACACCTCTTCCATCAGCGAACTTCGTGTAAACACACTTGTCCGTATCGCTGACCATGTAGCCATTTGACCTTATAACTTTGTCAAATTTCTCATGCCACATCTTGGGAGCCTGTTTAAGACCGTACAAAGATTTCACCAACTTGCAGACTTTGTCTTCAAGACCCCTGATGACAAATCCCTCTGGCTGTTGCATGTAAATCTCTTCGGTCAGCTCGCCATTTAGGAAAGTCGTATTCACATCCATCTGATGTATCACCATCTTATGTATTGCTGCGAGAGCAATCAACATTCTGATGGTGGTCATCCGGGCTACTGGAGCATACGTGTCAAAATAGTCAATCCCCTGCTTCTGAGAAAACCCCTTGGCTACCAACCTAGCCTTGAACTTGTCAATAGTTCCGTCTGCTTTCATCTTCTTCTTGAAGATCCATTTGCATCCGATGGGTTTCGCTCCTTCAGGAAGATCAACCAACACCCAAGTGTTATTTGAGGTGATGGAATCAATCTCATTGTCAATCGCCTCCTTCCAGAAAACTGCGTCTCTGGTCTTCATCGCCTCATCATAGGTAAGCGGATCTGCTTCCACATGATAGGTGACAAAGTTACTTCCGAAGTCCTTCGGCCTCCTCACACGCTTAGTTGACGGCTCAGCTTGTTCTGGTTCAACCGTTGTATCAACAACAACATCTTCTTGGACCACATCTTCATTGAAGACTTCAGTCTCTTGTGCACCCTCATTATTCTCCGGAACATCCGGAAGAAGAATATTCTTGTGCCTTGCAAACTTGTCTTCAAAATATTCTGCATCGCGAGATTCAATGATATGATTTGACTCAATATCAAGAAATCTCCGAGCATCACTCTTCTCGGCATACCCCAAGAAGATCGTCTTTGTAGTCCTTGTCCCAAGCTTCTGAATCTTTAGATCTGGAAGCTTGACATACGCCAGACACCCCCACACTCGAATGACATTCAAGTTAGGTCTGACCTTGAACCAGAGTTCATGAGGAGTAACGTCTGAAGTTGCATGAGGCACTCTATTTAGAATAAAAGTGGCCGTCAATGCAGCTTCTCCCCAGTAGCACTTAGGAAGGCCAGCAGTCAACAACATTGAATTTATCATTTCTGTCAACGTCCTGTTCTTCCTCTCAGCTACTCCGTTTGATTGAGGAGAGTACGGAGCCGTAGTCTCATTGACAATTCCATGTTCCTTACAGAACGATGCGAATTCATGAGACCTGTACTCCCCACCTCGATCACTTCTTATCCTTTTGAGTTGTTGTCCAGTCTGCCGCTCAGCTTCGGCTCTGAACTCCTTGAACTTCTCGAATGCTTCGTCTTTAGCCTTCAGCAAGTAGACGAACGCATACTTTGAGAAGTCATCGATGAAGGTTATGAAATACTTCATCCCGGCCTTTGTAGAAAACTGTTTGAAGTCACAGATATCGGAGTGAACCAACTCCAGAAGATCTGTACTTCGATTAACCCGAGGAAAGGGTTTCCTTGTGATCTTCGTTTAAGCACAAACTTCACATTTCTCTACCTTACCCCCACATTTGGAGATAAGTCCTAGACTAGACATTCTGTTTATTCGTTTACAATGAACATGTCCTAGCCTATTATGCCACAACTCAAGAGTATAAGCAGAATGAGTGACTTCATTAATTACATTAATTACATTGGACTGATTTACAAGCTGAATCTTGAACATTCCTTCGGTATAAAAAGCTTTCCCGAAATATGTTCCCTTGATAGACATCACTATCTTGCCAGCATTGATGTCCATCCTGAGGCCTGCATTGCAGAGTAGGCCTCCCGAGACCAGGTTCTTGGCGATAGCAGGTACGTGCTTTACGCCTTGAAGCGTCAGAGACTTCCCCGAAGTCAGCTTCAACACCACCGTCCCGATCCCGAGCACTTCAGCTTGTGCTTGGTTCGCCATCATAACCACTTCAGAAGTAGGTGTATAGGTGGTGAACCACTCCTTACTGGAGCAGACATGGCAGGAGGCTCCAGTGTCTACCCACCAGTCAGAGTCAGTCCTTACTGCATCAACCTGTGCAATCATAGCAACTACGTCAGTGATCATAGATACCTTACTAGGCTCTCCTTGCTCTGATTGCTTGGTCTTTGCTTTACACTCATTTTTAAAGTGGCCCTTCTTGCCACACTTGAAGCAAGGCATTTCTGACTTTGGCTTCTTTTTCTTGATAGAAGTTCCCTTGACTTTTAGATTGTCAGGGTTCTTCTTCTTGCTGTGGAAAGCCGCCTGCTTTTCCTTTGGTTCCTTGGTCTGAACCAGATTGGCGTTAGCCAATTGCTTGGACAGTGTGTCCACCTTCAGTTGAGCCCGCATCTGGTCCTCAACATAGATTTCCTGTAGGAGATCTTCAAGGGTGATCTCCAACTTCTTCCTATGCATGTTTGCATAGAACTTGCTCCACCTAGCGGGGAGCTTTGAGACAATCCCTCCAACAACAAACTTGTCGGGGAGGGACATCGCCTCGTCTTCCAGCTTCTGTCGCAGTTTCAGGAACTCCTTTACCTGCGGCAGCATAGACTTTTCGTCCTCAAAGAACCACTTGTGATATTTTTCAACCACAAATATTTTACTGCGGTTCTTGTCTTCTTCGTAGAGTTTTTCTAGAGACTCCCATATGTCTCTAGCGATATTCTTCTTAGAATAGGATTCTGCTAGGAAATCCTCCATAGCATTCAGGATAAGCAACCTGCAAATGCTATTCTCCCTTCTCCACTTGGCCTGAAGTTTAGTAGCCGCAGAGATTGCGGCAGCAGACCCAGTATCTGGAACGGTAGGTTCCTCTTCAAGAAGCACATGATCCACATCTCTGAGTTGAAGAGTGAGATAAACCTTCCTCTTCCAGACTTGATAATGCTCTCCATCAAACTTCTCTAACTTACAGAAGTCAGTGTTTAGGAGTGAAGCATTAATATTTTCCATCGTAGCAATAAAGCTTTGAGATTGTTATTGTCGGGAACGCCGGGGCACGCTTTTCGATGGAAAATACAGAAACTGAAACAGTTGTAAAGACAACGTTTCAAATGCAATTCCTTAAAGAAGGTTTTGCAACAGAGATCCAGAAGGATTCTGCAAATTACGAGATCTAAAAAGATATCGTAATACACGAATAATCTAAAGAGATTTTCGTGATCGTAGCAAACTGGCAGTAGTGCCTTCTAAAAAGAAGATACTGACAGAACTGCTAAAGGCAACAGAAGGATGACAGGCATTGTGATCGTGCTGCAACCGTTCCCGCTCTAATATGCAGCCAGCCATACGCACACTGCGTACGCTGCGCACACTGTGCACTCTACGCACGCTGCGTACGCTGCGCACACTGCGCGTACTGGACGTACTGGGCTGCGTAACTGGGCCAGCGTAACTGGGCTCGCGTAACGGGCCGCGCAACGTGGTCGCGCAAGTGGCTCGCGCAACGAGCGCAACTTAAGCGCACTATGCGCCTAGCGACGATGCTGACGTGCTAAGTGCAAAGTGCGCCAACAAAACGCCACATTACGCCTCATGAGCCCTTGAGCCCGAGTCCGAGCCCGAGTCCGAGTCCGAGTCCGAGTCCGAGTCCGAGTCGCTAAGCCCCAACGGGGCTTAGCTCCTATGGAAATAAATTTCCCAAGAGCAAAAAGCATGAATGCTTTAATTATTGAATTTAGCCTTTTTCCCATTAGAAAAATAATCCCACATGGCAAACCCATGTGCACCTCCACACCACATGTGCATCTCCAATAATAGCAAAGCTAATATATAGAGATACAAACCATTTGTTTTTTCCGATGTGGGACTAAACCTTTCTAAAGGAAAAACCAAAAACCCAACAATCCCCCACATATTTCTATATATGGATATAAGTGTTCCCCACAGTAACTGTCCATCATGCACTAGGAGAGATGTCGCCTACGACTTGAATCTTCCCGCATGGGTCAAAAATCAAACTATAATACAAGAATGGACTAAGCCTTGAATTCTGCATCATAGCTGAAATTCTTTCCACTCACATAATGTAGTTACATGTGCTTCTGGCTACACATTAAAGGCCCTGTGCCAGCCTGGTTTCAGTGTATAATTTTGGGTGTCTACAAGTTTACCCTCAAGAGACGGCCTGATATCTCTGTCATACACTATAGGTGAGTTCATTATAAAGAGACATGGCATGAAGCGCTTTGCGCTTCCCTTGCGGTGCTACGCCGCTATGACATGGCTTAAAGCCGAGGCCTTACCCCGTACTGGGAACCTCATCGTAGTGTCATACTACAGTAGCATGAGGCAACCGCCTCTTTGTAGTGCCAAACTACCCAGCATGAAGCCTTAGGCTCCCTTGCGGTGTTACGCCGCAACGACATGGCTTGCAAGGCCGAGGCTTTATCCCTAACCGGGTACCTCATGGTGGTGTCGTGCCACTGTAACATGAGGAACTCCTCCTCTTTGTAGTGCTGACTACACCCCTCTTTATATTTAACATACAACATTAGGCTAACTGCCTATTTGCGGTGCTACGCCGCTGTGACTTGGCCTGCAAAGCCGAGGCTTTATCCTATTCCTGGGCAGCACCCCACATATAGGAACCTCATTGTGGAGTCACCCCACTGTAGCATGGAGTTTCACTCCTTGTAGTGCTGCTCTACCGTGCTTCCTGTGAAGCACTCCAGGCATTCACTCTGCCTGAGAACTCATTAAGGCAATTAAGCCAACCTTCCCACAGGAGCCGTTTTTCGCAGAAAACAATAGTAGACAACAGTGGTTATAGGTCCGTAACATCTCCATGCCCAATAGAACATGTACCCACCGTTCCTGATATTCTTCCGATTAGTGGTCATCCCTTGAACCAAAAGCTAGATGCCTAGTAGATATATCTTTGAACTATTAGCATAAAACTTTATGGTAGGAATACAATAATCCAATATCAGAATGCCTTCAAGCCCATTTTACAAGCTGTGTCATTGACCAGCTGGCGCTTGAGGCCCTTGGTGAACGGATCCGCCAGGTTCTCCTGACTCCGAACATCAATCACTGCAATAACCTCTCTTGATAAGATCGTGTACTGCCCTGTGCTTCAACCGCACAGTCCTCTTCTTCCCGTTGAAGCGGTCATTTGATGCCACCGCCGCAGTCGCCTGGTTGTCGCAGTATATCGGTATCGCCGGTATTTGCGTCCCAACCAATGGAAGATCATACATGAGCTCCCGAAGCCATTCTGCTTCCTCGGCTGCGGTATCTAGTGCAAAAAACTCAGATTCCATGGATGACCGCGAGAGCATAGTCTGCTTCTTCGACTTCCACGATATAGCAGCTCCACCCATTGTGAAAATGTATCCACCTGTGGACCTCTCGCTCTCCACTTCTGAGCACCAACTGGCATCACTGAAGCCTTCCACTACCGACGGATCTCCGCTGTAGTACAGTGCATATGTCTGAGTCTTCTTGAGATATCTCATAACCCGTTTCACAGCTTTCCAGTGTTCAGCACCTGGGTTGCTCGTGAAACGACTCAGCATTCCCACGGCGAAAGCTATGTCAGGCCTTGTGGCAGTAGTAGCATACATCAAACTTTCCATTACGCTTGCATACTCCAGCTGCCTGATGCTTTCTTCTGAATTAGGCTTCAGCTTCAGATCACACCTGTACGGCGTATCGATCCCTGGAAGATCCCGATACCCATAACGAGTGATCATTTTCTCAATATAATGAGACTGTGACAGCGCTAGTCCAGTGTCTGTCCGGATGATCTTGATCCCTAAGATCACATCAGCTTTCCCCAAGTCCTTCATACTGAACTTGCTTGAGATGAATTTCTTTGTCTCCGTGACACAGCTAATATCCGTACCTAGGATAAGCATGTCGTCCACGTACAGACAAACGATCACACCTCTTCCATCAGCGAACTTCGTGTAAACACACTTGTCCGTATCGCTGACCATGTAGCCATTTGACCTTATAACTTTGTCAAATTTCTCATGCCACATCTTGGGAGCCTGTTTAAGACCGTACAAAGATTTCACCAACTTGCAGACTTTGTCTTCAAGACCCCTGATGACAAATCCCTCTGGCTGTTGCATGTAAATCTCTTCGGTCAGCTCGCCATTTAGGAAAGTCGTATTCACATCCATCTGATGTATCACCATCTTATGTATTGCTGCGAGAGCAATCAACATTCTGATGGTGGTCATCCGGGCTACTGGAGCATACGTGTCAAAATAGTCAATCCCCTGCTTCTGAGAAAACCCCTTGGCTACCAACCTAGCCTTGAACTTGTCAATAGTTCTGTCTGCTTTCATCTTCTTCTTGAAGATCCATTTGCATCCGATCGGTTTCGCTCCTTCAGGAAGATCAACCAACACCCAAGTGTTATTTGAGGTGATGGAATCAATCTCATTGTCAATCGCCTCCTTCCAGAAAACTGCGTCTCTGGTCTTCATCGCCTCATCATAGGTAAGCGGATCTGCTTCCACATGATAGGTGACAAAGTTACTTCCGAATTCCTTCGGCCTCCTCACACGCTTAGCTGACGGCTCAGCTTGTTCTGGTTCAACCGTTGTATCAACAACAACATCTTCTTGGACCACATCTTCATTGAAGACTTCAGTCTCTTGTGCACCCTCATTATTCTCCGGAACATCCGGAAGAAGAATATTCTTGTGCCTTGCAAACTTGTCTTCAAAATATTCTGCATCGCGAGATTCAATGATATGATTTGACTCAATATCAAGAAATCTCCGAGCATCACTCTTCTCGGCATACCCCAAGAAGATCGTCTTTGTAGTCCTTGTCCCAAGCTTCTGAATCTTTAGATCTGGAAGCTTGACATACGCCAGACACCCCCACACTCGAATGACATTCAAGTTAGGTCTGACCTTGAACCAGAGTTCATGAGGAGTAACGTCTGAAGTTGCATGAGGCACTCTATTTAGAATAAAAGTGGCCGTCAATGCAGCTTCTCCCCAGTAGCACTTAGGAAGGCCAGCAGTCAACAACATTGAATTTATCATTTCTGTCAACGTCCTGTTCTTCCTCTCAGCTACTCCGTTTGATTGAGGAGAGTACGGAGCCGTAGTCTCATTGACAATTCCATGTTCCTTACAGAACGATGCGAATTCATGAGACCTGTACTCCCCACCTCGATCACTTCTTATCCTTTTGAGTTGTTGTCCAGTCTGCCGCTCAGCTTCGGCTCTGAACTCCTTGAACTTCTCGAATGCTTCGTCTTTAGCCTTCAGCAAGTAGACGAACGCATACTTTGAGAAGTCATCGATGAAGGTTATGAAATACTTCATCCCGGCCTTTGTAGAAAACTGTTTGAAGTCACAGATATCGGAGTGAACCAACTCCAGAAGATCTGTACTTCGATTAACCCGAGGAAAGGGTTTCCTTGTGATCTTCGTTTGAGCACAAACTTCACATTTCTCTACCTTACTCCCACATTTGGAGACAAGTCTTAGACTAGACATTCTGTTTATTCGTTTACAATGAACATGTCCTAGCCTATTATGCCACAACTCAAGAGTATAAGCAGAATGAGTGACTTCATTAATTACATTAATTACATTGGACTGATTTACAAGCTGAATCTTGAACATTCCTTCGGTATAAAAAGCTTTTCCGAAATATGTTCCCTTGATAGACATCACTATCTGGCCAGCATTGATGTCCATCCTGAGGCCTGCATTGCAGAGTAGGCCTCCCGAGACCAGGTTCTTGGCGATAGCAGGTACGTCTTTACGCCTTGAAGCGTCAGAGACTTCCCCGAAGTCAGCTTCAACACCACCGTCCCGATCCCGAGCACTTCAGCTTGTGCTTGGTTCGCCATCATAACCACTTCAGAAGTAGGTGTATAGGTGGTGAACCACTCCTTACTGGAGCAGACATGGCAGGAGGCTCCAGTGTCTACCCACCAGTCAGAGTCAGTCCTTACTGCATCAACCTGTGCAATCATAGCAACTACGTCAGTGATCATAGATACCTTACTAGGCTCTCCTTGCTCTGATTGCTTGGTCTTTGCTTTACACTCATTTTTAAAGTGGCCCTTCTTGCCACACTTGAAGCAAGGCATTTCTGACTTTGGCTTCTTTTTCTTGATAGAAGTTCCCTTGACTTTTAGATTGTCAGGGTTCTTCTTCTTGCTGTGGAAAGCCGCCTGCTTTCCCTTTGGTTCCTTGGTCTGAACCAGATTGGCGTTAGCCAATTGCTTGGACAGTGTGTCCACCTTCAGTTGAGCCCGTATCTGGTCCTCAACATAGATTTCCTGTAGGAGATCTTCAAGGGTGATCTCCAACTTCTTCCTATGCATGTTTGCATAGAACTTGCTCCACCCAGCGGGGAGCTTTGAGACAATCCCTCCAACAACAAACTTGTCGGGGAGGGGCATCGCCTCGTCTTCCAGCTTCTGTCGCAGTTTCAGGAACTCCTTTACCTGTGACAGCATAGACTTTTCGTCCTCAAAGAACCACTTGTGATATTTTTCAACCACAAATATTTTACTGCGGTTCTTGTCTTCTTCGTAGAGTTTTTCTAGAGACTCCCATATGTCTCTAGCGATATTCTTCTTAGAATAGGATTCTGCTAGGGAATCCTCCATAGCATTCTGGATAAGCAACCTGCAAATGCTATTCTCCCTTCTCCACTTGGCCTGAAGTTTAGTAGCCGCAGAGATTGCGGCAGCAGACCCAGTATCTGGAACGGTAGGTTCCTCTTCAAGAAGCACGTGATCCACGTCTCTGAGTTGAAGAGTGAGATAAACCTTCCTCTTCCAGACTTGATAATGCTCTCCATCAAACTTCTCTAACTTACAGAAGTCAGTGTTTAGGAGTGAAGCATTAATATTTTCCATCGTAGCAATAAAGCTTTGAGATTGTTATTGTCGGGAACGCCGGGGCACGCTTTTCGATGGAAAATACAGAAACTGAAACAGTTGTAAAGACAACGTTTCAAATGCAATTCCTTAAAGAAGGTTTTGCAACAGAGATCCAGAAGGATTCTGCAAATTACGAGATCTAAAAAGATATCGTAATACACGAATAATCTAAAGAGATTTTCGTGATCGTAGCAAACTGACAGTAGTGCCTTCTAAAATGAAGATACTGACAGAACTGCTAAAGACAACAGAAGGATGACAGGCGAGAGATGAAAATGCTGGGGTGAATTATCACCGTTGCTCAAAGCTTTATTCGCCCTCTGCGAACAGCTTCCAGGAACCAGCAAGTTTGACGGAAAACCTTGGAACACTCCTGCTCTTCTGACTCCTCGGAAGACGGCGAACTCCTCTGGCAATGGCTCTACTCTTCTCTCTCTGTTTGAAGTAACAGAACCCACGCGTACTAAAAAGTACTAGTGTTTGTGTTAAAGAACACGCTCACTACTCTGTTGTGTTAAAGAACACTTAGAGTTTTTCTCCCTGGAATTCTGATTACTCCCTGCACTCAGAGAGAGGAGAGAACCTGCATATATAGCCCACGGAGCGGTTGCCAAGTAGTTGCCTGAACTTCAGGGTAGTGGCAGAACCACTCCTGAACGTGCAGCAACTGCTGCAACCGTTCCCGCTCTAATATGCAGCCAGCCATACGCACGCTGCGTACGCTGCGCACGCTGCGTACGCTGCGCACACTGGACGTACTGGGCTGCGTAACTGGGCCAGCGTAACTGGGCTCGCGTAACGGGCCGCAACGTGGTCGCGCAAGTGGCTCGCGCAACTTAAGCGCACTATGCGCCTAGCGACGATGCTGACGTGCTAAGTGCAAAGTGCGCCAACAAAACGCCAACAAAACGCCACATTACGCCTCATGAGCCCGAGTCCGAGTCCGAGTCCGAGTCGCTAAGCCCCAACGGGGCTTAGCTCCTATGGAAATAAATTTCCCAAGAGCAAAAAGCATGAATGCTTTAATTATTGAATTTAGCCTTTTTCCCATTAGAAAAATAATCCCACATGGCAAACCCATGTGCACCTCCACACCACATGTGCATCTCCAATAATAGCAAAGCTAATATATAGAGATACAAACCATTTGTTTTTTCCGATGTGGGACTAAACCTTTCTAAAGGAAAAACCAAAAACCCAACACTAATTGCTGGAGATTAATAAATAAAGTAGATTATTGGACACTATGACCTACTGGTTATTCTATCTTCTTTTGGACTGCTATTGGAATTTGCCTCTTGCCAAATAATAGAAAACTTTAATAGAAGCAACTCTTTTGGAAAGAAAGCATAGTAAAACAATTTCATAGTATATTTTTTTAATGTTCTAGGTATAAACACTGCCCAGTTTGGCTTGGGAAATGTGGTCAAACTGTAAAGGCTCAAATGCCTCGAATGGGGGCCTAAATGTGTCAGTCCATGGTTGCTCTTGTTAGAAATTTAATGTATGTTAAGTTCACGAGACAATGGATAATGATGCATAATATGGTGAAGTTTTGAAGCATCAGGTGCGTGCTTTGTGATAGTCTCGCTCCTAATGAAGGACTTTTTTCTATCTAATGTCAGTTGCAACTGTTAGACTTGTTTACTCCACAGCAACTTATTGGCATGCCTTATTATAAGGGGTGATTCCGTACTGATGAAATTTGAGGAGGCAATATGTGTCGGTTCATGGTAGCTCTTGTTAGTAATCTTACTATTTCCTGAGTTCACGAGACAATGGATAGTGAAGCATGTTATGATGATTTTTTGAAGCATCATGTGTGATAGTCTCGTTATTAATGAAGGATAGATTAATAACTAGTGTCGTCTAACTATTTTAGGGGAATCATTTCTTCAATTGCGACTGTTAGACTTGCTTAGTCAACAGCAGCTTATTGACATGTCTATTTTGTTTTGTAAGGCTATAACGGGTGATTCGATCCTGATGAAATTTGAAAAGGCAAGATGTGCTCTACAGGACAGCCTTAGGCGTGTCGAGAACATAGTTCCACAAGCTATAGGATGTCAGGTAAACTTACAAAGATCAAACTAGTAATATATGCCTTTTCTTTTTACAGCAACAAAGTATATCTTCAAATCATTTAGTACAAAATTGTTCTGATATCCAATCATCTACTATATAGCAATTTGTAACACGTTCATGATGCAAGTTTTAAATGTTTTATGCAAGCATTTCAGGTCCTTACTTCACTTGGTTCCGATTGGTCAACTGGATTCAGAAATTCTTTCATTACCTATTAACATCATGCAGTCTATTGTTGTTCTTGTATTCTGACTGAAATATTAAATCGCTGCAAGTCATTTTTAAAAATGTAAGACAAAAATCCATGGGCTACGGTTGGTAGAATTGTATATGAAACATACTAGTCATTCATCATATTCAAATCCCCCTATTTTATATTTTAGATCAACTCTACAGTTAAAAAGAATTAATAAAGATTACACTTTTTCACATTTCTTATTAATTGCTTGTAGTATGTTGTGTTTTCCAAAATATTGATGTAAATCTTATCCAATCACATGATTTATTTCTTTTCACAGTTTGCAATTAGTGTAGATTTCATACAAAGCATCTTGTAGTGGCGAGATGCTGGCCTCCATTTACACACTTTTCTAGTTTGGTTGAGCATCTAATGGGAATACCATTCAGTCGTTGTTTCCTCTGATTATAAAACATTATATATGAGTAGGTAATTGCTAGAAGTTATTTCTGATTTTTTTCATCTTTACTCTAAAAGTCCATCCATTATCCTTTTTAGAAAGTCATTCAACATCAAATGATGGGTGGCAACTACTAAGCAGAAAGGATGTAAACTTGTGGCATTATAAATTACTCCATACTATCGAATACTTCACTCATTAGTAGATTCTTATACAAGAACAACATATCTTATTTCAAACAGAATATGACTCTTTTTCTTTCATGCTAGATTGTGGAGATTGTTGGTGAGCTGGAGGGAACTGTGTTTGAATTGGATCAGTCAGAGAAGGAAGTAGGCGATGATACAATTTCATTACTTCAGAAAGAGCGACAAAGTAACCATAGTCCCAATAACAGAGAACTTGAAATCTTCCACCATGTTGCACTGAGGCTGGGCATTACATCCTCGAGAGCAGCTCTTTCAGAGAGAAGAGCCCTGAAAAAGCTTATTGAAAGATCTCGAGCTGAGGAAGACAAGCGCAAGGAATCTATTGTTTCATACTTACTGCACCTGATGAGAAAATATTCAAAGCTTTTTAGAAGCGATGTAGGGGATGACACTGACTCTCAAGGATCTACTCCTTGTTCCCCCACTATCCCGGGCTCCTTTGAGGAAGTATCAGTCCCTGGTGGACATGGCAGGGCCTTCTCGAGACACTTCTCTAAGCTTAGCTCTTTTAGTTTCGAAAAAAAAGGAAGGATGAGATCAGCAAACATGCCTATCCCCCCTGAAGAGTTAAGATGCCCGATCTCATTACAGCTCATGTATGATCCAGTCATCATCTCATCTGGGCAGACCTATGATCGTGCCTGTATCGATAAGTGGTTCAATGATGGGCATAGTACTTGCCCCAAGACCCGGAAGCAGCTAGAACATCTTGGATTGACCCCAAACTATTGTATTAAGGGATTGATTGCTAGTTGGTGTGAACATAATGGGATTCCTATTCCTGATAGCCCTCCAGAATCTCTTGATGTTAACTATTGGAGGCTGGCCTGCTCGGACAGTGAGGCCACAGATTCTAGATCTCTAGGGAGTCTTGATTCTTGTATGCTGAAAGGTGTGAAAGTGGTCCCTTTGGAGGAGACTGGAGGTGAAGAGGAACTCAAGGGAAATGAGATGGGTACTCCAAACAACAATTATTGTCAATACGTTGAAGCGGACGACCTCGGACGGTATGAGAGTTTGCTGGCTTCATTGCACGACAGTAGGAGTTCTAGGAAACAGAAGAAAGCAGTGGAACAAATAAGATTCCTGCTGAAGGATGATGATGAGGGAAGGATCTACATGGGTGCAAATGGGGCTGTTGATGCACTGGTCCAATTTTTGAGGTCAGCTGTAGATGAAGGAGATGTGAGGTCTCAGGATGTTGGAACTATGGCTCTTTTCAACCTTGCTGTCAATAATAACAGGTATTAAGAGTTTTCTTAATCATATCTGGAAGGTTTTCTATAGAAAAACTGTTGCAATTAATTGGTAGGATCCTCTATTCATCTTCTCCCTTTACCCCATATAATAATTGGTAGGAAGCATTATCATTGCAAAATCAGGGCCGTGTTCGTGTTGCATTTTGTCTGACCCGACACATACACTCCAAAAATACACTAGGAAACGTCAAAATTGGTGCCATATCCGTGTTTTTCCGTGTCAATATCATGTCATGTCGAATTTGTGTCCATGTAACATAGGGTAGCTATGGGGGAGGAGTGGGCGTGGGTTCGAAGTGGTATAGTGGTAGCACTGGTAGGGAGGAGAGGAGTGGGTGTGGGTTCGAAGTTCGAACCCTGCCCAGGAAAAATAAAAAATGGGAGGGGGTCTTGGCGCTAGTAGTCTAGGACATGGACGATCAATAGGACTGGCCTTATCTTAAAAAAAGAAAAAAACAGGATAGCTATGGGAACTGAGAAAGAGGAAAGTTCTCTTTGGCCTCATTTTATCAGGATGTGCTTTTGTTTCACAGAAACTATAATTGACTAGTCCATGTATAATTCCTTGTGAAAAGGGCAGTGGTACATAATTACTTAAGATTTTGACTGTATAACCATAAGCAGATCTATGAACAATGCATGTGTTTTCATGTAACTGTTGAGAAGCATTAACTGCATGATAATTCCAAAAGGATACATGTCCTTGTAGTTGTCGCCAAAAGCTTCTCCCCCGCCAAAATGGGGTCGGCTACAAAGCATATGAAAGCTCCGTAGAAGAATCGACAAAGTTTCTCTCTCAAAAAGAAAAAGAAAAAAAGAACTAACAAAGTTTTTGTGATCAACTTCCGACCATCTATATTTGTGCTAATTACGAGCCAAGATTGCTATAAGCATGAGAGGGCTAGACCATAAAACAAACATGGACTGTTGGCGGGTAGCTAGACGTAACTTCTGCGGCTTAAGCTCATGCAAGCAAGGTAAACTCTTCAAGTTCCCTGAACTATAAAGTCTACATGAAAGAGGTAAGATAATACAGTTTCCTAATAGGGGATTATAAAACACTAGGCCAAAGAGTGAAAAGGGACACAAGATTACATGTATCCTACTAAGTTTGTTTCTCTTGGAATAACAAAATTTCCCATCTTTTTCATATGATATGAGACTCGAGAGAATAAGCATTAGCGTCTTCTCAAGCACTTCTTGCTTCTCATGATCTATCCTGCATCAAATCTTGCTCTTTCTAGAACTTGCATAAGTAGTTCTTAACAGCTGATGCTTACCATGGACCACTTATCCTGATCCAATACCATCTAGAAGGTTCCAATGCTTCACCCATCATCAAGTATGCAGGTTCCAATCCTTCGCACCCATAATCAACCTTGCATCATGTCTCTGTCTGACAGTTTGTCCCCATGTTATAATTATTCTAGTAGCATGTGTTTTTTCAGTATGCAGGAAAACAGCAGTCCTTTGTATTCATGCTTAAGAAAATGCAGTAGTTTTTATATATGTAAGCATGCATGTTGTGTTTATGTATGCAACCTTTATACATCTGTGTGTTTGTCTGTGTATATTTCAAATATCACCATGTTAAAGTCGGTGGGTAGCTACCTATGTTAAATGTAAATGCATACTAGCTTCACTCATCAAATTTCATTTGCATATCTTTTGTGAGGTTTGTTCATTTGAGCAGAGGTAATTATCTTTTTTATTGGATTTTTTAAAAGATAAAGTACTTTCAATTTTCAAAGAAAATTATGTAGCTCTATCACGGTGGTTAATTTGGAGAAAATGAAGGGAAGGGAAAGGAAAATAAAAGCATTTCAGTAGATTTGTACATGTATAGTTCCTTTCTATGTAGCACAGACACTCTCATCGTAGTAAGGTGTCCTGTGTCAGATACTTATTTTTACGTGTCCTAGTATTTTCATTCAAAATCACACTCCGAATAAGGGCATTTGTCGTTCATTACGTGTCGTATTTTCATTCGAAATGACAGAGACACTCTCCGAATAAGGATACGTGTCGAACAGATTTTATAGTGTTTTTGCTTAAGATACAAGTCAAATATAAAAGTTAAAACTTAAAACAAATTACTTGTGGCATTTACATTTCATATAAACCAAATACCTATACTCCAATGATGCAGATGTTCAATTATCTAATATTTACGGTTAAAACTTATATATATATATATATATATATATATATATATATATATATATTCCATGATTGCTCCCATTGGAATCGAACACCGCCCACACCATTCAGGTCTTAATGCCTCCACACTAGCCACTAGAGCTAAAGGTCATTGGATATATATATATATATATATATAAAAAAAAAAAAAAAATATATATATATATATATATATATATATATATATATATATATATATATATATAGAAAGAAGGTAATTGTGGTGAACGCTCCCACCGGGAATCGATCTCCTGACCACTCGGACCGCATGGCTCACCACTACCACTAGGCTAGAGGGTCATTGGCAATATATATATATATTGTATGAAAAAAATTGTATCAATACATCCAAAATCTGAACCATTGGATGTTGATCCAAGAGGGTCCTTCTACAATACATCCTATGAAAAAATTTGTATCAATACATCCAAAATCTGAACCATTGGATGTTGATCCAATGGTTCGGATTGAGGTCAAAAGTCAAAATCAGCATTAAATGATATTCCCTACTCTATTAATCTAAATCAACATTAATGCTGATTTTGACTTTTGACCTCAATCCGAACCATTGGATCAACATCCAATGGTTCAGATTTGGGATGTATCGATACAACTTTTTTCATGGGATGTATTGAAGAATTTTCCATATATATATATATATATATATATATATATATATATATATATAGGTTCTTTACTTCTTGATTGCTTGGGCACCAAACATAGCCTATTAGAATGCTCTCTCTGTAACTTGATAGTCTAACAATGCTATTCACCATTGTTTATTTCAGGAACAAGGGATTGTTGATCTCGGCTGGAGTGATACCCCTCCTTGAGTTCATGATCTCAAACTCTGAGACTCAGGAGTCCGCCACCGCTCTCTACCTTAACCTCTCTTGCCTTGATGAGGCTAAGCCCATTATCGGCTTGAGCCCAGCCGCTCCTTTCCTAATCCGGTTCCTTTACTCTGTTGACTCCGAAACAACCTCTTCGAAGCACGATGCCCTCTACACCCTTTATAACCTCTCCACCCACCCATCAAACATCCAACCCCTACTAAATGCTGGCATTGTCAGTGGTCTCCATTCACTTCTCACTAGCTCCTCCTTGGGTGATGAAGGCCTCACTTGGGTCGAAAAGGCACTTGCAGTCCTGTTAAACCTGGCTTTGAGCAAATTAGGAAAGAAAGAGATCGTTTCAACCCCGGGGATCATTACTGGGCTCGCAACAGTGTTGGACATTGGTGAGCCAGCTGAACAAGAGCAGGTCGTATCTTGCCTGTTGATTCTCTGCAATGGTGATGAGAAATGCAGCCAGATGGTGCTGCAAGAGGGAGTGATACCGGCTTTAGTGTCAGTGTCAGTGAATGGGACAACAAGGGGGAGAGAGAAGGCTCAGAAGCTCCTCAAATTGTTCAGAGAGCAGCGGCAACGAGAACCTTCGCCAGTGCATGCAGCAGAGAGGAAGGTTGTAGTGGTTGCCGAGCAAAAACCTTTATGTAAGACGAGGTCGAGGCTTGGGAGGGCTCTCAGTTCTTTGTGGAAGAACAAGAACTTTTCTGTGTATCAGTGCTAAGAATGAATCACTGATCCTGTACATTATTCTTCTCAACTTTTTTTTTTCTTCATCTCGTTTTGTGTTTTCTGATGCAAGTTTCTTCTTCCCTCTTCCTGAGGGTGTCATGGGCATTTTCCCTCTTGCCTCGAAACAAGAAAAAACTAGCTGTACAGGACTTTTGAAATCTTATCTTTTACAATCAAGGGTGTGATTTATAATCCCCCTATGAGTAGTAGAAGAATTCTCTCTTACAATTTTCTTCTCCCTTCACTAGTGCATGGTGTGTTTGGTAAAAGTGTGGAAAGATTTGAATTTGTACTTTCAATGATGGAATTCATTTAGGAAGCTATTCATATTTTTGTTCCCTAGTAGATGACACATGTTAGGTTATATACTAAATGCATCACTTTTGTATTAACTATATTTTCTTATCTTTTTGAATGAGAATTATTATGTGGACAAATGTTTGCATATTATATTTGTTATAATGTTATGCAAGTGTATGATATTCTATATTGTAGATAATATGATGTGTGGTGACACAAAAGATTATATTATCAGTTTCATGTAAAATATATAAATGGTTCATAACCGAGATGAATTTGGACAAACCATTGGTTATGTTGTAGTGTAATATGGTATTAGTCTATCTTAACTATATGTTTAAACTAATGAACTTTGTGTGTATTGAACAAGGCCATTTGGGATTGTTTTATTTTTGTATGAACTACATAAAAGATCAAACATCTTCATTATTATGGATGCTTGTGCTCTTAATCCGGATATAATAACAGACATGTATATGCAGTGTGCATTACTTTGATTCATAAAAGAGTGAGATTTATTATGGGTCAACTACCTTTATGAATTGGCTATTGGCACACAATGTGTTGTTGATTATAAAATGAATTTATGTCCCGATACGTCAAGTTGATGATGTCCCCTTAAGGAGCTCATAAGGATTACCATGTAAACCATGCAGGTGGATTAGATTCGACATGACAAATAAAATTAAGTGGTACTACTTAAAGATAAAAGATGTCGATCAATATATTTGTCAGTAACTTAATTTTATCGATGGACATTCAATATCTTAACATGGGGAGAAGAGTACACGCATATAATAAGGAGCCCATAAACGTAATTTAGGATTATGAAGGTAGTGCAATAATAACTCTTTAGTGGACCGGGCTATTGTTAACGGGCCTGGTTTGTGTGTTCGGACTGAACATGAGATACCTAAATATGTTAGGAGACCTAATCCTAATTTCTCTTCACGGTCCCTGATATATATATATATATATATATATATATATATATATATATATATATATATATATATATATATATATATATGAAAATTTATGAAATGTCCAAAAAACGAAAAAGTCTTACGAAAAATCCACCGCACAATAACATTTCATCGCGTGCCCAGAATTAGCAAAAAAATATATAAAGAGGGTTCCGAATGACCTTTTTGCCCTTCCTTCTAATTTATTGAAAACACCCACGAAACTACTCTTAAAAAAACGTTTTGATACTTCATCTTCTTCCATACGCTGCTCACTTTCGAATCTACGTTTTCTCCTCAAAAATCTTCAAAACCTTGTCAAAAAATTTCGGAAAGACCGAGACAAATGACAAAAGTGCTAAAATGGAGGTCCAAACATAATTTTTTTGCGATTCTAAAATTGCGGAAGGCCGACAAACGGTGAGACCGTTTATCTTCGGCTCCTTGAAGATACGCTCATTTTGCGACAAACCGGGCCTCGTTTCGACCTCCCAGTCAAAAGTTATGGCCCTCCAAAGTTGCAAATGACCATAAAATGCAGGAGAATGACCATTCTCCGTGTTAGAACACGAAGAATGTTAATTTCGCATGAGGGTGGCCATTCTCCGTGTTAGTAACACGGAGAATGGCATTCTCCGTGTTAGTAACACGGAGAATGGCATTCTCCGTCGTAATTTACACGGAGAATGGCCATTCTCTGTGTTAGTAACATGGAGAATGACATTCTCCGTCTTAATTTACACGGAGAATGCCATTCTCCGTGCTAAATTATACGGAGAATGACATTCTCCGTCTTAATTTACATGGAGAATGGGCCATTCTTTGTGCTAAATTACACGGAGAATGGCCATTCTCCGTCTTAATTTACACGGAGAATGGTCATTCTCCCTGTAATTTAGCACGGAGAATGGTCATTCCAGTGTTAATATGCAGGAGAATGGCCATTCTCCGTGTTAGAAACACGGAGAATGCCATTCTCCGTGTAATTTAGCATGGAGAATGACCATTCTCCGTGTAAATTAAGTCGAAGAATGTCATTCTCCGTGTAATTTAGCACGGAGAATGCTCATTCCAGTGTTAATACGCAGGAGAATGGCCATTCTCCGTATTAGAAACACGGAGAATAGCCATTCCCAGTGTTAAAACGTAGGAGAATGACCATTCTCCGTGTAATTTAGTACGAAGAATGACATTCTCCGTGCTAAATTACACGGAGAATGGCCATTCTCCGTGTTAAATGACACGGAGAATGATCATTCAAATGTTAAAACACAGGAGAATGGCCATTCTCCGTGTTAGAAACACGGAGAATGCCATTCTCCGTTTAGTAACACGAAGAATGCCTAATTTACACGGAGAATGGCATTCTTCTTGTTAAAATGCAGGAGAATGACTATTCTTCATGTTATATCGACAGAGAACAGTTGACAGAAACCTAATTTTTTATTTTTTTGTTTTGTTGAAAGAAATTTGACATGAATAAAGATTCAAGAGTTTTCGTTCTTCTTTCAAAACGATGCTAACTCTTATGGAAAAGAAGAAGAAGATCTTCTCTCCATAATTGACCTAATTGTCGAAAAAGAAGAAGAAAAAGAAGAAGAAGAAGATGAGCGATGATCGGAGTTCGACTGGAAAAAAACACGGTGAACTACGAACGATATTTGCGATCTCTGCTGAAGATGAGAGCAATGGAATTCAGATCTCTCGTGAAGAAGAAGAAGAAGAAGAAGAAGTAGAAGACGAGAATCGCAATCCAAATCTGAGTTTGTGCGGAGGGATAGTTATGATATTAATTTTGTAAATACAGAGCATCTAAAGGAAATTTTAGAATACTTAACGTGAAAATCTATAATTATGGGCATTTCATAAAACCCATCCTGCGGGTGGATTTTTCATAAAAACCAACCCCGAAATTGGATTTCTCAGCAATTTTTAGTATATATATATTTATTATATATATATATATATATATTTTTATTATATATATATATTTTTATTATATATATATATATATATATATATATATATATATATATATTTTTTTTTATTATATATATATATATTATATTATATATATATATATATATATATATATATATATATATATATATATATATATATATAATATAATATATATATATATAATAAAAAAAAAAATATATATATATATATATATATATATATATATCCGCAGGATGGGTTTATTTCATAAAACCCATCCTGCGGGTGGATTTTTCATAAAACCAACCCCGAAATTGGATTTCTCAGCAATTTTCAGTATATATATATTTATTTTGTATATATTTATTTTGTATATATATATATATATATATATATATATATATATATACAAAATAAATATATATATATACTGAAAATTGCTGAGAAATCCAATTTCGGGGTTGGTTTTTATGAAAAATCCACCCGCAGGATGGGTTTTATGAAATGCCCATAATTATAGATTTCCACGTTAAGTATATATATATATATATATATATATATATATATATATATATATATATATATATATATATATATATATATATATATATATATATATATATATATCCTTTATTCTTTGGCTATATATATATATATATATATATATATATATATATATATATATATATCCTTTATTCTTTGGCTATATGATGTATCAGAAAAAGAGCAACTTTCTCTAAATTCGTTCTTCACATAAGGAAAGAAAGAGAGGTCATCCAAGGAGAAAAAAAGCTGAGTGATTGTCTCCTATACGATGTCCAACCCGAGGAAGGAATACGATAGAAGACCTTGAGGTCTATGACTAATCGAGGTCGATGGAAATCGTCATCTTCTTCTCATCACTTCAAATGTAATTTGTGAACCCTAGTTTCCACCATTGAAAGGTTAGATCACGCTTTAAACCTGTTCATATTTTATTGATCGATATGCACACCAAAGGCCATTGCTAGCCTTTTGCATGACTAAGTTTCACGATTCTAGGGATCCCTAGTTCCATCAATTGGTATCAGAGCCGGTATTGGATCTGCGTATCGATTGATAAATGTATCAAATAATAGTCGGTAGATGTAGATCTGTTCTGACTCGATTTTGCAGGCAGCTTAGATTCAACTATTATGGTCTGATTGCATGTTTTCTTTCTGTGAGTTATTCTTCATTGATATAATTTAGATCACAAGGGTTGATCGTGATTATTTATTTAATTTTTCAATTTATATTATGTGTAAACTCGTTCGAGAGTTATAGGATTGATGTATATTTTATGTCTTTTTTTCCTATCGTGATAGCAGTAGCAACTTTTTTTATGCGGGACAATATGCTGTTTTTAAGCAGTCCGAAGGCAGTCATATGATTTATCATAAAGGAAAATACAACCAAACCTAAAAAAATCGGGGCATCCCCGAGTAACTCTGCACAGTGCAACATTCTGGATCTAACACAGTTGAGGAAGAAGCAGATATATGGCCATAATAGTTGGATTTTTATTTTTCTTTATTGCTATATTTGCTTATTTTGTTGTGTATGTTGTTCTGTGGATATTTACTATAAATTGAGTCCACACTAATAATGGACAACATGAACATAAATTAACTAGTAGGAAAACCCTCATTGTTAAATAACTAAGTGGGAGATGGAGTTTATTTAGAATAACCACATGGTCTCCATTACTAGTATGTAGATGATGTAATTATACTTGCATGTTGGCTTTAGTGCCTTCCTCCATATCGGGTGAGTCTAGTTACAAATTAATAGTACAAACTTCCTTTGAGATAATTATAGAAAGTTACCTAGTGTGTGTTCATTTCTCCATCTGAAGGAACTCATTGCGATGTAATGAACTTAGTATTAAGTAATGGTGTATACTTAGATACAAATAATGGTATGCTGCCTATCGTAGTCACAACTATTATTTGTAGGACCAAAGCAAGAACGACAAATTAATTTTATTTTTCATAAAGTTAGGTTGACATGATAGTAAAATTAATAGGCAAAACCTTCTTAGACAATTATTAAATTGTTATATGTCCACACTATCTTGGTATAATGAATTCATGGTATTTAAGGTATTGGTAAATTTTTTTATTATTGTTTTGAGGGAGTCAATATTTATTTAACTCAAACTTTTTTGCCTTATACAATAATTATTTATGTGATTCTCAAGATTTTAAAAATGAGTTCTTTCAGTCCACTTATGGTGATTCTTAAAGAAAACAAACTTATGTACTGGCCTAATTACATTGCCTGAAAACATAAATTGGATATTGTCTTAACTGCTGAAGAGTACAAATTTGTACTCAGTGAGGAATGTCCACCTAAGTCTGATGCCAATTCTCATGAAGAGGTCAAACAAACTTATAAGAAGTGGATAAAGGCAGATGATATGGCACGATATTATATTCTGGCATCTATGTCAAATGTGCTGCAACATCAACATTAGGCCATGGCTACAACTTATTACATGATATTCAACCTCAAGGAACTCTTCGAACATCAAAGTAGGGCAGCTATGCAGCTTGTTATGAAGTGTTTGATGAATACGACCATAGCTGAAGTGACACTAGTAAGGGATCATGTTCTCAAGATGATGGGCCATCTGAATGAGATGGAGATACTTGGAGATGAAATCGATAGGAAAATCCAGGTCAATATCATTCTCGGGACTCTACCTAAAAGTTTTAACTCGTTTTGCTTTAACTACAACATGATCAAAATGTTATATAGTTTGGATCTTGCAAAAGAACTACATGATGTTGAAGTGTAAACCCCCTAAAAATCTAGGAAATATTTATTATTTTAATTAATTTATAATTGGTCATATTTTTGTTATTATTTATGTATCATTTTTGGAATAGTCTTTTGAGAATTAATTGTGTATTATTTAATAGGAGATTATATTAAACAAATATATATTTCTACATAAATAGAGAAATGTTACAAGTATTTTGTTATTTTTATTTTTACAATTATTAGAATATATTTCTAAATTTATATATATATATATATATATATATATATATATATATATATATATATATATATATATATATATATATGTATCATTTTTGGAATAGTCTTTTGAGAATTAATTGTGTATTATTTAGTAGGAGTTTACATTAAACAAATATATATTTCTACATAAATAGAGAAATGTACAAGTATTTTGTTATTTTTATTTTTACAATTATTAGAATATTTTTCTAAATTTATTATATATATATATATAAAGGGGAAAAAACTCTAACCCTACGACCTCCCTGTCGACCTATCCGACCCCTGCGCCGCCTTGGAACTGTCGCCAGAGCCGCCTGCTCGCCGGACATGACGTGCACAACAGCCTCGAGACGTCGTACCCGAGTCTAGGTACCCCCATTTTGTCGTCAATTTTCTTCCAGCATTCTTCATCGTTTATCGTTCCGTAAATTTTTACGCGAGCCTAGTTGACCGCCTACAAACCCCTTCAAATAGAATATTTTAGTTTGCCTTGTACAACTCGTGAAAAATCCTGGAAGTTCAAGAAAAACCACTATCGTAATGACAGATTTGGAACCCGAACACCCTCTGTCTGACGTCACTTTGCGACCAGCGTATCAGGAGTTTTAAAAATCGGTTTGAAGACACTTGTTGACAACCTAAACACGAACGAAAAACTAGTTTTTAGTTTTTACTATAGTTAATTGTACGTTGTTTTAAATCAATTCCAAAACAACAGAAAAACTATTTTTCAAATTTAATTTTTTTCCCGATATGAAGTTCGTCCCGATAAATCGAACGACTTTGTCGCGAACCAGTTGCATCGAAAGGTGAGTATGGACATCGTGAACGTTCAGGAATTGATAGAACTCGAATTGGTTGTGTGCGCGCGACAAATTCGAGGCATATCCATCGGAAACCACCGTATCGATGATTTTCCAAATTAATCATTTTTTCAAATTGCGTGTGCGTGACGAAATTTGTGCCATTGGACTCGTGGTTTTTCTTATGGTCCCGTGAGCCAAGTTTGGTCTGATTCTGAGACAGTTGACCGGATCATCGTTTCGCGGGCCCCACGATGTGACACCCAGTTTTTCAGATGAGGGTAATTTTAAAATTTTGTAATTATATTATTATTTATTGATATTTATATCACATTATGAATTTTGGTGATTTTTAATCAATTTAATATGGTTTTAAGTCATGACTTGTGATTTTGATGTGCTGCTAGTGAAACCCTAGTGACCGCATGACCTAGAGCCTAACCATGTCATTAGGATATTTAATTATCATTTTTAGCCTAGGGATAATTTGGTCATTTTGAATTATTTGAATTATTTGATTATTTATTGAATTGGTGAATTCTAGTTTGACTTTGACTTGTTGAGACCTAGTGGACTAGCCTAGAAGCTAACCCTAGCCATGGTGACCCTAGTCTAACCTAGGTTAACCTACCTTAGTCACTTAGAAACTAATTTTGGATTAGGAGGATTAGTTTAAGTGAAATTATTTCATGGTTTGTGGTTTAATGAAATGACTTGTGATTTTCTTAATGACTTGTGACTTGGCCCATGGCCCATAACTAGAAGCCCTAACCCTAACCAAACCCTAAGTGACCAGCCACCTAGGGAATCCTACCCTATTTAATGCCTCCTTCATTTAGGGTTAGCCTCCCTTGGAAATAGATCTCAAGTTTAGAAAGAGGTAAATCCCCAACTTTAGAAATTTATAGAAAATCCATTTTAATTCCTTTTTAATCTAAACAAGTTGCATTAGATCCTAATTCATCTCTACTTGCTGTTATTTGAGGATTATCCCAGCTTGGGATCAATTTGGGAGCATTGGCTATCAAGGAGGAATCCCCCATTTGGAGCTTATCATGCTATTTGCACCTATAGGTAAAATTCCAAAAATTGATCTAAAATTCTGATTTCTTTGCATATTAGGCTAGGTTTAGGTGTCCCCTAGTTGTCCCTCAAGTTTGGTAGGATTTCGTGTCCGTTTGGTGTCCGTATCGGACACGTGTCTATGTGTATGCTTACGTGTTCGACGAAATATTGCAATGAAATGAATTTTCGTATTGTCTAAAACTAATTACATGTTTTCGAAGCTCTTGATGAGTAGATTAATTATTTTGAGGACTGAGCACGATTCTGTGCACCCTCGTGTCCAAAATTGGACACACACGTACGCACGAGGACACCGTGCACTGCCCTGCTGCTCGGGGTCGACACAGGACACGACACGGCGACTCAAGTCATAATTTTTGGTGGACACGTGCGTGCAATCACTGACACACTGCACACAAAATTTGAGATGATTTCATTGAGCGGATTGGGAGAAATCCCACCCGCACTGGATTTGCACACTCACACGCGCGCGCACAGACACGCCCCGATACGCATCTCGTGTACGCGACACGAGTCACGTGGACACGGTGCAGGCTGTGGGACACGCTCCACTATCCTAGGCGAACCCTAGGACACGAGCACGAGCCCTCTAGTGTCGTGTGTCGTGTCCTAGCTCGCTCTGCACCTCAGCACGAGGATTTTCTGAACTGTGTCGATTTGCTGTGTTCATTTTGTTTGGACACGTTCGTGTCCAGTTTCCTGGACACGAACACATCTACCATGACATGTATGATGTATACCTACCCACTGCACACCTTACTTGTTGATTTATTTGGTTTTATTTCGAATTTAAAGGTTGTACATACTGTCTGATACTGTACGATATTCGATTTGGGTTTCATGTTTTTAAATCATTTTAAATTATATAGTTTTTATATTGTATTTACCTAGGTATACATGCTAGAGTGTTAGGGTTTTAGTTTTGTAGTTGTGTTGGTTGTTTTGTGTTCGAATGCATTGAGCATACTCGAACAACATGTTATATAATATGACCTTGATTCCAGTTTTCCCTTACAACTGAATATAACCTGAGTTTGAATGTAAATTGGTGTAGGGACTTCATGTAAACTGTTATTGATACACTGTTTGGATGATGCACTATTTTCATTTGAACAAACACTCTGTCCTGTTCCCAGTAATTGCCCATATCTGAAATACAATGCCCTATCCTGTATACTTTAGTATCAGGCATGGTATGGAACACTTGGTTCAGGTCCTTTTATTACTGTAACAGTTGGATGCCTCTTAGCCTATATCTTGCTCGAACATTGGTACAACCATGTGCATAACCCAATGTCCTGTCCAAGTACAGATGATTGCATTAGATGACTAGTGTTGGTTCATCAACCATCTGCCCTATTAGGGGTTCACAATATTGTGGTGTTAGCTTTTGGTGTAAAGGTTTGATCCCAAGTTCTTCCCCACATGTACATTACCTGTTAGCACTCATGGCTCTTTGAGCTTTGTGTTCAGTCCCTTGTTTTAAGTTAAGACACATATATGTTAGGACTGTTATGTGAACACTGCCATTTCCTGTGAACATTGACACACCACTGTTCACATCACACATGCCCTGAAACCTGAGAAACAAATGTCATTCACTTGATTGTTCACATTGAAAAGAACATGGTGTTCTCCTATACCTATCACACACTAACTGATAATTGATCATATTGAACTTACTTTTCCTTATAAACCTGAACATGGTATTCCTAAGTTTAAACCCTTTAACCCACAGCACTATATATATTAAGCCCCCTTTTACGTGTCTAATACCTATTATGCTATTTTGGCTTGTTTGTTGTCTCCTTTTCATGCTGTCATAAAACCTGAAGAATTGAACCCTTGCCTATACACCTATATCCCCTTTATATGATTGTACACTGTTAACAAACTGAGTTTCATACTTGCAAAACTTGTGAACACTTAACATGCTCACTAACTTCATGAATCTGAACACTCATGTATGTATGCATCACACACATACTCTTGACTTTGCCTTCCCTCTCTATATCTTTATAAATGTGTTTGTATGTATATTGTGCTATGTGTATGTACTTATATATATATTTTGATATTGTATGTATATATATATATATATATATATATATATATATATATATATATATATATATATATATATATATATATATGAATTGGTTTCGATATGGTTTTGTTAAGCCATGGGTGGTTGTATAGGTTTAGTCTTATGGTATGTTTATATAATATCATTTCTTTATAGGCTTTGGTATAGGAATGTGGTTAGACTAGAATGACTTGTTAGACTAGCTTTGACTAGAGTCTGACATAGTTGACTAAGATTGACCTAGTTGACCCAGTTGACTTTGACCCAGAGTTGACTAAGTTTGACTTTGACTAGATTGACCTAGATTCATATAGAATGCATTGAATTGCATCTTATTATCATTTTAGACTTATAGTGACTTGTACTGTTCTATAGGAGACAGACACCACTCCTCGGACAATAGATATTCTTTAGATACTCAGGATACAGGCGAGTACATTCTCTGATCATTTCATATCCTGTTAGAATTATTCTCCTACTTTAAATTACTTTACTTGATACTGTCACGTTGGTCACACGGATTAGTACTATATGGATCCCTTCTTGAGATGTTATCCCCTCAGTGAGCATCGGATACTACATGTTCTGTGCGTTTCACTTACATGGTGTATCACTATGCTTCATGGTTCATTGAATCACTTGTGACATGTACTCTCATGATCACAGAGTCTTCATTGAATCCCCCATTTATGGGCTTTCCTAGAATCCCCATTTATGGGACTATCATGTACCACCCTTCGGGGGCCGTTACATGAATCATAACATAATCTGGCTGGATCTTTGTGTATTGATTGGGGGTACGGGGGAGTAGAAGTAGACATGTGAATAATATCCAAGTAGTGTAGCATCAGAATCTTTCCGTAGTGTAGCATCAGAATTATCCTATGCCATTCACATGTTTATATTGTACTCTGACTCACTAGCCACTGTTAGTTCTCTACTTATAGTAGATATTTCTATTACAGTTCTCTCTCTGTTTATATTCTGTACTTTCTTTCAGTTTCCTGTATCTTACTTTACTGCATGATTATATTTTCTAACCTGCTATGAACTGTTGAGATGTATTGTGCTCGCTCCGTCCTGATTGGGCATCGTTGAATGTTTACAGAGGATGAGGATGAGGCTGGTGTTGACACTTATTATGGGACAGCTCTACACTACACCAAATTGCCCAAATTCTAACAGCCTCTTTTTTTAATTTCTAACAGTAGTAACCCATTATAAATTACCAACCATGTTAGGCCGTTAGAAATCTCTATAGTCTGTTAGCAATATAGATATATATTTTTCTTTATACATTAATAATGGTGAGAAGTTACATAAAAAAAAATTGGTGATAACTCTAGCCGGCCGCAATAGTTTCTAGCCAAAATTTTTTTTGGCGCCCACTTTTCCTGATTTCCCTCCAAAATTTCTGATATATTCTGGTCGAGTCTCTCTCTCTCACATTCACAAAGTTCAGAAACTCTCTCTCTCAATCAGCAGAGCGACGAGTCATCGGCTCGACTCCGGCGACTGGCTTCCACCTACGAAGACTCATCGACTGCTCCGGCGACTCTGCGTCTACCTTCGAAGAGTAATTCTTTGCTTCCAGCGACATTAACCCACCTTCTTTTACTTTAATTTGAGGTGAGAAAAACCCTAGCCTTTTTTGGGGGGTCAAAATTCATGCCTTTATTTTGATCTGATGTTGCTACATTGATTCTTTTGGATTCCCATTTTAATTTGAGGTAAGAAATGCCCCTTTTTGTGTCAAATTCATGCCTTTATTTAGATCTGTTGTTGATGCATTGATTCTTTTGGATTTCCATTTGGGTTATTACAGAGAAAAACGTATGAAGTAATTGGCAAACATATTTTCTATAGATATATATTCCTTTGTGTCTCTCAACCATAGTACAGAGAAAAATGTATGGTCCAAAGAATTTAAGCGAAGCATTAGGTCCTAAGAGTATTCTACTTAATTAACAAGAAGCATGTGATAGGAACGAGGAGGTGGCTGCAAACTTCTTACTAGAACATATGGGTGATGAAGATTGAAAGGTATATATCATTTTTTAGCATCTGATATGAGTGGCAAGTTGGATGCAACTATCTTGCCTCGTTCTTCGCTTAAATTCTGCAAGACTTGTTGATCATGTATAACCCTGAAGCATTAGGTCCTAAGAAAACTTTTTATTCTAATTTAGATAGTATTCTACCTATTTAACTCCAGGAATCATGATCCAAATAGCGATGAAACACACATTGTCTCTGAGCTGAAGCAGCTACGGCGTACGAGAAAGCATAAATTTATAAGCTACAGGGGTGCAAGATAACACTTGCACCAAATTTAGGAAACAATATGTTGTTTCCAATGGTATTCTGAAACCAATGAACAGGAAATATCACTAGATAACCAATAAAGGCATTACTATGTTGCAAGACAAAGCAAAATTTTGTCCGTATCCGTATCGTGTACGTACTCGTAATCAGTCTCCGTTCATGCAACATAAGATACTATTTTATTGTAACTATTTGAAAATGCCATGTATCCCATATCCGTATTATGTCTTTATCCTATCTGTGTCGTATTAGTGCAACATAGTCCACCGAAGACTACTAATCATCTTCATCAGCTAAATCTCAGGTCATGTGTTCACCAACTCCTAATGTCAACCCCTTGATCAAATTTTATCCTCACATTTTTTTTTATTTTATTTTATCATTTAATTGTCACATACATTGTTATATTGGTTCTATATACTATATAAAGGACCAATTGGTATTATAGAAGTTGGCAGGGACCATAATGCAAAATACTCTCATTCAAATTTCTTTTAAACCGAACCACCACCCTGTATTCGAATCCAATTTGAATTCTGGATAGCTCATCAAATCTGAGATGAGATCAGAGCAAATCTTTTCGATCCCCTCCAGGAAATCGAACACCAGTATATATATGGGATTGGTAGCCGACCCCAACTCCTTAGCAAACCCTACATTTCCAAGCCTCGTTCTGTCAAGGAAGCGAGGAAGAACCTAAGAGGCTTCAATCACGACAATAAAATCGACGGGTTAGTAAACTTCATCTTTGTGATTTCAATCTCTGTTATGTCTTTAAGTGTTCGATTAAATGCCAGAAGGGGGTTGGAGTTCCAGATGTGTGTGTGTCAAGTCCTCTGTATTAGGGGTTATGAATATAGACGATTAGGGAATACAAGATTTGTACACATGAACGTTTGTGGATACCTGTGAATCATGGGGTGTTAGCCTTGCATACAGTCATGCAGAGGGGTATTGGGTTTGGTGTGATAACTCATTAGAGTATCTTAGATTGGGGTCTTCCTTGTCAATGTTAATTTACTTCATCTATTTTTATAAGCAGAGTGTCTTGTCTGGTGCCAAGTGTTTCCTTGGTTCAATTATCAGATCGTGCCAATCAGCTAACTGCACTTGTACATACAAGCCTTGAAACCTAATGAGAGTTAGGTCCATGTGTCCAAAGTTCCTCCCACCAGTTCACAGAGGTAAAGTATGACATTTTATGGTTTGTAATAGCCATTAGCATTATAAGACTTTCATTGGAAGTGAGTATATGTGGTATTGTGGCTTGGCAGAGGATTGGTATTTGACCTACTTGTATCAGATAAGAGATACTGTCTAGTTATGCAATACATATACTTCTCTGTATCCAAATTCGTTCAGACCTTTAACCCATATTCCTGTGTGTGGCTTGACCCCTCTTAGGTTTCGAATATGGCTGCTGAACTTGAGAATTGGTAAAATTGTTGAGATGAGGGATAAATTGATGATAGGAGACTAGGAAGTGACAGGTACAACCTGGGTCGAGCCTGTATCAGAGGTACATTCGTGCATCTATTACACAGGGAACCCAAGGGACGTTTACCATTGTTATAATTCCTTATATAAATTGGCACATCCTTGATTTTAATGGCAACAGTACCTATTATGCAGGGCACTCAAGTGTACCTATTAGATGGGGAGGGGAGTATTCCAGTACTCATGTGTCGAATAAGATGCGAGCACGTGGAGACGTTGTCTATATATATGTATATATATACATATATTCGAATTCTAAACTTAGATGGTTAAGGTCTCTGATTTTACTTAAGAAACCTGATACTTGATAACAATTTCGAGTACTGGTATCAGATTTTGATATTCAGTATCACATCTGGCTCAGAGCGTCGGATTCGATACTTTGA
Organism: Iris pallida; assembly: GCA_029216955.1. Taxonomy (NCBI): domain Eukaryota; kingdom Viridiplantae; phylum Streptophyta; class Magnoliopsida; order Asparagales; family Iridaceae; genus Iris; species Iris pallida. Next base: position 58,821 of record JANAVB010006275.1, read on the forward strand.
TTCAGTTTTGTACACTTGATACCAGATTCAAATTTGGTATTCGATGAGATACCTGGTATCAGTTTAGTATCAGAGTTTAAAAGCAGACCATGAGGGGCTTATTGAGTTGTCCTGTGCAGCCCCAACTTACCATCCTATAATTGTTAGCATTAAGTAGATAGAGGACCTGGGTATCATGCCTTCCTTGTCCAGCTGATCCAGGAAGAAGAAAAACGAGTAAAACAAGTAGAGGCTAAGAATTCACCGAAGGTGAGGTTTCATGCATTTTATTTCTTGCTTTTTCAATCCAGATTACATGGTTACATGATTGTGTTGAAACTCTTTGTTTGGAAAAGAAAAACTCCCAGGAAGGGAAGAAGGTCAATTAGCCAGTCCTGCTGAGTCTGAACTAAAGGATTCCATGGTAAATTCCTTTCTATGTGTCTACCTATAGCCTACTCATCGGATACCTGTGCCCTTCTCGTGTATCAGTTAGTGGATAGGAATGTTGGTAGTTTCCATAGTAATTAACCAAAGGGATTAGTAGCATGCATCTAGGCACAGGCCAGTAGCAGTCCCCATATACAGGAATGACACCTGGGCTGCGGTATCATTGTCTGCAGTATCAAGCTTTCCATTGAACAAGTATACAGAGCAAGTAGCCTATAGTACAACAGAATACATCACAACTAAGATAAATAAGAGGTAAATATCTGTTTGTGCCTAACCGAGTAGTCGTATTGGTCCCTGTACAACTCAAGGGCAGATGATGGTGACCGACTACACTATTCTGCATACTGTGGTTAGTACAGGAAGGTACCTATATCCTATATATATAGAGGCATAGGTATATGATGGGAAATATATGTAGGTGAAGCATGAGGTTGAAAATGCAAATGGTGGATTGGGTTTCCATTAGAAATGGTCTAAATGGACAAGGATAAGTTTTCAAATGAAGTCCTTGTTCTAGTTATAGTCATCTGGAGAGGATTTTGTTTGTGAAATAATTGCATTTAGATGCTTGCAGGTCATATGTGTGGAATGGGCAGTATTTCTCATACATGTGTTCGAGCAAAAGGTGAAATGAGTCTTGTTAGAAATTGGTTAAGATTAGTTTTTGTAAAGATTGCTGTTCAGCTCTTATCAGTTGAAAGAAAAGATTTTAATCATTTGTTGTTTGTCAGGGAAGTGCAAGGAACACAGATAGCATATATTTGGAATTGGAGCAAAAGATAATTGGAGTTCTGTTTTAGTCAAGATTGTTTTATGACTCGATTTGGGAAGAAAATCTATATTGTGCTGAATTATGTAGAATAGCTTGCAACTAGATAGTTATATGTCGTATTTATTGAGCATGGATTATTACATATACATATTTCGGAGCAAAAGGGGAATAAGGTTTTTGTTGGATATCAACAGGAATCAGTTGTATGTGATTCAAGCCTCAACTCTGTGATACACACCTATATGTTACAAGTGTGATAGTTAAGTTTCCACCATACATTAAATTGTTATGAAACTAACAGATATATTGAAGGCTAGGAGATGGTATATTGGGATTTAGATAAGAAAGTCTATACAGTAAGTAGAGGGGGGGGGGGGGGTCTGCCTTGTCACTTATCACTGGTAACAACCAGTGACAGGAAAGGTAGGTTGGAACACCTCAAAGGGGTGGCCTAGCATGAGATATAAGATTAGAATGTTAGAGGAACAAACAGACACCCAATATGTTTCAGTAGACACGAGTACCTGTTAACTCTTCTCAGATTCCTATATAGGATATCAATAGGTGTTAAGTTCATCGTCTGTTACTATGAACATAGCAAGGATGATATGGACTAGTAAAGGGTTCAATAGGGAATGCATGGATACTTGAGTATAGGAAGTTGAGAGCAAGTCTAGTGCTAATATTCATTTTATAGGTCTTGTGTCTATAAATAACAAGTTTAGCATTATATATATAACTGGGTAGATAGTTATGGATTATGGATTATATGCTCATGTTAAAACTGCTGCTAACTTTGCATAGACTCTGCAGGCAGCAGCATTGTTGCAGGCTGCGACTATAGTAACGTATTATACCTTGACAAATTCACCTTTTATAGAAGATTTGAAGGATTTTGATATAAAACTTTATTTCAAGATTTCAATTTTCAAGTATCTATTTCACTTGTCAAATGTTACTTAAGCTTTGAATTGACATCACAGGAAAATTCTGTCACAACTAAAATTTCAATTTACATCTGATCCTCTACTTGATTTCAGTTGGAATAGGAGCCACTTGGACCATTTCCCTAATGTTTGACGACAGTCAAATGACTTAATATTGGAGAGCTTTGAAACATTCCAGGCATATCCTCATTAAGGAAGCAATACTGTGAGGAGGAAGGTTCATTGGCATGCTCTAGTTTGTATTAATTAGAAACATGAGTAATTATTTGGTGAGTTACTTGGTCAGAGAGGATTTCTTGGCGGCCAAGAAGTGGAAGAGGCCTAATTGCAGTCCAAATGTTAGGAGCCACATATGTGCCTTCATTGGTTGGGACCTCTTTCAGAAACAATGTACTCAGTGATCAAAGTTTGCCTATTTGGAATCTCAAACTTTTTTCACCTAATTTTAAGGGAAACTTCCTGGCTGATGCCAAATTATTTCATTTTTCTTTCCTCTTTTTTTATTATATACTCTATATTTTATTAATGATAGAACTAACAGAACAAACATCCAAACAAATTTTCATTTTATAGGTTTATTATGTTTACTCTTTCTTGATGGATATGTTGTTGTGTTAATATATAGGGTTGTCGCAACTTAGTAAGCATTTTCTTTTTAAGTCAGATGGGTCTCAACTTGGGTTGCTCTTTAGGTTTTAGGTTGCTTTGTTTTGTATGGTCTGCCGCGAATTACTTGAATGTATCTATGACAAGCATTGATCCTCTTTTTAATTTCCTCATGGTATATGTAAGGTTATGCGGTTACTGGTTAGTTGTATCCTACAACAGTTTCTTGCTGCGGATATAACGTTGCAATAGCAGCACTTGGGACTGCAGCTAGTACTAAGTAGCTGCAGTTAAGGATGCAGTAGGTAGCAGTTTGCAGTAGTTCTGTTGCATATGCTTTGCTATAGGTACCAGGAAATGGTTCAGTCATGTAGGTACAAATTGGGGAAAAACTGTAGATACTATAGCTGTAGGTATCAGGAAAGAGTTCAGTCATGCAGGGGTAATCGTGTGGGGTACTACAACAGTTTTGTAGATACTAATAATCTCATGCTCTTAGGTAGATAATTATGTAACTTATATTGAATTCCTTTTGCAGGAAGAAGAAAATTCTGAAATATCACTTTCACGAGTAGATAATTGGTTACAAGCACACAAACATAAATGTGGCAAAGTATTGGAAAGTGCCAAAGAAAAATATGTAGGCAACCTAAATTTGTATGTATTTTGCATTCTTATAGCTTAATATTTTCTATATATCGTCTCATACAAAAAATTCTATAGGAATATGTATTGGCTGCTAAAGAAAGAAAGAAAGAAAGAAAGAAAGAAAGAAAGAAAGAAAGAAAGAAAGACAAAATAACTTTTGAAGATTTCGACAATGACGAGTACTTAGTAGAAGTATTTGGGAAGGACAAAAAAGGAGTATTCGTGCAATGGGTTCCAATATCTTGAGGAAGAAGCTAACTTATTTGGGAGTGGCGAAATCAAAGCTTTGAACAACAGAAGAAATCATCTCAAAATCTAGCATCATTGAAAGATGAGATGATCTCACTTGTTGACTCGCGTATGGATAATTTTGAGGGTCTTATGCAGGCTATATTATCAAAGATTACAACAAAGCCACCGACAGTTGTGAATTCACCAGTAAGTGACACTGGTTTCAGTTCGGTGCCTCGCTCTCTTCATTTATCTCAAAATATTGAAAATGTTTTCGCATTTCTTCTAAATGTCCTAATTTGGTTTTGCATTGCAGGTGTAAACCCGGCCTCGATCGTGATCCTGAGGAGTTTGTACCACAACGCCACCATCTCAGTCATATCGAAGAAGCTGTTGATGGTGAAGATTTGTTGCTCCATATTGTTCCCATCTAAACAGAGGTAACGATTTAACATTTTTTTGACATTTTTTTCTTTTTTTATCATAAGGTATTTCTTCTTTTTCATGAACAAACCATTCTCCCACCTGGAACAATACTGTAGAAAGGAAGTCTGCTCATATAGCTGCTCGAGTACAGTCTCTTGCATATCTGTAATTTTTTAGCTTAGAAAGTTGGTTTAAACTGCTGTTATTTACAGAAGAAAACTTGTACAAGGAAATCACTCCTCTTGGGGAATAGTGTAAGTATATCAATTAAATCTTATCATTTGTTTCCATCCATTTTTGACGCTCTCAATAAAAAAGATGGCATAAAAGCATGTGCTTGTCTACTCATTTATGCAATAGTTGTGAAGAAACAAAGATGTCTGCTTCCACAGCTTAAACATAAGACACAATTGTAATACTAAATTGAAAATGGCTCCTCGATTGTGTGCTTCTTTTTCTATAAGGAACCAAACATTTTTTTTTTGCAAGCGGCATGTTCCTGTGACCATTAGTTTTAGCAAATATGTTAGTTGAGATATTTAGTCAGCACGATTTCTTCTTGATACTGTGGACATTTTGTCGGATACACTTATTTCTTCACATACAACATAAATTTTGCACTAAAGATCCTATATGAAGATTTGGTAACATTTTGATGTTTCATTACAGATCAAGGCTATTTTAAGGGAAGTGGTTTTCCAGCTGATGTGAAATACATAGATCCAACCTATATGATTCGAGCATGTCGTGCTAATGTATCTGATGCAATCCTTTGTACTGTACTGGGCCAGAATGCTGTAAGTGGCCCCTCTGTGTATTTTCTTAACATCTTTGTGCAACCTTCTTTCTCCATGAGTTGAGCATCATATGTTTGCAAGCCGTAGAGATTTAATGTTGTTGGGTTGAATATCTTTCTTTGTGCAGTGTACTAATAAAATCTTCATGGAAGATCTGGAGTATTAATAAAATATACTGATCATGCTATAGACAATAAAGCATCTTTATCATTGCTGTAGGAGGCTTAGATGCTTTCAAAAACATAAATTTTTGTGGTTTTTTCCTTCTCCCCTGGTCAAGGAATATGTTTGTCAGTAAGAATTTACAGTCCATTAAAGGAGGTCCCCTTTAGAAAATTGTAAAGTTTCTTTTTCCTCCTGAGAAACAGGCAGAAGAGAGAAATTTGGAAGAAATGGTGGAGTTAGGTTGGTTTTAGTTAGTTCTTATTAGTTTAGAAGCTTATCCATATTAGCATATTAGAAAATGCACATCTCGACCGATTTAAAACTTTATATTATTATTGTTAAATTGTGATTATATATCTTAATATCACAAGTTTCTTTGTATTTTGTGAAATATTTTATAACATAATCATGCCAGCATGTATACTGGTAGCTAGAGCATAGGTAAGGGTGGTTTAGAAGCATCTGATTAGTATCCTGGGCTTAAGATGGCATCTATTTGACATAAGCCCATTAGCTTGTATGGGAAGTGTGGTATTCTTCTGAGGTTTGGATCAGTGCTGTGAAGATTTCACACTTGAAATTAGACCATTAGATCTGAATCTGGATCCAAAGTTATTATTGTTAAATTGGGATTATCTTAATATCACAAGTTTCTCGTAATTTTGTGAAATGTTTTATATCAGAATAATGTTCTTTTTTGTGTGTGTGTTGGTTAAGTTCACTGAAAATAACATGTTTCATGTGGTCATTGTGTTCTCTAGCACCTTGTTTGAAGATAACATGTTTCATGTGGGCAATCCTTGACATGGCAGAAGAGCCGTTTCACAGAGCCACATAGTTTGGTAACTAACTCTGGCCAATTTGTTTTATTTATACACACGCACACACATACACATTTCAGGTATATTTTATAGAAGAGACTGAATATTTATTGCCTTTTCACTCGGAACTTAACTTGGAAGTTTTTAATTGTTTCACTATTGTTCTATAGACTTTACTCCACTTGATCTTGCATGGACTCTTCTTTGCATCTCTTTCCTCGCGAGCTTCTCCATCGCATACATGCAAAGACCTTGGTTCGGTTCTACAGAAGAGATGCAGCCCACTTAGTTGCCAATATCTTGTCTCGTCAATGTTCTGTATATAAAGCTCAATTTGTACAATTTTTTGCGAGTTGGCATGAATAAATAAGAGGAATATTGTTTATACCTTAATTGATTCGGCCACTTTTTGCTAAATAGTTGTATTCTTTTCATCAGAATGTGAGCCTTTTCATCTGTTAGCTGCTATTGCAATTTTTTTAGAATTTAGAAATTTGTAAATTTATGGATCAAAGTCATCAATGTATTTATATTTAGTTAACTTTGGTTAATAATACAATATGTAATCAATGATTAGTGCGATTATAGTTGTATATGCGTATGGTTGAAATTTGTGTACATATTGTCATCTGGATGTAAAATGAAACAAAATGGTTAGATTAAACAATAAAATTTGAAAATTAATTTTTTTTCATACTATTTGATATATGCTAACGGTCAAAGCCTGTTAGTATTCAATTATGTAGATGTTTAAGAGTTGTTAAAAAAAGTAATCACTAACGGCAATAAACTGTTAGAAAAATAACAATACTAACGCCACTAAGCCGTTGGAAAAAATTAAATTACTAACGGCAATACGCTGTTAGGATTAATAAAATACTAACGGGCAAAAGCTGTTAGAAAAGCAGTTAGTAATATTACCCACGCCTATATACTCACGGAAGTTATCCGTTAGAATTAATTTTAGTAACATGTTTTGTCTGTTACAAAACATGTGTTTTGGTGTAGTGCTAGATGATACCTCTGATCCGGATTCCCAGCCAGATCCACTAGCTGTAGAGACTGAGGCTCCCTAGTCTAGGTTTTTCTATTTCTGTCATTTGAGATCTGCATTGTATATATTCTTTCATACACTGTAGTTGAGACTTTGTATTTCTGGATGTTTGCTGAGTTGTTATCTTAGACACTTAGACTCTTCTGATCATCTGTATTTTATTTAAGTTCTATATCATATCGTGCTTCTTCTTCCTTAGTTGTGATTGAGTTTACATTCTGCTATGTCACCCCCATTCGGAGAGTATAAACTGCTTAGCCTTATACTGTTAGATGTATTGAGACCTAGGACAGCGTTCTACCGCCGACACTGCGGCGTAGGCTGGACGTACCCACGTCTCGTGCCCTTACTCTAGAGTGCGGGTCGTGACACACGATCCGATTAAGCACGGAGTTTTGTGCACGACTCACCAGAATCCAGAATTGGACATACCATTAAGTTCATATTGAAAAACTAGACTTATAGACATATTTTGTTGACTTCAGAGACCGTAGAATTTGACACGCTTTTCGGTGGAAATCGTATCCAATAATGGACATCGTTTTGACCCGAAATATTCATTTTTTTCATGTGTCCAGAATTGGACTGATGGGTAGTCGATCATAGCTATTTTTCTTATTTTGAAAACGTTGGTGATGTTTATTTCAGCATCCGAAGACGTTTGCAGAAGTTCTACTTTCGTTGCTTCTTTGATCTGACGAGTTGGTTTACTAGACGTTGTCGATTCTACACACCACCTTCATGCAAGATACCTTACCATTATTCAATGATTATTTACTATTATTTTAGCATATTTATTTATTTCTTTTATTTATTTATTTGTTTATTTGTTATATGTTAAACTGTGCGTCCAAGTCATACTTGGGTGCAAGTGATTGAGTTAGTCATTTCTGTTGTTTATTTATTTATTTTATGCATGTTGACTTAGTTTTAGAGAACCACCCCATTATTGTGAGGTATTGGTATATTTGTGTCCATGACATATGTGTACCATAAGTTATGGTCTCATGTAGGATACAGACTCACGTATTCGGCTGGCCACCAGTACGTACGGGACGTGCGAAAGATATGATATAACTGCTAATAGAATTTGCATGATTAGTAAACTGAGCAGTTATTAGAGGTTTATATTTATTGTGGATAAAATATATATAGGCATGGGGTGGGGAGGACAGTTCCTTAACGTATGGGCCAAATATGCACTTTTTTGGGGGTGAGATTACCCCACTGATATTGACTACCATTAACGTTTACGAAATGTCAAGCTCTTTCGGCCCCTGGTGTCCAAGAGGGGACTATGCCAATCTCATTATAGCCAGAGTGTCCATGCGTCGAAGGTTTGTTCTTAACTGTAGATGGTTAGGTGCCCTGTTGCATTCAACTTTTATATTCAATTTGTATGGCATGTTATATGTATCTTATTACGTTCCTCTAAGGACCTGGTGATCTCTCCAAGATTTGATGACCAGGATTACCCTCAGGAGTACGGCTCGACATTGGATCCATCATTTTTAGTTGAGAAGATGTTACCTCATGATTCTCTTGGATATATGGACATATGATTATTACTTATATTTTATTTATTATTTGAGGAGGTCAGACTCTCTTCTATCCCAGACTCATTTACATAGATGTTTGATAGTGGATTTGTCTCCACCTGGATACCTTCACTTTACTATTCATTTCATTATTGCTGGACTACTTCTTTTATTGCTATAGTGGATGAGATATAGATTACCTGTGACTGTCTGTTGTTAAATACATTTATAGCTTATGTGTGTATACGAAGATTCCATCGATTGGAGTATTCATCGTAAGCATACAGTTGACATGTTACGTATACCTAGTCCTACGTATATTGGGACTGGGGTGTTACATGAAGCTTTTTTTAGGCAGAATGATCATGTTTATGTTACTGAAAAGGCTTATACTTCTAAGCCGAAAGGTAGTAAGAAGAAAAATAATATCTAGAAACAAGCAAATTCAGCAAAGAGGGGCATGGGATCTCAAGGTGTTGTGAAAAAGTCGAAAGGCAAGTGTTTTAAGTATAAAGGGTCAAGACATTGGAAGAGTGACTGTCCACTTCTTAAACAAGGGAACAAGGTATATCTCATTTACTAGTAGTTGAAACATATTTAACGTTGTTATCTACAGGCAGGGCCGGTCCTTAATAATTGAAGGCCCTATGCGAATTTCAAAATATGGCACTAAATTTATTTATTCATATTTTTTAAATATATTATTACATGTCTTTATCAAAATCTCTGGAGATGCTCTTGATTGTATATTATAACTGAATATATAGGTAGTTACTAAACAAAATAATTAAAGCTCAAATTATCTATATTCAAGCATTTACATAGTATAATAAAGATGTTTTAGATAAAAGACGTACTGACCGTTAAATTGTCTAAATCTGGCCTAAAATTTTTCTGTTGATGAAAGCATATAATAAAATAAATAACGATCAATACCCAAATGAGAAGTAATATGTAATCACACAATTTGGAGCCTCCAAGACATGAGCAGGGCCAGCCCAGGGCACGAACGAGATGGGCGACGATCATGGGCCCCCAATTTTGGAAGTCCCGTAATTTTACAATAGACTAGGTATATCAAAAAAAAAACAAAGACCCAATCTGGAAGCAACAAAAAAGCCAGCGCTCCAATCGAAAAAATATGATAACTTGATTGATGATTTTGATAGCTTAATGGATGATTTTGCTTCTAAAAATGCTAAAAAAATTATTTATGTGAGAAAAATGATGCAAATTTTAGAGTTTGTCATAGTCCCGTAAATCATAGGACCGGCTGTGGACCTGATGTAAGACCAAGAGCTCGGTCTTCGGCATCATTATTTCTTAAGTAAATACTAAGCATGCACATCCAAATTCTTAAATTATATATATATATAAAATTTTGATCATTTTGTAAGATTATAAATATGAATCTTAGAGTCAGTAGGGAATAGGGATCCAAGAATTGGAGGTCTTGGAGGGATTGTAGAAAAGGAATTGAGGAAGAAATAGAATTACTTGAAATACAAAATTATAAAACTAACCATAATATTATTTTGAGGCCCCCAAAAATTGGAGGCCCTGTGCGGCTGCACTATTGGCACGGCCCCAGGGCCGGCCCTGTCTACAGGCACCTGGTGTGTAGATAAATGAGCTACTAAGCTCCCTGGATTTTTAGAGTTATTTTTTAAATTTATTTTTAATATTTAATTTAATATAGTTATTAATATATATATTTTTTACTATTATTTTTTATTATTAAATACTCTTTTCCGTAGGTTTGATTTTTGAAGCAAAAAAATGCCAATCTCTAGAAACTTCCTTCATGAGTTTTGATTTAGACAAGTTTATCTTCACTTTGATATATCATATCCCACTCAAATATGTTCTCTTGTATTTTATTTTTATCGCACAACTTTTGGGTCAAATTAGGCTAAAAGGTTATCTATCGTAAAACTTGTCGAACTTTCCAACTTGATTTCGAGACTCGACATCGATCCAATCTAAACGATCCAATATATGATTTCGACTTATTTTTAGCCTACTACACACATGCCTATGGTGTCCCACTCAATTGAGTTCCCATGTGCTACTTATTTGCAAATGGCACAATAGACCCCTTTATAGTCATTTCAGTGTTTATTTCTATTGGAAATAATTTCGAGACCTAACCCTAGCCAACCTAACTTAGTGGGGACCACTATAAGGTGCCAACTCATGGAAGAAAACTATTATATTGATTTAAATTAATTTAAGAGCAGCCATGTGCTCAAATCTCCTCAACTTTGACCAAAGTCAAACATCCTACTCGTATAAGGAAACTATTACTACTCCCATCCAAATTGATTGATTGGAAGACAAATAAACTCCAAATCAATCCAAACAAAAATCTATATTTCCATAAATAATAGGAGATCAAAACCTTATATATACATCCCCTCCATAGCCGCCCACCACCTCTCCCTATAGCAAAAACCGAACCCCCACTTCTCTTGAGGCCGACAACATACATAGCTTGGCCGAACACTTCAAACCCCCTTCTCCTCGACTTTTGAGCCATCCACCAGCTCCATGATGACTCCAAGAGATCCTTCTTCAACCCTATCAAGCCTCAGAGGAGTTTCGTTAACTTATTTGGTCGTTTAGAGGCCGAACTTGATGGTTATTTCTAGCCGTAACAAAAATTCTGAATCCAAATTTGTCATCTTCTAAAATAGGTTTGAAATATTTTCTCTCATCTATTTCATCTCAAACTAAGTTTAGTGGGTAGCCCTGCTTGTCTTCTTTCATGTCCAATCGCTAATTCACACCGTTCCATTTTATTTGGCCGTGGCGTCCGTGACACCAAAATGTGTCTAGAATTGACCAATTTCAGTGCGGAGACTTTTCCGACGACTTTAAACCCTGTTTGATCTCAAACGAAACCTTGGTAAGTTCTCTAACATCTATATATACCATCTAGAATTATTGTTTGTGAATATTTGCAAGAATTTCATGTTGTCATCACTTTGCTTCTATCAATTTTCGGACACTGACACACCGATCAAAATCAATCTTTTTGATTCCAAACTTTCGTAGGATTTAAATATGATATCAATCTAATAAATTTAGATAAAAAATTATATTTAACTCTAGTTATTCTGATTTATTCCAGAATAAATATTTTCTATATTTTTTCATGATTTATCGCTTCCGAATTAAATTTGTATGTGGCATGTTGTGTTGATACTTTAATAAAATAATTTAACATATTTTCTAAAAATATATTTATATAAAATATATTCATAATTTATTATGATATTTTCTAAAAAACTAAAAGTATATATTTTTAGTATATAATATTATATAATGGGTTGTTATATATAGATTATTGTATCTATAAATTGTATAGACTAGTTGACTATTTTTGTGACTAGTTTAGTCTAAATAAGGTAAGTATATATATGGTAAGTATTGTGGTGATATTTATTTAGTTTATTTATATTTTCTAGGAGTTCGTGATCATTTGTCTACGGAGGTTGGAGACGGACCGATACTTTATTCTTTTGCCGACATTCCAGGCAAGATACCTTACTACTTTTCTTGTACTGTTTAAATACATGGTTTGTTGTTGTGCTAGAAATAAATGTGTTAGTAGAGTGTGTCCAAGTATGACTTGGGTGCCATTGATATGGTTATCGATGTTCGTGTGCATGTGTTTGACTTACATGTATAGGAGACGAATTCGGATTGTGTGAAGTTGTTTCTAAATAACTTCTATGCCTTGTCACGTATCATACACAATACAGTGAGTGAGATTACATGGTGATGGCATGGACTTACGTACTTGACTGATCATCAGTACGAGCGGTTCATGTGATGGTTCATATATTTATTAGGTTGAGTCTAGTAACTAATATAGAGATATGGATTGCCCCGAGTCATGGATGTGATTCGAGCAAGATATGGGAGCGAAAGACTATTAGTAGGCGTATGGGACAGACAATACAGATAAGCCTCAGTGTACCATGTTATAGGCTATACAAGTGGATATATCCGACAGCGGCCACAGACTAGTCTTCGGTACGATCGGAAGGTATGCTAGTATATATTTCAGCAATGGTTGACGCTAATGCTACTCTCTTACCTACCCATAATGCCCAAAGTCATCTTCGACAAGCATATACATAGATGGATAGTTTATCCAGTTTATTTCTTGTATTTATTTTAGTTCATATTGTAGCTTGCTATTTTGTGTCTTGTTACGTCCCTCTGAGGACCTGGTGATCTCTCCAGGTTGTTGCTGAGCTTATTGTATAGACATGTGGATGGTATGATTTTGGATGCAGGGTTCAGGTATCGCTTGTAGTGTTAGTTTATCATTTTTTCGTGCTTTCTATTTTCTTTCCTATTATATCTTGCTCACTAGCCTAGTTTTGCAAACTTATGTTATTCTTGAGTTTGCTCGAACATGTATATTATAGGCGGCCGACTATATTACATATCGTTCATTCTTGTTTTATTTACCTATATGTGGATTGAGACATAGTTGAGACATAGTAGATTTATTTTACTTTATAGCGTACTACAATATAGGATAAGTCTATTAAATTGGGATACTTATTCTAGCCGTACAACTAGCATACTTATGTCTTGGTTTCCTAAGTATTTTTGGAACTGGAGCTTGACATATTTTTGTGGTGGCCCATACAGGTCAGAATAAATTGTTTCGGTTATATTACTGTACCGGACGAGCCTACGATAGGATAATATATTAGGATCTCAATTCACAACTGCTATTGAATTTCCTTTGATTTCTACTATCGTCCTTGAATCTCGTATTTGTAATCGAGCAAAACTCTCTTGAACTCCTTGCATCGATTGGAGTAAGTTGGATAGAATGTTTAAGAAGTGATTGTCTAGATATGAGAGGGGTAGAGATAGACACCTATACTAGATGGATCGAATAGGTAGAAGTTACCATCTTCTGTTATAAAAATTCTCACTTGGAAGATATACAAAGCCATGTTTGACGGGACTAGGTAAGAAGCTAAGGATGGAAGACTTTATAGACATTTTTCTAAAATGGAAGTTAGAATAGAGTGCAGTAAAGCTGTCACTACCACATTTTAGCTTGAGGGTATTTTGGTCATTTGGTGAATTTTTGAATTTTTAATTTATTTATTGAATTGGTGATTTCTAGTTTGGACTTTGACTTATTGAGACTTAGTAGACTAGCCTAGAAGCTAACCCTAGCAATGGTAACCCTAGTCTAACTTAAGTTAACCCATTCTAGTCACTTAGAATCTAGTTTTGAAATAGGAGAATTAAGATTAAGTGAAATCATTTCATGACTTATGATTTTAATTTATGACTTGTGATTTAATCACTTCATGACTTATGACTTAAGCCCATGGCCCATAGCATGAAGCCCTAACCCTAACCTAACCCTAAGTGGCCGGCCACAAGAGGAACCGCCCTATTTAATGTCCTATTGACTTGTTCTTGCCTCTTTTGTGCTCATCCAAGTTTTAGAAGGAAAGGTAAATCTTCACTTTCCTAAATTCATAGAAAATCCATTTTTATTCCTTTTTGACCCAAATATTTTGCATATGATTCTAATTAACCCCTACTTGCTGTTATTGAGGAATAATTTCAGTTCTAGAGCAATTTGGATGATTTGGATAGCAACGGTAACGGTTTGATTTGGGACTTTTTCTTGATTCTTGCAACCTATAGGTAAACCCCTCTAATTCTATTTTTATTCTGATTTTATTGCATGGTAGCCTAGATCTAGGTGTCTCCTAGCTACAGTAGAAGTTTGGTGTCGTTTGCATTAAATTTTGTGTCCGTATCAGACACGTATCATTATGTAGATCTAGGTGTTTGATGAAATGCCCAAACCATTTTTGTTTGCTATTTTTGCATATGTTTTTGAATGAAATCCTAGATCTAGGGTTTGCTTAATGATTCGTGTCCTTATTTTCTATTTTTGGGGTCGTGTCGTGTCCACACGAGGACACGAACACGCTGTGGCTGAACCGTGCACAGTGTCCTGCCACTCGGGCTAAATTTCTCACTGTATAGGACACGAGGACACGCCAAATTTTGGAAGGATGTCAGGGCATTGACTGACATGGGTCTCCCAAAATTTGAGCTCAGATGGTTGCGTGTACGAGGAGTTCTCCTCCCCGTACTAATCGCACGAGCAGGCTGAACTGCACGAATTCAGTCACTGACACGCGGCTGGCAATTACACGACACATGTCTAGGACACGGTGCAGGGTACCAGAGGGGTATCCCTACCCCTGGCGTACACGTGTGCGCGGCCACGTGTCCCCACGTGCCTGTGTCGTGCGCTGGACACGCGTGTACGACACTGTGTCCAGACTCAGTGTTCGTGTGGTATTTTTGTGTCGTGGACACGGCTGTGTCCACTTGGTTGGACACAGACCCTCGTGAGACACGTGCACGTGTGTGGGATGGTTTACCAACCATTAATTCCTAATATTAACATGATTTTAGATGTCAATTAGCAATTCACATTTTTTACTGACACACAGTGCACTATTTCGGTTTTCTGAATTTGATTTCTAATTTAAATTGTTTTGTAATGTTTTAATCACCAGATTAATTCACTAACACATGTATTAGTTTACAGTTAAGGTGGATTCATGAATTGGGTTGATGTTAACACAAGAATGGGATTTTCGAATATGGGTTTGGACTGATTAATGTGTAGACTGATAAATGAGAACTGTCAACAGATACTTCCTGAATTTTTACACTGTTAGCTTAATTTCTGAAATTAGATTCCCATTTTAAAACTGAGTTTTTGATGTCTAAATCACCATATTTAAATCATTACACATGTGTTAGTTTACTGCAATGTGGGGTTTATAATTGTGTTAGAATTTGGATGTTTGGTTTCGAATTTGTGTTTGGATTGATTGGGTAAACTGTCATTGGTTCTCTTTTTCCTGAAAACTATTTCATGAGATTTTATTACATTAACACTCTTAGCTACTGCTATCTAAACACACATTACACTGTTTCTAGGGTCACACACTAACTGTTATATTGACACCCAAAAATCTGAGATGTACACACCCTATTAGCTAGCTATTGTATCACATATACTTGTACACACCCCTTAATCCACATTACACTTTTCCCTACTCTAACTAACCACCATTGACACAACAACCCTACTGTCATGTACACACACACACACACATTAATCCACATTGACACCCTATCACTTAACTGTCATGACACACATACACATCACTGTTTTTTCTATTACAATATATCACTCACCACTGATTTCAGATTTCCAACACCATGCTCACATGCCACATTGCCACACACACACTAGCACCTAAATCTGAAACTGTTCTTCCCTATCACTTGACACACACTCATGTAGTTTCACACACCCTCACACACTCACATCTCACAGATTTCACACACACCCACATGATTACATGTACACATAGACACATATACACATGTTCCTCTCCCTATCTATCTATATATGTGATATATTATAATATGTGTGGCCTATATGTAAATATATATTATCTATACTCTTGAATATAGGATGTAGTATGCATGTATATGTGTATGTTATTTATATAACTTATATATATATATATATATATATATATATATATATATATATATATATATATATATATATATATATATATATATATAAATATATATATATATATATATATATATATATATATATATATATATATATATATATATATATGTATAAAATATGTGAGAAAAGACAGTGTGTGAAATGTGTGATATACCCTATGGCCTATAGCCTATGGGTGTATCCCTATGTGATACAGCCTGTGTATATGGCATGAATGCCCAGTGAATGGGTGTTGTTGGCACGTATAGCCTTGTATTGTGTGTGTATGCTAGGATAGACCTGGTTAGGCTTAGTGAGACTTGTTTGGGTTAGGCTTGACCTAGTTGACCTAGTTTGACTAGTATAGTTGACTAGAGTTGACCAATGGTTGACTTTAGCCTAGATTGACCCTAAACATCTTGTAGATACATTGTAGCAGTCTATTTTACTATTTTGGACATGTAGTGACTTGTACTGTTCTATAGGAGACATACACCACTACTCGAACAGTAGATTCTCTTCAGATATTCAGGATACCAGGCGAGTACATTCTCTGATCATTTCATATCTTATTTAGGAGTATATTTTCTGCTTTAGATTACTTTACTTGATGCTGACACGTTGGTAACACGGATTAGTACTATATGGATCTTGTCGTGCTATGTTATCCCCTTAGCGGATACATCGGGTATTTCATGTTCATGTACTTTATCATGAGCATCGTGTACTCCTTGTGTTCGTGCTATTCGTGTACAAATCGTGTGAAATCGTGTATACTCATGTGCTCACATGATCATCGTGTACAACTATACTTCGTGTGCAATAACATAACTTGACTAGATCCTTATGTATTGATTGGGGCGGGGAGTATAAGTGGTTGTGTATTCAATCTTGTAGATTACTCGTGTACAACCTCTGTAGATTACTCGTGTACAACGTCATACCATTTACATAACCGTCTTGTACTCTAAATCACTAGCACTGATATTTCTCTTATATATTGTAGCTATTTACTTACAGTCTCTCTTTTACATCATGTTGTTCTTTCAGTTTCATGTATCTTACTCTCTAGCATGTTTATATTTCCTAACCTGTTATGATTTGTTGAGATGTACTGTACTCGCTCCTGTCCTGACTGGACCTGTTGAAAATATTACAGAGGACGAGGCTGAGGCGTTCTGTTCCACATATTACGGGACTACCCTAAAGGACTGTTGTGACCTGGACCAGCAGCAGGACCCCTTAGCAGTAGATGACACTCTCTTAGTCTAGGATGTCTTTTATTGTATTATTCTGGATTACTGTATTGAGATTTTTAGATGTTATATGGATTTTTATTATCTTAGATACTTAGACTTCTATCTGGATTATATCTCTGTGGATTTCATTTCAGTTCATATCTATCTATCTTTTATCGTATTCTACCTTAGATGTGATTGAGACTGTATTTGCTTTGTCACCTCCATTCAGAGTGTATATACTATACAGGTACCTTATATATTGTTAGATGATTGACCTAGGACAGCGTTCTACCGTCGACACTGTGACGTAGGCTGGACGTACCCACTTCTCGTACCCTTACTCTAGGGTACGGGTCGTGACATATTTTTAGTGGTGGCCCATGCAGGTCCTAGTTTAGAAATGTAGTGGTATTCAAACTAGAGTATCACTGCAGCCTGCAGTAGGAATTAGGATATTTCGTAAATCTATATTTTCCTGCTTATTGTCTTCCTTTGAATTTAAACTGTCCTCCTTTGATATTTTTGACTCATTCTCAGTAATTATTTCTTGTTTGATCTGTGTCTCCAGGATGGTTGAGACGAGATCACATCGCCCAGGACCGAAGGACGCTGAGGAGAGGTCTGCCACCTCTCGTCCTCAGTAGCAGCAGTCAGCTCTCGGTACCGCAGCCCCAGTCATGCCGGCTGGGGTGGGTGTTTCTGCAGCTTTCGGAGGAGGACCTCCACCAGTCAGGAGGCAGAGCTCGATGCTTCCTGAGATCCTTCTGTCGCAGCAGCCTCCACCTGCGGGGATGGTAGATGCTGCTTATCTGTTCTCCTTCGTAGAAAGGATTCTGGAGTCTCACCAGCAGCAGCAGCAGCGTCAGACTGCCAATTTTCGTCAGGGGATTGACGAGGCACATCAGCTGGTCCATACTACTGTAGAGATGGTGACTGCTCAGGTGGCGCAGCAGCAGTCTTGTCGGAGGGAGAAGGATATCCAGGACTTTCAGAAGATACATCCTAGAGAGTTCCTGGGCACCGAGGGCATCCACTATACAAATGATTGGTGTAGAAGCATGAAAAAGAATAGTAATTCATATGCGACCCAGATTCAGCATGCGGCTCAAAATCTTGAAGAGTTTTATGCGGCTCGAAAAGTCCCAGAGAGCCGCATGCGGCTCAGGAATTTTATGCGGCTCAGGAAGAGCCACGTGGCCTCATGCGGCTCAAAACAGGCCGATTACAGCTGTCCATAATTACTCCCTACAGCTGGCCATTAAATGCTCTGACATAAAGTGATAGTTCTGACGGCTCTGACATAATGAAGGGACGCGTCATGCTCATCAAAAGACGAAAAAATCTCTGAGATAGCCGGCACAGTTTACAAAGTCCAAAGAAGTTCTCTATGCGGACCGCCTAGGCCACCCTTATGCGGTTCAGTTGGGGGGCCACCTTTATGCGGCTCGGTTGTGGGGGCCACCCTTATGCGGTTCAGTTGGAGGCAACCCTCATGCGACTCGGTTGTGGGGGCCACCCTTATGCGGTTCAGTTGAGGGGCCACCCTTATGCAGCTCGATTGTGAGGCCACCCTCATGCGGCTCGGTTGTGGGGCCACCTTCATGCGGCTCGGTTGTGAGGACATCCTCATGCGGCTCGGTTGTGAGGCCACCCTCATGCGGCTCAATTACCAGACCACACTTATGCGGCTCTGCCAGGACTCCCCGTTCATGCGGCTCGCAGCATAAGGGAAGTTGGGACACGTGGTAGAATATTGACTAAGACTTATCCACTCGGATTTATTGTAACCAACAAATCATAACAATACAGATTTATTGCAACCAACACAATAGCCCAGATTGATTTCCAACAAACAGATCAAGGTTAATCTTAACCAATCCCCAACCGTCCACTTTTCAAGGCACAGTTACTGCACACCCCACTCATCACAAAGTCCTATAAATAGCAGGGGATGATTCCATTGCAGAGAGACAAAAAAAATACATATACAGAGACATAGAGAGCAACACAGAGCCGAGCAGAGAAAGAGCTTTTCTTCACGAGAGCCAAGGTTGCGTTCGATCGTCCAAGGAGTAAGGCAGAGTTGATGACACTTTCCCGAGCCTCTACCGTCACCCCCCCAGAATCAAAACTAAATAATTGTACTTAGATTGCTTTTCCTAGGTTTTGTTCCTAGGTGTAAAACCTCTATTTTTTTACATTTATTTTTTTATTATTTTATTAGACTTAAAAATGAATTTATAAATTTTATGGTTTTAATTATTTTTTTATGACTCGGTTTGGCCAATTCAGCCCGAACATGGCCCAAACCAAAATTTTAGCCCATGTAGGCATGTGGTGGGACCAAGATGGCCATGTAGAAATATTTCATGTGTGTACAAATATTTTTAAATTATTTTTAGAACTTGTGGACTATTTATTGACTTTGGGTACAAAAATCTATATTTTATTAATAAAATAATATTTTACAAGATGGAACAATTTTTTGGACCCATACATAGGTGAGCGGCAAAGTTCACCCATTTGGATGATTATTATTATTTTATTAAAATTTAAGTTATTTTGTGGAGATTTAATAAACATATTTTTTTTTCTATTTAAATATTATTACTATGTTTAGTTGATTTATCGCGATTTGAATTATATATATATATGTGTAAATATATTAAATAATCTGGTAGATAATATTTAATTTGGTATTTAAAATTTTAAATAAGATTTATGGATATATGCATATATATATATATATATATATATATATATATATAAATATATATATATATATATATATATATATATATATATATATATATATAAAGATTTTGAAAAGAATTGATTAGATTAGAAAAAGAAAAAAAAAGTAAAATAATAATAATAGCAACTACTTGTGGCCGCCCCACTTTTGTTTCTACATAGAGCAGCAGCATTTGTAGCTTGGGCGCCCAAGAAGTGGCCAACCCCACTTTAACAAGTAGTAGCACATCTAGGCCGACCCCCCTCCCCCACATGTATATATAAGTTATATATATATTGGTTTTGGAAAAAAAACCCTAAAATCCGAATCTCTTTCTCCACCTTCTTCCTCCTCTCTCCTCCATCCTCCTCCCACTCCTCGGCGTGTGTGCCAACCTCGCCGGAGCGACAGCTTCTCCGCCTCCCGGTCGCCACGACGACAACAACAAACAATAAACAACAACAACAGATTCCCACTTTAAGGTATCCCACTTCTCCGGTCGAATTCTTTGTCAATTCTACTCCATTTTTAGATCCGTAAATTTGTTAGAAAGCCCACATGACCCTCTTCAAGATCCCCCAGGTGGATTTTGACATGGCCATCCAACTTGCTCGAAAAATCGAGACGAAGTTAGAGAAAAATCTACTTTTCTGAATATTAAAAACTGTTTTGAAACACCAACTTGTCGGCCACTTTTCTTGCTGTCCATTAAACTTTCATAAAAACTAATTAAAGGCAGTCAAAGACAACCTAACCGAGATTGTAACGCACCTTTTGGATTCACTTTTCATCTAGTATGTAGAAAGTTACACGTTGTTAAAGTTTTCCGAAAAACTGTAAATTCTGTTTTCAAAAAGTAGAGAAACACTCCGATACGGCGTCTGTCCCGACAAACCGGGCGACTTGGTCGCGCACTATAGGCATCGAAAGACGCGTATGGATGTTGTCGACGTGTGGGAACTGACGGAACTCGATTTCATTGTATGTGCGCGACGAAATCAATACGTATCCGTCGAGATACCCCGTATCGACTCTTTGCAAATTAAGTCACAACTTTGTGCACACTCATCATATCGCGATGAAACTTGTGCCATTGGACTCGAAATATTTTTTTGGTCCTGTGAGCCAAGTTTGGTCCGATTCTAAGACTGTTGATCGGGACGCTATTTTGGCGGGCCCACAATCCCACTCAACGGGCGATTTTGTGCACAGCCCACCGGAATCCAAAAT
The DNA here is from genome assembly GCA_029216955.1 of Iris pallida. Taxonomy (NCBI): domain Eukaryota; kingdom Viridiplantae; phylum Streptophyta; class Magnoliopsida; order Asparagales; family Iridaceae; genus Iris; species Iris pallida. The sequence continues at coordinate 80,072 of JANAVB010006275.1, forward strand.
TGGACATACCGTTGGGTTCGCCTCATCAAAACAAATTCGTAGACCTGTAGTTTGGCGACTTTAGAGACCGTAGGTTCTGACGCGCATTTCGGTGCAAAACGGGTCCAACGACGGATATCGTTTTAACCCGAAATTACGATTTTGCCCCTGTTCCAAAATTTAACTTTTGGACAAGCGTTTCTTAGGTATATCTTATATTTCAAACTCGTTCGTGATGTTTGTTGCAGCATCCGGAGTCATCTGTGGGATTTGGCTATTTCTGGCTTCGTTTACTTGTTGGTTCGAGCTACTGGATTATTCTCTTTTGCACATAACCTCAGGCAAGACACCTTGCCTTTACTGTTTAAATTTCATGCTCAATACCATGCATGTTGTGTTTATTTTCAAGTTGTTTCTTTCTAAATTATATGTAGATGCAAATTATAATATTTTATAAAATTGGCTTAGAGTTAAGGGATTACCGTCAAATTTAGTGTGTCTCATTGACTTGTCACGATTATACACGAGTTGTGTGTGAGAGTTGTGAGTATCATATAGAGGTCACTTGCGTGTAGGCTGATCCCCCGTGCGCATGCCTAGGAATAACTGCCAATAGATTGTGTAGAAGACTTGGCAGTTATCAAGGATTAAACAGTGTCGTGGAGTCGACACATGTGTAGTATCATTGGAGGGAGGGGACAGTTATTAGCGTAGGGGGCTAAAATTTATTTTTACACACATTTTGGGCCGAGGGTGACTCTCATGAGCACTACCTTCTGCCCAGGCCGATAGCATCTCGGATGAGCGCTACTTGTTGGTCACTCTCTATTACTTGCTTGCGTAAATCTGTTACAGCCCCTGCGTAGAACGTTGTCCTCAAAATGCATGTCACATAAATGGTTAGGAACCTTTACTCATGCATACTTTTCTGTTGAGCTTATTTATTCAGTTTATTGGCATGATATTATGTGTCTTGTTACATCCCTCTGAGGACCTGGTTATCTCTCCAGGTGTGTGTTTCGTGATATTTTGCAGGTGTTCTAGCTAAGGCCATTCCTTCCTTCGTGATGATTGCTTTTGGACTCGTCATTTGCTCCACTCGACCTATCACTTTCTTTGTATATTTCTTCTCTATTTAAATTGGTTGGTAGTAGACTTTGTCTCCGCCCAACTATTGTGTACATGACAAACTCAAAATTTCTTTATATCATTATTTATCTTTGTGGATGAGATTTAGTTGTCTTGGATTACTACATTTACAGCTTATGTATACATACGAGGTCCATGTATTTCGTATATATACAGCTGGCATGTCTACGTACTTGGTCCTACGTATTTTGGGACTGGGGCATTACATATTTTTGTGGTGGCCCATGCAGGTCGAGTTTGTCACTTCGGTTACGTAATTTTATCGATGTGAGCCTGCAATATAGGATTAGAATCTAGGAATCTCATCCATACAGCTTGACCTCTTCCCTTGGCTTCAAATTTCGAACTCTTGTTCGACCCCCTTGAATTGTATCTTGCTTGATTCCTTTCTACCGTCGATTCTTATTTTCGTGCTTAGTATCAACTAGGAAGATGACTACATTAGTATATGCTCATAGGTCACACATATGGCTAGAATGGTTATATTGGCAATTGGAATACATTCAAGACTCTAATTTAGTTAAAAAGTTTTTTTTTGTGATTTAATGATTAGTCATTTGTAGAGTAGAATATTGCCACGAAAAGTTTTAACCTTAAGATTTCTAAAAAGTAAACACCAGAGGATTTATAGAATTTTATACTTGGTTTAAGAAATTGATTGATTTTCAAGATTTGATATTTATGATTTATTGGCTTATAGTTGTACATCCTTGCACAAGTATAAAATTGATTTGCTTTTCGAGTTGTGATATTTATGAGTTTTAGGTGATAGATATACATCTTTGAACAAATATAAAATTATTTGATTTTCGAGCTTTGATGTTTATGATTTATTGGATTATAGTTATACACATTTGAACAGTTATAAATTTGGATTGAAAATGATCTTAGATTTTAAATGTGGCAGTATAAATTATTTAAATTTGAATCATACAACTTGCAATTTTGTGTCTAGTAAAATTTGAATTTTAAGTGGAAGTAATGATGGCGAATTTTGGTTTAAATATTTGAAAGTTATGAATTTTTTTTTGAGAATTTTCCTTTATTGTGTCCTATGATTTGGGATTTACAAATCTATTTAGATTTTGGTTTCTTAAAATTGTGAATTTGGATATCAAATTTCGTAAAAAAAAATGATTTTATGACTGATAAGATTATTTGAAAATTTAGTTTAATGAGGGATTGCTAATATTAAAATTTTTGGAAGAATTTTGAAGGATGTGATGGAAAGTTATTTTGATTGATTAAAGGAAGTTACCATTAAAAAGTTGTGATTTTGTTGGAATAACTTAGCATGAATAGAAGTTAAAATTGATGAGAGCATTGAGCTTAATTTTTGAGATTGCTTTTAATATGCTAAGAGTTTTATTATGAGTTATTTGAAAAATTTAGAGTGTTAAATTTTTGATTGATTATAGAATTTTTATGGATTCGTAATTTATGAACTCTTGAGTTAAATAGTTGAATTTAAACGTTAAATTTGGAAAAGGTTAGTAATAACGTGATAAAATTTGACTTTGAGATTTATGAGAGTGATTTAAATTTTTTATGATGAATTTGAACGGCTTGGAGTGAATACAAATTTTGGGTGGTTATTTTTGAAAATTTTATTTAGAGACTTTTTGGAGGAAACTTGAGTTAAATTTTAATGGTAGGCCCCAAGATAACCCTACTGAGTATTCCACACTAATTGCCATGTCACTCATGACCATGAAAGTAGTATATACACAAGTGTTGTTCGTCATCTACCCAGCTATGTGACTGTATTTCCACCTCGACTTACTCGACCTTCCTTAAATTCTAGATCTTTTAATTGCGACCTTATAACCCATTTGCATTTGAATAATGAGTTAATGGTTCCTTAACTGTATTCATCTAGAAGGCTATCTTCTCACTAGAACTATGCCCCTAAACTTTTACTTTTACTGGATTCTTTAATTAATTTTATTTCATGCTTTAACTTGATCTCCTTTATTTTGTGCATTAATTATCATCTCGTGAACTCCCACTTTCTATTTTAGATCTTTTGGCGTCCCTTACCATGACTTGGATATTTGGAGCACAATACTAGACTTTTCCTTCCAACAAATTTCATGTGTAAGACCTAGACAAGTCCACCTTCATGTAGATATATTATGTCCCACTAAAACACGTCTCCTTGTACACTATTTTTATGATATGACCTTCTGATCAAAATGGCTAAACTATAACCTTTACTATGATACCGATATATTTTGACCATGGATAGGGATTCAACCTCGACTCAATTCTTTCGACCCGATATGTGATTGTGTTCTACTAAATTCTTTAAATGCTTAAATTTGTACTTTATCTTGATTGCTTGACCCATTGTCCCATGATACTATTAGTTTAACTCTTGTAAGTTGGGTAGAATACCTCACCACCTAACAAATCTTTTCTTGTGAACCACATTGGTAAGTTCACTTAGACTCTAAATTCAGAGGACCCTACCTTATCTAGTCTATTAAGCCATAAATGAAGAAACACTAGGACAACTGTATAGGCCCACACTTCGGGCGAGACTCGATTTTAAAAGATCTTGGACTATAAAATTTCCTTCATCAGTACCTTCCTTGCTCATATTTTGACTATCTCACGCTGCTAATGTAACTTCAGTTTTGCGAGCTTATTTCTTTACCAAGCTTGATCATGACATATTTTATTGAGTGCACCCACTAACATATTGTCTAATCAGAACCGGTGCATGATGGTCTGATCAACCTATTGCACGTTGGTTCGCTTATCACATATTATTCTACGTGGATGGAGACATAGTAAACTTGCCTTAGAGTCTCATCTGCGACAGCCTTGGCAACTCTCATTTGAATTATTCCTGTCGCCTATGAACATCGTATTTCGTACCGAATATCATCGTCTTTTAACTCTTTTGTTGTGAGCTTTACTTACTTTAGAAAGACCAGACACTGTACTTGATAGATAGACTCAAAGTATTGCCTTTAGTTGTCCCACCATCTATTGCCAAGATAGTTAGCCATGGACCAACCAAGGTGACTATATCCTCCCTCGCTTTGAACTACTCGTCGATTCCATACCTACTATCGCGACCTTCTAATCATTCTTGATACTTGAGGATGATTCAAATCGTTCTCTTAATCATGCCCGCAACCTGGACGACCAATATACAACTATTCTCAAGGAACCATCTCTCTTAAGTCTCTAAATTATTTTTTCCTTAATCTACTCGATTCTTTTCTATTCTTTAAACTCGTGTTTTATCTTGAACTACTTAAAACCCTTGATCATTTTTTATTCTTGCATTAATTAGCCATATCCATGATTATTTCTTATTTATCTAAATCATGATTTTCTAATTCATGTTTTGTTGAACGTTGTGATTTGATGATTCCTCATCGATACACCCATGTGACCTTTTCAATCCCTACTTATTTTTAATTTCGAGGACGAAATTCTTGTAAGTTGGGTAGAATGCAAAACCCCTATTTTTTACATTTATTTTTTATTATTTTATTAGACTTAAAAATGAATTTATAAATTTTATGGTTTTAATTATTTTTTTATGACCCGGTTTGGCCAATTCAGCCCGAACATGGCCCAAACCAAAATTTTAGCCCATGTAGGCATGTGGTGGGACCAGGATGGCCATGTAGAAATATTTCATGTGTGTACAAATATTTTTAAATTATTTTTAGAACTTGTGGAATATTTATTGACTTTGGGTACAAAAATCTTTATTTTATTAATAAAATAATATTTTACAAGATGGAACAATTTTCTGGACCCATACATGGGTGAGCGGTAAAGTTCACCCATTTGGATGATTATTATTATTTTATTAAAATTTAAGTTATTTTGTGGAGATTTAATAAACACGTTTTTTTTCTATTTAAATATTATTACTATGTTTAGTTGATTTATCGCGATTTGAATTTTATATATATGTGTAAATATATTAAATAATTTGGTAGATAATATTTAATTTGGTATTTAAAATTTTAAATAAGATTTATATATATATATATATATATATATATATATATATATATATATATATATATATATATATATATATATATATATATAAATATATAAAGATTTTGAAAAGAATTGATTAGATTAGAAAAAGAAAAAGAAGTAAAATAATAATAATAGCAACTACTTGTGGCCGCCCCACTTTTGTTCCTACATAGAGCAGCAGCATTTGTAGCTTGGGCGCCCAAGAAGTGGCCGACCCCACTTTAACAAGTAGCAGCACATCTAGGCCGACCCCCCTCCCCCACATGTATATATAAGTTATATATATATTGGTTTTAGAAAAACCCTAAAATCCGAATCTCTTTCTCCACCTTCTTCCTCCTCTCTCCTCCATCCTCCTCCCACTCCTCGACGTGCGTGCCAACCTCGCCGGAGCGACAGCTTCTCCGCCTCCCGATCGCCACGACGACAACAACAAACAACAAACAACAACAACAGATTCCCACTTTAAGGTATCCCACTTCCCCGATCGAATTCTCTGTCAATTCTACTCCGTTTTTAGATCCGTAAATTTGTGTAGAAAGCCCACATGACCCTCTTCAAGATCCCCCAGGTGGATTTTGACATGGCCATCCAACTTGCTCGAAAAATCGAGACGAAGTTGGAGAAAAATCCACTTTTCTGAATATTAAAAACTGTTTTGAAACACCAACTTGTCGGCCACTTTTCTTGCTGTCCATTAAACTTTCATAAAAACTAATTGAAGGCAGTCAAAGACAACCTAATCGAGATTGTAACGCACCTTTTGGATTCACTTTTCATCTAGTATGTAAAAAGTTACACGTTGTTAAAGTTTTCCGAAAAACTGTAAATTCTGTTTTCAAAAAGTAGAGAAACACTCCGATACGGCGTCTGTCCCGACAAACCGGGCGACGTGGTCGCGCACTATACGCATCGAAAGGCGCGTATGGATGTTGTCAACATGTGGGAACTGACGGAACTCGATTTCATTGCATGTGCGCGACGAAATCAATGCGTATCCGTCGAGATACCCCGTATCGACTCTTTGCAAATTAAGTCACAACTTTGTGCACACTCATCATATCGCGATGAAACTTGGACCATTGGACTCGAAATATTTTTCTGGTCCTGTGAGCCAAGTTTGGTCCGATTTCGAGACCGTTGATCGGGACGCTATTTTGGCGGGCCCACAATCCCACTCAACGGACGATTTTGTGCACAACCCACCGAAATCCAAAATTGGACATACCGTTGGGTTCATCTCATCAAAACAAATCCGTAAACATATAGTTTGGCGACTTTAGAGACCGTAGGTTCTGGGGCGCATTTCGGTGCAAAGCGGGTCCAACGGCGGACATCGTTTTAATTCGAAATTACGATTTTGCCCCTGTTCCAAAATTTAACTTTTGGACAGGCATTTCCTAGGTATATCTTATATTCCAAACTCGTTCGTGATGTTTGTTGCAGCATCCGGAGTCATCTGTGGGATTTGGCTATTTCTGGCTTCGTTTACTTGTTGGTTCGAGCTACTGGATTATTCTCTTTTGCACATAACCTCAGGCAAGACACCTTGCCTTTACTGTTTAAATTTCATGCTCAATATCATGCATGTTGTATTTATTTTCAAGTTGTTTCTTTCTAAATTATATGTAGATGCAAATTACAATATTTTATAAAATTGGCTTAGAGTTAAGGGACTACCGTCAAATTTAGTGTGTCTCATTGACTTGTCACGATTATACACGAGTTGTGTGTGAGAGTTGTGAGTATCATATAGAGGTCACTTGCGTGTAGGCTGAACCCCCGTGTGCATGCGTAGGAATAACTGCCAATAGATTGTGTAGAAGACTTGGCAGTTATCAAGGATTAAACAGTGTCGTGGAGTCGACACATGTGTAGTATCATTGGGAGGAGGGGACAGTTATTAGCGTAGGGGGCTAAATTTTATTTTTACACACATTTTGGGCCGAGGGTGACTCTCATGAGCACTACCTTCTGCCCAGGCCGATAGCGTCTCGGATGAGCGCTACTTGCTGGTCACTCTCTATTACTTGCTTGCGTAAATCCGTTACAGCCCCTGCGTAGAACGTTGTCCTCAAAATGCATGTCACATAGAATGGTTAGGAACCTTTACTCATGCATACTTTTCTGTTGAGCTTATTTATTCAGTTTATTGGCATGATATTATGTGTCTTGTTACGTCCCTCTGAGGACCTGGTTATCTCTCCAGGTGTGTGTTTCGTGATGTTTTGCAGGTGTTCTAGCTAAGGCCATTCCTTTCTTCATGATGATTGCTTTTGGACTCGTCATTTGCTCCGCTCGACCTATCACTTTCTTTGTATATTTCTTCTCTATTTAAATTGGTTGGTAGTGGACTTTGTCTCCGCCCAACTATTATGTACATGACAAACTCAAAATTTTTTTATATCATTATTTATCTTTGTGGATGAGATTTAGTTGTCTTGGATTACTACATTTACAGCTTATGTATACATACGAGGTCCATGTATTTCGTATGTATACAGCTGGCATGTCTACGTACTTGGTCCTACGTATTTTGGGACTGGGGCATTACACTAGGCTCTCTTTGTACGAGCAAGTTTGTATTATGAATTAAAGTTCAGTCCTGCCAAAAAATTATTCTGTTCTTTGATAATCTATGGCAAACACGATGGCGACTCTGCTGGGGACTTCCTTCTCCACTGCTGAGAAGTTGGTGACGCAATCGAACGCAACCAAGCTTGGCTCCACGCAACAGATGCTGGTAATGTTCTCTTGCTGATTGTGGAGTCAAATCTCATATTTGAATCAATTTAAAGGATTTGGGTGGCTTTTGGAGATCCCCTTTTGAAGAAGTTTTGTGTTGAAGAACACCCATAGGTAAATTCCTATCCACCCATTAAAATTAGGTTTTCTTTGCATAAACACCTAGCCCTAGGTGTCCTGGTCCTGTAGGAATAGAGTTTGTAGATTTTCGTATCTTGTACGTATCCGTATCGGACACGTATCAGTGTTGTGCGCAGGTGTTCGACGAAATACCACAAAGGGCATTTTGATCGATATTTCGAGATGTGTTTGAATAGGAAGTCGTGTATTGGTGTCGTCTGTGGGTTTCTAAGTGACTGAGAGAGTCTCGTATCGTTTTTGTGTCATTTGGGATCCTTAGAAACGACCGCACGCGCGTGTACAGGAATGCCCTGCTACTCGTGTGCTCGTGCGAGCCATCCAGGACATGTGGACACGCGTGGCTGGACGTGAAGCAAGGGGCAGTGACTGTTGTGTCACCCCCGAAGTTTCGTGTCCTAATATTTTGTGTCGGGTGAGGAATCTAGCCCGCACTGGACACGGGAACTGTTGACTAAACCCAGTCTGAGTATTTGTGTTTTGTGTGGTCTTGGACACTTGTGTGTCATGTTTTAGGACACTGTTTTGTGCATGTGACACAAACTAATACCCCCCATTAATTACCAACTATATGTTCTTCATGAATTGCTAATTTGAAGTATAAAAATCAAATGTGGAATTGGGATGGCAGTTGACTGATACAGCAGTGTATCAGTGTATACACTGTTCTTCCTTTTCCTGTTTTAATTCCTATTATTAGTGATTAGATTGATTGCTAAATTGAGTCCTAATCACATTCCCTAATCTCTGTTAGTATAATTTATTTATTAGAATGGGATAATCAAGTTTGGATTGGGAAATCGAATGTGGGTTTGAGTTTTCTCAGTTGGCTGATACCAGTGAGAGTATCACTATTTTCTCCATTTCAAAGTGCATTCAAATATTGTTATCTTGAAAGTAAATATGGTTTAGTTGCTATTACATTGGATATCATGTTTAGGGTTGTATAGGTTCAATGTTTTGTGTGAATTGATGAATGAGAAGTTCATTTTCATTGAGTTGCAATGTTCATTGATACATTGTGGGTTTGGCATTGAACCCAGTTTTCTATAATCTGAGAATTTATTACATGTCAGTTCTTCACTGAGATTTGAATCCCTATTTTGGTTTTGGAATAAATCTGAGTTCCTTATGTTTTACTGTTGGTTTATAAAACCTTAAAACTGAAACCGAATGGTGTTCATCACATGTAACTGTGTCCATATTTTCCTAATTCCTGAGATAAATTCATCCCTATTTGTCACGCCCCGATTCGATAGAATCGATAGTCGTCCCCCGGGCGTGATGCCGTGCAAGCCTAAGTTGTACTTGCACAAGGCGGTTCATAAGGTTATCCGAAACAACAGCATATATAAGAGTACGCAGAGAAATTGAACACATTCATTTAATGAAGGAAACTGCATTTTCATTGATAATAAGTAGATTACACACTCGATTACAAAAGAGGCCTCGCGGGCTTACAACCGACATCGACGAGATAGTCATTCCATACATTTATATCCCTTTTTACAAACATCAAAATGACTCTCTAAGACCTGGGATCGGCGAGAGTTTGTGACTCATGATGCAGTTGAGTTGGAGTCTTCAAAATGTTGCAGAGATAGCCTTCGCTCTAGCAAGGCTTCAAAAGAAAGGAGCGTCGCCTTCAGTTCCTTGGCACGCTATCCCTGTCCCGAGTACCTGTTGAGAGCGAGGGTCAGCACTTTACACTTCGTGCTGGTGCGTGGCAATTTAAATCCCGTGCTCTCATTTGTTGAAGAATTTAAGTGAGCGTGCAAGCAATTATTTACTGAAGTTTCTAGCCATCCTACTCAATTCAAACTTATATTTGAAGGCACAACCGTATAATGACGATAGATCTTACCCCCGGCAGAGCGTGCCGTCGTAGCGTAAACTTACCATGTTCTTCCCTGTCATGTTGATATTAATGATACGTAATTGAGTACGTTCGTGAAGGTTACTGGCACGACAAGCCATCCTGGACATATAGCTTGGTAGACAGAGGTCCTTCAGCGCGGGTAGCGAGCCCCGTTGAAAGCCACTGCCTACCGTGGCATGCATCCGGCATAGCTATCCGTATTTCTTCCTAGGCCGGAACGGTCCCGTGGCCTCGGGATACCGTCCGAAGAAACAATTGCCCTTGTCGACAAGTTGTCCATGACCGTGCTAAGTTAATTATTATTTCAAGGCACATCTTATAGTATTATTGCGACATTCATTTAATCGATTCATCCATCCTTAGCACGATTCTATATGATTTGATAACTGCAGGCACGATAATATTATATGACAAGCATCTGTATATTCGTGTTCGTGGGATAACGTGTAACCGTTCATTGGAATATCATTCATGTCGTTGCATTATATCTAGCATAGCACATGTCTAGTATTGATAATGTATTAGAGAAGAGGGTCGAGGGAAGAAGGGTCAGCCACTCACCTTAGTTTTTACTTGAGGCGAGAAACTGGTTGGCCGCGCTAGACGTTGCCTACGCGATCACCTGAAATCGCACAAGCAACCGATTAGAACACTGTGTTATTCAAGGAATTTCGATACGAATGCGAAGTTCGAAACGTAAGCCATGAAAACCATCGAAAACATTCACGAAAATGCATTCAAAAAACAAAGCCAAAACCAACGCGAGCGGCGTGAAAAGCAGAGCAACGGGAGGTCTCTCCTGACTCAGCCGCAGAGTCAATCCTTGAGGCGCAGCCCGCTGAATATGGGACTTGGTTCCGAAGAGGCCATTCCATAACGGGGAGTGGATCTTAATTCAACCGTTCCCGTTCGATCGATTCGATCGATCCCGACCTATCTGTCCCGACCGAGTCGATAGCGACAGTGTTCCTTTCTCGCGCACCCCGTGGACGAACAACGGGGCACGATGTAGGGACGGGGCACTACACCACAACCAACTAAGAAAAAGTTTCGTCCTTGAAACTTAAGAAGAGAACCTACCTCTATAAAACAATGAAGGAAACTTTTCCTTCATCTCTGACTCGAGTTCCCATGTCGACTCTTCTGCCGCATGGTTCTTCCAGAGTACGCGGACGAGAGGGATCGCCCTATTTCACAGTAGCTTATCCTTGCGTTCTAAGATGTGAACGGGCTCGTCAACGTAGGATAAGTCGGACTTTAGCTCCAGCTGGCCAAAATCTACCACGTGGCTAGGGTCGTGCACGTACTTCCGCAGCTGGGAGACGTGGAAGACATTGTGCACACCTTCAAGCGCCGGCGATAGGGCAATTTTATAGGCCACTGGGGCGACCCGCTCGAGTATTTCGAATGGCCCAACGAATCTCGGACTCAGCTTTTCCTTCGCGCCGAACCGAGTAACTCCTCGCATAGGCGACACCTTCAGGAACACATGATCGCCCACCTGGAACTCAAGCGGTCTTCGATGGATATCGGCGTAGCTCTTTTACCGACTCTGTGCAATCTTCAGTCTTTTCTGAATGAGCTTGACCTTCTCCACAGTCTGTTCCACCAGCTCCGGGCCGAGTATCTGCCGTTCCCCGACTTCATCCCAGCAAATAGACGATCTGCACTTCCGGCCGTACAAAGCTTCATACGGCGCCGTTTGGATGCTGGACTGATAGCTATTGTTGTATGCAAATTCCGCCAACGGTAGGTGGATGTCCCAGCTTGATTTGAAGTCAATTGCGCAGAGCCGTAGCATGTCTTCGAGAATCTGATTAACGTACTCCGTTTGGCCGTCGGTCTGAGGATGGTAAGCTGAGCTGAACTGCAACTTGGTACCCAGCGCCGACTGAAGGCTACTCCAGAATCGTGACATGAACCGTGAATCCCGATCAGAGACGATGGATACTGGAACTCCGTGCAGCCGTACTATCTCGTCAAGATAAATCTGCGCCAGGCGATCAACGCTCCAAGTAACTTTGATGGCAATAAAGTGTGCTGACTTGGTTAGTCGATCGACGATGACCCAGATGGCGTCGCTCCCCCGTGGTGTCTTTGGCAGGCCAACAATAAAGTCCATCGTGACATGATCCCACTTCCACTCTGGAATGGCAAGGTTCTGCATCTTCCCGCCCGGTCATTGATGCTCAGCTTTCACCTGCTGACAGGCCATGCATTGCGACACGAAGAGCGCCACATCTCTCTTCATCCCGTGCCACCAGAAGGTCGTGCGGAGGTCATTATACATCTTGGTACTGCCTGGATGTAATGTATATTTCGTATAATGGGCCTCCGACATTATCTCCTTTCGTAGTTCTGAATCATCCGGAACACATAGTCGGCCATTCATTCTCAGCACGCCGGTCTTGTCTTCCGCAAAGTCGGTCGCACTACCTGTTGAAATTCGCTCGCGCATTTTCTTCAGGTACGGATCATTCTTCTGAGCGGTCTTAATCTTTCCAGCAAACTCGGCTCTAACTACAGCTGCGCCAACCGTATATCCCTGAATCGAACCCGGAGATCGATGCCCATTTCTTCTAAATCTTGTAGTAGTCTGCGGTTGATGGATAGCGAGGCAAGATATTTTTGACTCAGTGCGTCCGCCACCATATTTCCCTTGCCCGGAGTGTAGTCTATCGTCAAGTCATAGTCTTTGATCAGTTCGAGCTAACGCTGCTGTCGTAAGTTCAACTCCTTCTGAGTGAAGAGATACTTGAGGCTCTTGTGGTCGGTATAGATCGCGCACGCCATACCATATAGATAGTGACGCCACAATTTCAACGCGAACACAATCGCCGCTAACTCCAAGTCGTACGTAGGATAGTTCTTCTCGTGCGGCTTGAGCTGTCTGGAGACGAAGGATATCACCTTGTTTCACTGCATGAGCATACATCCCAAGCCCTGGCCTGAAGCATCGCTGAATATCTGAAAACCCTCTGGCCCATCCGGAAGTGCGAGTATAGGTGCCGAAATTAGTCGCTGTTTTAGCTCCTGGAATGAAGCTTCACAGTCATCCGACCACTCATACACGACTCCCTTCTGAGTGAGGCGAGTCAGTGGTGATGCAATCTTCGCGAAGTCTTTCACGAAGCGTCGATAGTATCCCGCCAAACCAAGAAAGCTTCGAATCTCACTAGCAGACGCAGGCCGCTTCCAATCAGCAACAGCTTCCACTTTCTTCGGGTCGACTGCAATGCCTTCGGACGAAATGATGTGACCAAGAAAGGACACGCTGCTTAGCCAAAATTCGTACTTACTCTGCTTCGCGTACAACTCATGTTCTCGAAGTGTCTGGAGCACGGCCCGTAGATGTTCTGCATGCTACGCCCTGTCTTTCGAGTAGACGAGAATATCATCAATAAAGACTGCCACAAATTTATCAAGGAAGGGTCGAAATACCCGATTTATCAGATCCATAAAGGCGGCAGGGGAATTCGTCAGGCCGAATGGCATCACCAGGAACTCGTAGTGGCCGTAACAAGTGCGAAAGGCTGACTTTTGCACGTCGTCTGACTTGATCTTGAGTTGATGATATCCCGAGCGGAGATCAATCTTCGAAAATACCGAGGCGCCTTGCAGTTGATCGAATAGGTCGTCTATGCAGGGCAATAGGTACTTGTTCCGGATGGTGGCCTTATTCAGCTCTCGGTAATCGACGCACAGACGCATGGACCCATCCTTCTTCTTCACGAACAATACGGGCGCTCCCCACGGTGAAACACTAGGCCGAATAAACCCTTTATCGAGTAACTCTTGTAGCTGGACCTTGAGTCCCTTCAGCTCGACGGGAGCCATTCTGTACGGGGCCTTGGAAATCGGTCGAGTATCGGGAAATGTATCGATGCTGAACTCGATTTCTCGATCGGGGGGCATGCCGGGTAGCTCGTCCGGGAACACATCGGGGAATTCTGCCACAACGTCGGTCTGACCCGCGTTTGCACCATCCTGTCACATGTCTCGGACGGACGCCAAATAGCCTTCGCACCCAGAATGCAGCATCCTCCGAGCAGAAATTATCGAAATCAGCATGCAGGTCGACGACGCCTCACTACACGAAAAGCAAAATTCAGGTACTCCTGGCATGCGGAAAGTGACCGTCTTTCTGGCGCAGTCTATGGTTGTGTTGCACGGCCTGAGCCAATCCATTCCCAGAATGATATCGAAGTCCTTCATGTCTAGGACTATCACGTCAAGACCGATCTTTTGACCGCCGATACAGATAATCCCGTCGGCGCAGGCTAAATTAGTGAGTATCGGTGTGCCCGAAGGTGTGCTTACGCTAAGGTCGAGATCTAGTGATATTATCGGAAATTTGTGCTCGGCGGCAAAGTCTGCCGATATAAAACTATGTGAAGCACCTGAATCAAATAGTACACGAGCAGGCACATTATTGAAACTAAGTATACCTGTCACGACCGTATCTGACGCAACCACTTCATCTCGGGTCATGGCGTAGACGCGGCCCTGGGCATTGGGGCGACGGTCTTGGCCATTGTGTGGTACGGGTTGAGGTGCTCGAGGCGCCGGAACTTGATTCCCCGGACGGTGCTGTGGTTGCTGAGGTGCGTCCATGTTGTTTCTTCTACGCTTCGGGCAATCTCCATGAAAGTGACCCATTTTTCCGCAAACGAAACATCCGCCATTTTGAACTTCACAGTCGACGGCGAGATGTCCGTTCCGATTGCATTTTATGCAGTGAGGTCCCTGGTTCCGCGCTTGGTGTCCGCCCTGGGGCCCGTTGTTCGGACGCTTGGTCACGTTGTTTCCTCCCGCGTGGCTAGGGCGTTTGTGATTGTAGGTATGCACAGCGCCGGCAGCACCTGGAGGATATTGGCGTTCAAGGTGGAGGGCGTGGTTGAGAGACTCCTCCATCGTTTTGTATTGTGGAACGAACACATGGGCGTAGATGGATTGTCGTAGACCCACTTCGAACCGTCGAGCACGACTTGCCAGGGAGGGCAGGAATTCTCCAGCAAACTTGGCTAACTTGTTGAACTCTGCCGCATACTGCCGTACCGTCATGTTTCCTTGCCTTAGCTGCATGAATTCATTCTCCTTCTCTTGTCGAATAGCTAAAGGGAGGTACTCGATCTCGAACGCCTCGCGGAAGGTGGCCCAAGAAATTGCCGCTGTCTCGTCGTCGCGTCTGATCGCTCGCTTTTGCACGGCCCACCAGTCGTGCGCGTTCGACCGGAGTAGAAGTTGAGCGCATGAGACTTTCTTGGACTCCTCGACGCCCAGAAGCTCGAACATGTCTTCCAGTTCCTCCAACCAGTCAATCGCCAGAGAGGGGTCTTCTGTGCCGTTGAAGGAAGTACGACAACTCTTTGTGAATTTTGACACGTCGAAGTTAGAACTTCTCGGTGCTGCATGTGTAGGCTCGGGTGCCTCCGGTTCGACTTCACTTTGTCTGGCCGCAAGCTCGGTCACGGCAGGAGTCGTCGCAGAGTTGTTGTTGTTGGCCACTACCATCTGAACGATCTGCTGGAGAGTGTCAAGCTGCTTCTGCTGCAACTTGAATTGTGCTTCGAATCGGGCCTCGAACTGAGTTTGACGTGCCTCCGCCTGCCGTCGATGTTGTTCATTCTGGCGTTGACTCTCCTCAGCTTGTCGTTGTTGCGCTTCCAGCATGCGCAACATCCGCTCCATGGCATCGTTAGAGGGTCCGGGCCTCGAGCTACTCGAGCCGCTCGAAGCACTTTCTTCGTTCGCCGCCACGTTCACCGACGTGCCTTCTGGGATTTTGAAGGCAAAATACATTAGTCACCAAACTTATTGCGGGCTCACTCGTATGGAACGACATATCTCATCGACACGAGACCAACGATTTTGAGACTAAAAACTCGACACTGGAGGCCAAGGACGTAAAGTCGTGCTCTGATACCATTATTGTAGGAACCCTAGAGGGGGGGTGAATAGGGTCACGCTAACTAATCAAGCACTTAGCATAAGTTAATGAGCAATTTAAAAATATAAGTGCAAGAGAAGAAGCAATAACAATACCGACACACGATATATCCTGGTATCCTCCCAAGAGGCACTCCAGTCCCGGAACTCTCTCCGGCTTTAATCCACTATTTGAGCAAATAGTTACACACGAGTTTGGATCCGAAGAACTCGCCAACTTCTTACACGAGAGTTTGGATACGAAGACTCCCCAACTTCAACCGAGAGTTTGGATACGAAGACTCTCCAACTTCAACCGAGAGTTTGGATATGAAGACTCTCCAACTTCAACCTTTCACAATAGGTTTTGATCTCCTTATACAATAGGATGAAGATCTTACTTTTCAACTCAAAAACTCTAACACAATTTGTGGATGGCAAATGAAAGCTTTGTAGAGTTGTTTGTGGATAGGCTTTAGTGGTTTAGAAATTTTTAGGCTCAAAGCATCAACCTTGAATGAAGGGGTTCAAGGCTATTTATAACCAAAGTATTGAAAAAAGCTCAAGGCAACTTTTCAGTCCACGAACCGGCATACCGTCGGTATGATCCGGCATACCGGCGGTATACCGGTCTGGGATTGCAACGGCTAGAAATATAGCCGTTGGGATCATTAATGGCTGGAAATCCGACCGTTGGAATTTCAACGTTTCGGAAGCAGTATACCGTCAGTATGGACCGGTATGCCGTCGGTATGCCGGTTTTGTAAACAGAAACTTTTTGTGAACAAAAAACGGTATACCGTCGGTATACACCAGTATACCGTCGGTATGCCGTTTTCCACCAAAAATGATCCTGGGCTTATTTCTGCCCTAGCTTTCGATTTTGCCATCCATTTCTTGTGTTTACAATAATTCCTAAGACTCATTACAGACTCCAGATAAACTTAGGCAGGTGCAGGCTTCTTCAGAGTCTTAAAATGATGATGGCATGGCTTGGCTTCTTTCTTTGATAGGTGCTGGCTTTTTCCCTTGGCGGCAGCTGTCTAAAGATATCCAGTTTGTGAAAACTGAATACCTTTCGGGGGCTTCACCCCCGAACCCCCGACGAGGGGCGCTGCCCCCTCGACCCCCGTCCGCTGACCGGGCAGCGGAACCCCCGGGTACGTGGCTCCGGAGATGTCGTCGGGTGGTTCAGAGAAATCTTGTAGGATCCGTCGTCTTTGGCCTACCATGATTTCTTCATTGTATTGCATATGTCCACATTGATCTTGCTAATTACTTTTCTGTAAATACATGTTAGACGAACAAAGCAATATACATGTAGCAAGAATGATAAGATAAAAGCACATTAGGACTATGCGAAGTTTAAGTATCAATGCTAAGGTGATAGCATAAATGTTAGTGATATCATAATAATTAAACTTAATTGAATGACCACAATCAAAACATAGTTTTGATTTTGGCAACCCGATTAAATTTAAGATAGATAAGCTCATATCACTAATATGTAAACCAATAGGCATATATCACCAAAGGTATAAGTATAAGTAGAAATACTATAGCGATAGTATGAAGATTAGTGATAATGAAATGCTAAACTTAACATATTAACCATATTCAAAAACATGATACAATCATTGGGCTAACAATTATGTCACGCCCCGATTCGATAGAATCGATAGTCGTCCCCCGGGCGTGATGCCGTGCAAGCCTAAGTTGCGCTTACACAAGGCGGTTCATAAGGTTATCCGAAAAACAACATATATAAGAGTACGCAGAGAAATTGAACACATTCATTTAATGAAGGAAACTTGCATTTTCATTGATAATAAGTAGATTACAGACTCGATTACAAAATAGGCCTCGCGGGCTTACAACCGACATCGATGAGATAGTCATTCCATACATTTACATCCCTTTTTATAAGCATCAAAACGACTCTCTAAGACCTGGGATCGGCGAGAGTTTGTGACTCATGATGCAGTTGAGTTGGAGTCTTCAAAATGTTGCAGAGATAGCCTTCGCTCTAGCAAGGCTTCAAAAGAAAGGAGCACCGCCTTCAGTTCCTTGGCACGCTATCCCTGTCCCGAGTACCTGTTGAGAGCGAGGGTCAGCACTTTACACTTCGTGCTGGTGCGTGGCAATTTAAATCCCGTGCTCTCATTTGTTGAAGAATTTAAGTGAGCATGCAAGCAATTATTTACTGAAGTTTCTAGCCATCCTACTCAATTCAAACTTATATTTGAAGGCACAACCGTATAATGACGATAGATCTTACCCCTGGCAGAGCGTGCCGTCGTAGCGTAAACTTACCATGTTCTTTCCTGTCATGTTGATATTAATGATACGTAATTGAGTACGTTCGTGAAGGTCACTGGCACGACAAGCCATCCTGGACATATAGCTTGGTAGACAGAGGTCCTTCAGCGCGGGTAGCGAGCCCCGTTGAAAGCCACTGCCTACCGTGGCATGCATCCGGCATAGCTATCCGTGTTTCTTCCTAGGCCGGAACGGTCCCGTGGCCTCGGGATACCGTCCGAAGAAATAATCGCCCTTGTCGACAAGTTGTCCATGACCGTGCTAAGTTAATTGTTATTTTAAGGCACATCTTATAGTATCATTGCGACATTCATTTAATCGATTCATCCATCCTTAGCACGATTCTATATGATTTGATAACTGCAGGCACGATAATATTATATGACAAGCATCTGTATATTCGTGTTCGTGGGACAACGTGTAACCGTTCATTGGAATATCATTCATGTCGTTGTATTATATCTAGCATAGCACATGTCTAGTATTGATAATGTATTAGAGAAGAGGGTCGAGGGAAGAAGGGTCAGCTACTCACCTTAGTATTTACTTGAGGCGAGAAACTGGTTGGCCGTGCTAGACGTTGCCTACGCGATCACCTGAAATCGCACAAGCAACCGATTAGAACACTGTGTTATTCAAGTAATTTCGATACGAATTTGAAGTTCGAAACGTAAGCCATAAAAACCATCGAAAACATTCACGAAAACGCATTCAGAAAACAAAGCCAAAACTAACGCGAGCGGCGTGAAAAGCAGAGCAACGGGAGGTCTCTCCCGACTCAGCCGCAGAGTCAATCCTTGAGGCGCAGCCCGCTGAATATGGGACTTGGTTCCGAAGAGGCCATTCTATAACGGGGAATGGATCTTAATTCAACCGTTCCCGTTCGATCGATTCGATCGATCCCGACCTATTGGTCCCGACCGAGTCGATAGCGACAGTGTTCCTTTCTCGCGCACCCCGTGGACGAACAACGGGGTACGATATAGGGACGGGGCATTACGCTATTAAACTGTAATAGATTGATTATAAATCTCATAAAACCTGAGAACTAGCTCTTCCCTTCTTAATGAACTGTCATATAGTTTTCTTTTCTATAACCTGAGAATTTGAATTGGGTGTTAACTGATAGATGGGTTTTTAGATATGGGAATTTATTGATGACTGGATAATGGGATTGAACCTGTGAGATGTTAGAATACTGAGACACGCTCATACACAAGTTCCTCTATTCACACACATCTATACATTCCTATCTTTAGAATTTCTCTAGACACACACACATTTTATAACTTATACACACCTGTATGTTTGATATTGACACACTCAAATTCCTGTCATACATTTCCTGTACTGTTTGTAAATTCAGTCACATAACTTCTTAATTCCTGCTAACACACACACACACATACATGTTCAGTCTATTTCATGTTTCATGCACACTGTTTCACCCTGCTCTCCTGTCACTTGACACACACACACATTGATACATCTCATATACACACACACACGTCTACACATATATATCCACACACACATTTATGTATCTAGATATTTCCTAATCTATGTGTGTGTAATTACATATTTATATATATATATATATACATATACTAAATATATATATATATATATATATATATATATATATATATATATATATACATATACTATAGGATATGCCTAGTACTCTAGCTATCACACATATAGAATATGTAAATCCCACATGGCTTTACATTACACATTTACACATAGGCTATTTTAACTATTTACCCATATATATATATATATATATATATATATATATATATATATATATATATATATATATATATATATATACTCATATATGTGAATATATTGATATATATATGGTTTGGCCTGTAGGTTATGTTGTATTAGCTCATGACCTACATGGTTATGACTCTACATAGGTATATGGCCTATGATGTGTCTGTTAACTAGTGAGAGACTAGTTAGACTTGTTTAGTCTTGATTTGACCTAGAATAGACTATTTAGACTTGTTAGACCTAGTTTGACCATAGTTGACCTAGGTTTGACTTCTTGGTTGACCAGGGTTGACCAAGAGTTGACTTTGGCCTAGATTGACCTAGATTCATGTAGAATGCATTGTAGTATTTTATTTTACCATTCTGGACTTGTTGTGACTTGTGCTGTTCTGATTAGGAGCCAGACACCTCTCCTCGGACAGTACATTTCAGTTGGACACTCAGATAGCAGGCGAGTACATTCTCTGATTATTTTATATCTTGTTTAGGATTATATTTCCTGCTTTAGATTATCTTACTTGATGCTGACACGTTGGTAACACGGATTAGTACTATATGGATCCCTTCATGAGATATTATCCTTCTCGGGAGCATCAGATACTTTTGTCCCGTGTGTTTCACTTTCATCACGTATCTCATGCTTTTATTATCATGAATCTTCGGGAATCAGCTAGTGACTCATGTACTCTCATGATCACCGAGCATTCACGAATCAATTCATGAATCACCCTATACGGGTTAGTAGTTTAGTCACGAATCTTAATGTAACTTGACTGGATCCTTGTGTATTGATTGGGGTACGGGGGAGAAAAAGTAGTATAGTCATGAATCACTCTTAGTGTGGTCATGAATCAGTCCTAAGTCATTCACATGTTTGTCTTGTACTCTAAATCACCAGCACTGTCTCTCTTTTATATATCATAGATATTTACTTATAGTCTCTCTCTGATATTATGTTGTTCTTCAGTTTTCTGTATTTTATTCTCTAGCATGATTGTATTTCCTTTCCTGTTATGACTTGTTGAGATGTATTGTGCTCGCTCCTGTCCTGACTGGACCTGTTGAAATATTATAGAGGATGAGGACGAGGCGGGCTGTCCCACTTATTATAGGGTTACCCTAGATGACAGTACAGACTTGGACCAGCAGCAGGAGCCTTTAGCTGTGGACGACACTCCTCTAGACTAGGATGTCTTCTTTTATATTCATTCTGGATGATTGTATATATTTGGTACTTGGGATATGTATTTATCTTAGACTCTCTGTTTGTACTTGTGGATTTCCTTCCCTTTCAGCAGTATTTATCTATCTATCATTCCATCTTATCTTCCTGCCTTAGTTGTGATTGAGTTTACTTTCTGCTATGTCACCCCCATTCGGGGAGTATAAACTGTTTAGCTTATATTGTTAGATGTTGTGACCTAGGACAGCGTTCTACCATCGACAATGCGGCGTAGGCTGGACGTACCCACGTCTCGTGCCCTTACTCTAGGGTACGGGTCATGACACGACCTCATCGACGAGCTCGTGCTCTGTCGCTCTCCCAGTGGATCAGTAGTTTCCTCGACGACGAGGTCGGGCAAACGTCTCTTCTCCGACCGACCAACGACGGCAGAGTCTCGATGCTCGTAACGGATCTCGATCGATCGTTCCAACTCCATAACCCTATGGATCACCGCCGGTGACGAGTCTCTACGCCCGCAGTGACAGAGCAGTTGATCGGTGTGTTCTTATCCATTTTTTGTTTCTTGATCGGTTGGTCAATTATTGTTCTCGAATTTGGTGGTGATTAAGTCGATCTTCATTCGATCTGTCCAAAGTGTTTCTGTGTCTGTTTTTTGAAACGTCGATCCGATAGAATCAAATTAAACTCTGATGCATGTTTCTTGTTTTTGAGCCCCAGGTGCTCGAGATATTGCTTCTGAAGACTTGAATACTCTGGTCGGTTCGAATCTTGACACGAGGACTGCTTCCATATCCGACGTCACCCTTCCTGGGTCCAGGATTACTCTGTAGGTAAATTCCTAACTTCTTAGTTAAATAGTGGTTGTGTCAGTGTCGGATACTTAGGATGACTCAGGAGGATTCCATTTTGTGTCAGTCTGTTCCTAACACAGGTGGTGTTATTTGGGTGATACAAGATCTTGTATTAACATTTCTCTGAAGAGCAGTATGAAGTAGAATAGGAGATTGCTATTGATGACCGTTGGGTTTGAAAAGTTTTAGGCAATTGAAGTCGGTTGGAAATTACTGTGTGTAGCTATTAACTTTGGAATTATACACAGAAGTTTGGAGTAAGGTTTTTAGGTTCAAAAATAAGCTTGGGTAGTGAATGGACTGATGTTGAGGTTAATTCATGATTTAGAATATTATGTGTTCATATGGGATGAGCCAGTTAGGCCATGTGTTAAGTTTGGCATAATAATACTATTTTGTACATAAATTTTGGTTATTGGCCAGAGACTATATTACAGTAGAATTATATGCATGGTGTTGTGATGTAAGGTCTAGTCTTGGATTGGCTTGATTGTTTTGGGAGCATGAGTTATGGTTGAGTTGATAGGCCAGTCCTTGTACAAATGAATCTGGTTTAAAATTTTGTGGGCCATAGGCCATGTCTAATAGTTGATGAGGGGTTTAAATGAAATGGTGAACCTTGGGATTTGATTAATAATTATTCTTAGTATTGTTTCGAGTTTGTTAAAGGCCTAGAGTAGAGAAATTAAGTATAGTAAAAAGAAATTTGAAATTGGGATCATGACTTGGGCTTTGTTCCACGGGTAGGTTTAGAGTATTCATAGCCTAGTTGAAGGTTGATAATAATCATAGCTTGGCTACCAGATCTTAGGAAATAAATAAGTGTTAGGATTAAATAGATGTTAAGAATAGAAATTTAGAATTGATGATTGGATTATTTTAATATTGTGTCTCTTTGACACAGATTATCTGGATATTGGACTTGACTATTCACCCTACAGAAAAATCAGGCAAGTACACCGACTCGAACCCTTTACTCTGTAATTTCGTCTTGCTTCATGTTCTCATATTGACATGTTGTACATATGATTGTTTATTGTTCATCGTTCATTGTTCATAGTTTATTACTTGTACATTGGGTGGGGAAATACTACAGATATGTGACCAATCCTATTTTAGCTAGGCATTGACTAATAGCTTAGGTCTCATATCATGCACGTGGGACTCTAAGCCGTACCATTATTCATGTGCTCTTGTTCCCTATACTACCCTAGCCGGTCACATACTCTGATAGTTATTTCACTTGCATGTTACATTGATAGTCTAGTTCATTGTTCAGGATCTGGTACTATAGTTCATTGTTATTCATGTACTACAGTTTCATGTTCCGTTTCATGTACCATAGTTCATATTGTAGATTCTTTTTCATGCATTTCAGTTTTACTTCTTTTAGTGCTTCTTGTCGGGGTTGTACTTTGCTCTTTTCCTGACAGGATACGTTACAGGTATGCTTGAGAATGTTGTTCCATCTTTATGGGCCAGAGCCCGAAGCCAGGATAGAGTTGTGCCTCAGGATAGACTTAGAATTTCAGAGTTATAGTTAGATCTTTTCTTAGATTTGTTTTAGAGAATTTTTATCATGTATATTGTTTTGAGTATTCAGGATTGTATAATTTTATTCTGGTTATCGGATTTATCTCCGGATGATATTGTACAAATAACTTGATGGATTGTGGTGATTTCTGGGACATGCATAGAAGCTTTTTGTTTTATGTATCTTGTATCTTAGAGTTTTTCTTAGTACTATACAGCTTACTTCGTCGTGTCCATCGACGAAGGCTGGGCGTGTCCGACTCGTGTCCAATTATTCGAGAGCGGGTCGTGACTGTTAGGTACTGGTACACTACTATTTTGGGTCTTTGATTTCATTTGAATTCGAATTTGCAAAGTATCAGTAATTTCACTGTGTTTGAAAACTGTGAACTTTCGATTTCTTTATGAACTTGGTTTTATGAGCTTTGGTGATTTATATTAATATGTTAATTGGGATGTTGAGTTAATACTGTTAGCTATTAACTGGATTGGGTTCATATATGAATCCGAGAGTAGGTTAACTGAGAAGGGGCTTGGGTTTAACTGTTTAAAACTGATTGGTTCAATGAGTTTGGGTTAAAAATAAAAACTAAATTTGGGTTGATATTGAGTTGATAAATATATACTGATTTGTTCTCTGAGGTGGCAATTATGTATAAGGCTTTGAAATTGCACCATTCATTCACTGTTTAGTAACGTAATCCAGGACCATGGGCTTGGTAGTAGTTTGTAATGGTAACTGTTATTATATAATAGATTGAGCTCACTTTTTGACTTACCTCATTAACACATGAGAGACCTACCTCATTAAAACATGAAAGAACTGAAAGTAAAACTATGGTATATTTTCTAGGTAAGTTATCAAAATAATAGGCTGCAGGAGAGGATACCAACACCATATTCACATGTTAACATTTTCCTTTACTTGCAACTGCCATGAACACTTTTGACACATCCACACACACACACACATAGTATTTGGTTTTGTGATACTTCATTATTGTTAAGTTGACTGTATGTTGATTTCTAGTTTTTACATGGCTTTGTGATGTTTTATTGGTTGAGCTATTCTTAGGTTGGTTTCCATGTATTTAAGTTCATGTTGAACTTGAACTTGGCTTTATGCATTGAATTCAGGTTTGGATTTCTCATGGCATTCAGGTTTTTGGGTTCAGTTTTACTAATGAAGTTTTGGCTTGGTTGCATTGTGGGTTGGTTTGGAATTGTTGATTCTCAGTCTTCCTTCCTTCCTTTTCTTTTCATGTATACTGGTATGCTTGTATATTGTATTATATATTACATGTATGTTTTATATATTTTTGATATTGTGATAGGGTATAGGCTTTGTGATATAGTGTGTTAGCCTATAATGAGATATAGGTTGAGTTGTATCCTAAAGTATATTCATAGATGAATGTATATATATATATATATATATATATATATATATATATATATATATATATATATATATATTTAATATATATATATATATGGTAACTTCATATGTGTATGTATGTCTATATATATATGTAGTAATGATATGAATGTGTTATATATATAGAGGTGATAGAGTTGGGCTTGATTTCTATGTAATGTATGAACATAAGCATGTATGGATGAATGCATATATGTTATATATCCATGTATGTAATGTGTGGATATATGAATGCAATGTATGTATAAATACATGAATGCATAAATATATATATGTGTTGCCCTTGGCATTGTAATTGTGTGTGAGTGCTAGCCTAGGCTTGGTTAGGCTTAGTGAGACTTGATTGGACTAGAATTGACCTAGTTGACCTAGTTTGACAAGTGTAGTTAACCAGAGTTGACCAAGGGTTAACTTTAGTCTAGATTGACCTAAACATCATGTAAAATGCATTGTAATGTTCTATATTACCATTCTGAACATGTTGTGACTTGTGTTGTTCTAAATAGGAGTCAGACACCTCTCCTCAGACAGTATATTCACTTCAGACTTTTAGATATCAGGCGAGTACATTCTCTGACCGTTTCATACTTGATAGGATTTACATTTATGCTCTAGATTACTTTACTTAATGCTGTCACGTTGTTAACACGGATTGGTACTATATGGATCCCTTCATGAGATATTATCCCCCTCGGGAGCATCGGGTTACAGTATGTCATGTGTGTTTCACTTTCATCATGTACTCCGGTACTTTCACCATCCATGTGCACTCTTGTGATTCATGTACTCTCATGTTCACAGAGCCCCTATGTATACATTCATGTGCACCCATTTATGGGCCTTCATGTGATATCATGTGCAATAACATAACTTGTATGGATCCTTGTGTATTGATTGGGGTACGAGAGAGTATAAATGGTCATGTGAACAATTCCAAAGTAGTATACTCATGTGCAAACTCTTAGATTACTCATGTGAAAATTCAAACCGTTCACATGTCTGTCTTGTACTCTGCATCACTAGCCACTGTTAGCTCTTTACTTATAGATATTTCTGTACAGTCATCTCTTTTACTTCATATATTTTCCAGTATTTTATGTATCTTACTCTATAGCATATTTACATATCCTGTCATATTATGAACTGCGTGAGAAGTATTGTACTCTCTCCTATCCTGACTGGACCTGTTGAAAATATTACAGATGATATAGAGGAGTTCTGTCCTACATACTATGGAGCAGGCCTAGATGACACTTGTGAGCTGGACTCCCAGGTGGACCCAGCACTTGCAGAGGATATTATCCCAGTAGTCTAGGCTAGTTAGCTAGACCAGTATCTTACTTGTTATCTTGTCTTGTTTGGATACACTTTGTATTTATTTGGGGATTTTGTTATTCTGAATATTGTGGAGTTGTTATCTTAGACACTTAGATTCTCTCTCTTATCTTATATTTTATTGTGGATTCAGATCTTATCTATCTATCTTATCGTATCATCTTCCTTAGCTGTGATTGAGATTTGTACTTTATATTGTTCCTCCATTCGGATAGTATAACTGTGCAATGTACCTTAAACTGTTCGATACATGTGACCTAGGACAGCGATCTACCGCTGACACTGCGGCGTAGGCTGGACGTACCCACTTTTCGTGCCCTTATATTAGGGTGCGGGTCGTGACAAATAGAAAGACCACATAATAAGATACATGTTTCACTAAATTACTTAGTGTTGGTTTAGACGAATGGGTCTTATCAATACGCGAGAGGATTAGTATTGATCCCCCATTAGATTGCTTGCAAGTTCAGGGAATGGTTTGCTCGTGGCGGAGCTTCGCTTGGACGCGCTGAGGCATGGAGTTCCTTAGCGTTTCGAGGCGTACAATCGTACTGGAGCTCGACATACAATATGAAGATGTTTCGGCCGAGGGTCATTAGATGTGCTATAAAAGACATGATGTATGGAACAAAGAAATCCTTTGTGAGCTAGAGAGATTATGAGTGTTGTAAGCCTAATTGGCATATTCACTTTGGCTATTCAAAGTCTTTATATTCAACTGCAAAATTAATAAAAGTGATTCTTTTGTATACTCTAATGTGTCACCACCCTTTTTTTTGCTACTTATGTACTGAATTGAGACAACCATTTTGAGAATCTGTCATCTTGTCTTGCACGAGTGAAACTCCAGACTCGTACGACATCACGCTCCAGCGAAGATGATCGATTCGGGTGAAATCGATCTGAGGACGAGCGATTTCTCGGGTCGGGATGTGACAACCTACACATAGGCACTGGATTGACAATAAACACATTTTTTAGATACATCAAAGGAACAATTGATCTTGGTTTATATCCTCTATATGGATGTGATGTTTCACTCCCATTTTCCATTATACGTATTCCAGTGTACGTATACAGATTTTGACCCGTATTTTATTTACCGTATTTCCGTATTTTTTATGGCTTGCTTTGATGTATCTTGACTAGGGTTGACCTTGGGTTGGTTTGGTCCAACTTGACTTGCCTTGGATGGCTTGGTTTGGTTTATTTTGATGGTTGGTTCCACATGTTGAACCATCCTCTCTCTTTATAAACCCCCAACTACTTTCCCTCTCTTCCTTTACTCTTCATTACTTCTTCTTCTTCTTCTTCTTCTTCTTCTTCTTCTTCTTCCTCATAACTCTCTCCACCTACCAAGAAACCCTAGGCAAGTGCAACTTGCTTCATGGAGGAACATAATTCTATTTGTTCCATTGTCTGTCTTACATGATTCTATGACACTTTAGGACTTGGCAATTTTCAATTTGGTAGATATTTTCTTATAGATCTAAGTTTGTGCTATTTTTACATTTTTGGATTTTGATCTATCAAACTTATTTGTTTTCGAAAACTAAGTGTTCCATGTGGTAGAAAATTTGATTCTACACAATTTTGACCTTTGAAAAGTTAGATTTCGACTTGTTTTGAGGAAGTTATGGCCAAAATAAGACTTGGACATCTTCTATGTTCATCTGTCCTGATTCTGATAGGGACGATGAATAGTGCCACAGGTATGAATAGTATCGCATGGATGAATAGTACCGCAAAAATGAATAGTGCCGCATGGATGAATAGTGCCATATGGATAAATAGTATTGCTTGGATGAATAGTGTCGCAGGCATGAATAGTATCGCATGGATGAATAGTGCCACATGGATGAATAGTACCGCATGGATGAATAGTGCCGCAGGCTTGTATAGTGCTGCATAGATGAATAGTGTCGTAGGCTTGCATAGTGGCATAGATGAATAGTGCCGTAGGCTTGCATAGTGGCATAGATGAATAGTGCCGTAGGCTTGCATAGTGCCGCATGGATGAATAGTGCCACAGAATGCCGTATAGTGCCTATTTTGGCTATTTTTTTGCTGTTTTATGTCCTATTTGGCTGATTTGTGGCTAGAATTTCTTCTAACTCCCAACATAAAAGTTGTAGATCTTTTCCTTGGCTTCAAAAATATGTTACTAGCTATTTATGCAAGTTTTTCTCATTCATGATAATGTAAGGGTAGAATACGATAGTAGCCTGTTAAGGCGCACTCTTAACCAGTAACAAGTAACATTACATGATAGTGGTCCGTTGTGGCGCACTCTTAACAAGTAACCTTGATATGATAATACATGATTGTGGCCCGTCGTGGTGCACTCTTGACAAGTAAGCATGACATGTAATCTTGAATGCTGTTGCGACGGCTATCTCGACATGCTAGGTACTTTTATCTTGACACCGTGGTTGAACCTTGTGTATGTGTGAACAAGCTATATGTCTCATCTTGCATCATGTTTAGGACATGAATTCCTGATTTTCACGGTCCAGGATTCGTACTGAATCTGACTAGGATAATGACTAGATTGATCAAGTAGTCCATGAAGAGATTTCCTAGCTATAGGCAGTCTGTCTCGTTATCTGGGCGCTCTAATTGGACTTGTAGCCTGCCGTCGAGTAGGGCACATTTTCAGCACACTGTCATGTGTTGCAACCCCAAGTCACCTAATCTAACTCTCTCAACTTGCGACTGGATAACCTGGATTAAGACTGCAGGACTTGTGGCTGCTGGAACATCTCATTGTATCTTGCTAAGTAACTAGGCTTGTGATAACCCTAGTTAGTTAAAGTATCAAGCCGTACTCATTGTTTGGCCGTAAATGATGAATGGAGTCCAGTCTAGTCTAATCTAAGAAAAGCCAGTCTATGATTACTTCAGCACTTTACCGTTTATGTTTACTCTTGTCGATAATTGGTTGGAGACTAAGCTCTATTCAGGTGAAGGGTTACAACCCCGGTCCTTGTTTGGTTTACGGGTTGTAACTTGGCGACCATAATAGTCCCTTAGTTGTCTTATCATTTATCACCTTGTTTTCCCTAACTTATGTCTGTTATTATCATTTATGTCTCATGTGCTAATTATTTCACTTAACAAAATGCCTAAAATTAGCTTTTGAAAGAAAACGAGAAAAAGTACAAAAGTACAAATTATTTCTGGAAGTATTGCTATGGAAGTCTGATCTGAGAGCGATCATTTTGTTCCTTGGACCACACGATGATGATGAAGAGAACTGCTTGAAGAAGATAAACAATCGGAAGAACTAAGTCACCAGAAAGGTATCGACACGATGGCACTGATGGCACAGTCGAATGCTTTCCTGCTTTGCTTCACCCTGTTCTTGAGAAAAAGTCGAAGAAATGCTTCTGGAAATATCACTCTAAAGGTATAAGTTTTCTCAGAATATCCTCCTCCGTCTCTCTCTTGATCCTTTCTTCTGTTAAAAATAAGTCTATTTATAGACTAGACCCTCTGTGTGTAAAAAGCAACATAATTGGGTCTCTATGCAAGTAACTGCCACCCACGATTGAAAATCAACCTTTACGTGTGATGACACGTGTCCCATATAGATTTGTGATCTCTACGCATGGTGACACGTGTCCCACAACTTCAATAATATGGGGAGTGCACGTGCACACGTTCCTCGATAAGTGTGGCATGAAAGCCACATATGCAGACCATGTTCTCACATAGCCAGAAAAGATTGGGCGTAAAAATAACCCAAAATAGTCTTCCTGCATAAAGTAGCAGACTAGGCATAAAATAACCCAAAATAGTCTTCCTGCGTAAAGTGGATGAAAAGTAGCCTTGGGCGTAATTAGCTCAAATAAACTCTACGCATACGAAAGCCTTGAGCGTAAAGACTCAAATAGCTTTCATGCGTAAAGGAAGTGGTCTCTTGAGCGTAAAGTAGTCTATCTGCACGCTAAACGACAAGTGTTGGGTTTGGTATAAAAATCTTCTTGGCTTCTGTGTAATATACTGTCAGAAAATCATTCTGTCAGAGCAGTATCATGCGCATTAAATTCGACGTGGATAGCCTGTCTCTCGCGTAAAGGCTGAGGATGGCTCTCGCGTAGAGTTAGACTTTATTTAATCTCTGCATAAAACTTGAATCTGACTCAGTTTGACTTGCGTAAAGCTCTCAACTTCTTTGACTTGGTCTATGAAATTTATTTATGCTTCTACAAGACCCCCTTCAAAGTTTTCAAATTTTTTCTAAGATTTGAAATACTTTGAACAGAAGCGTAAAAATCCGGGATACCCAACAGTCCACGTAAAGTTCAAGATACCCAACAGTCCGCGTAAAGTTCGGGATACCCAACAATCAGCATAAATTTCTGGAATTTGAACTGATTTCAAAATTCTCTATAAATAGAGCTTTGCGAGTAGAGAGAGAATCTTTACTCATTCTTGCAATCTCTATCTTCTTTATTCTCTTCTTCAAAATCTCAGTTCAAATCGATGGCCCCCAAGAGCAAGACCACCGCCGGCGCCAAGGGCAAGAAGCCCGCCGCTGCTTCATCGAGGAGTGAGCGTACGGAAACCGCCGTCGCATCATCGGAGGCAATCCGAAGGACCAACCCCGCTGTGGCTCCGGCCATGATAGGTAGAACCCTATCTAATTTGGCCATGGGTTCGTCGGAGAAGAAGAAGAACCGAACCCTAAACTTCACGCCTACGTTTATACGTGTCAGCGTAGAATAAGAATCATCAAATATGCCACGTTTATACGTGCCAGCATAAAAACAACATACATTCACGTCTATACGTGCCAGCGTAAAATGTAAACAACAAAATACGCTCACACCAATACGTGCCCGCGTAAAAATGTTAAGCATTAAATACGCCCACATCTATATGTGCCAGCATAAAAACAACATACGCTCACGTCTATACATGCCAGCGTAAAATATTAAGCATTAAATACGCCCATATCTATATGTGCCAGCGTAAAAAAATATGCAAGTCACCCACGTTCATACGTGTCAGCGTAAAGTAAGTCAAAAGACTATATGTTTTCAGGCGTATAACTTTACTCTTTTGAACAGAGAAAAGTATGCGTAGAAAACTTTTAGTTAACAAGAATCCTTTACGCACAAATCTTTTCTTGCGTAAAATAACTCTTGTGTAGAGAAAAATCCTTACGCTCGAATACTCATTTGCGTAGAAGCATTTGCGTAAAGTTTTGTATAAAGATCAATTCTAAATTCTACTAACTTGATTTTGGTTGATCTTCTTTTTGCAGTGGACTTGTAGATTCATCCTCTCTCTGAAATCTTTGGTTCCCCAACTGGTATTTTGGGTTCCAACTACTTGGAGAATCTGTCTCATGTTGAGTTCCCACAATCAGATAAACAATACCCTGAAGAGAGACAACAACTGATAGCTTCTCAGGGAGACATGATGCTGCTGACTTTGATAAATGGAGAGTTGTTGACATCGGTGGATGGCCAACAATTTTTGAAGCCTGCCTTCTTGTTTAGAGACGCCATTGACTTCAAATCTCAAACAAATTCCAAGAATGAGTCCTGGGTATTTAGATTTGGGGAGAGAGCGATGTACCTCCCGTCAATGTCAAGGGATTATCCTATGTCTTCGTTCGTTCATGCTATCCACACAAGACATATGGTCTGGAACCTGACTCCCAACAGTCATGGTAGACCAGAAAAAATCATATTTAAGAGAGATGGGTCTCACCAAATGGGCTATCATACCAGCACTCGCAGTGGTGGTGTTGTCCCTTTCTTTGGTTTACAGCCTAGATTCACACCAAGCAAGGATTCAGCTCTGATCCAGCCAGTGCAGATACCAATGTTCATAAACAAGTTTATGAACGTTTCAGTGTTATATCCTCAGGTTAACCCTAGGCTTCCAGGATGGATAACCCCACATAATAAGAACTGGATTCAACTCAGTGCCTAGGTCATACAATACTTTGAAACAGAGCTACGAGCCATTGGGTTGTTTGAAGCAGTAGCCTCTACCAGTCAGGGCATATCAATGAACAAAAACCTGTTCTTAGCTTTGATGGAGTTGTACATCAGCTCAACAGGGACTTTTGCAACCCCAATAGGAGAAATGGATTTTGTACTATATGAGATGCAATTCATCTCTAAGCTGCCAATGGGGAGAGCCCATATGAAGAATACGTTCCCTCCAACCAGGAACTAGAAGAGACTAGCAAGACAAATCCTGGTTTAGTCAAAATATATCAAGAATTGATGTGACATTATCTGATTTGCACCACTATGTATGAAAGTGGGTCGTATTTGGTATATACTAATAAATGGACAACCTATCTATTCTACCATAAGGATAGAATATCCAAGGATGACAAGGAAAGATTCCAATACAACAAGGCTCAAACCATCAACCCTTGTTCAATAATTCCTTCAGATTTGATCCATGGTTTGATGATCACACATAAGTCTTCGGATCAGTATCTGACTACCAAGACTGGAGAAATCCCTGCGGGGACTGAAGCTTTGAGCTATCTGAAGCATGGCAGTCGGAAAATCTCAAAGGAAGCCTTGCTGGCAGGCTTTCATTCTCTGTGGCTGCAGAGATGGGTCGTACCAGGGACATGTACGGTCGACAGAATTCATCGGAACGTACTATGGCCAGCAGTACGTTTGGTATTCAAGACCAGACTCAGCTTATTACCGGCAATGGTGTGTCGAATAAATGCTGGTCTGCGAGCATTTGGTAAGGAGCTAATCAGTAACGCTCCCTACCGTAAGGATTTTTCTAGGGTGGAGATGCCCTATACTTATTTAATGGCTGGTTACTGCACCACAACTGCAGTTTATTGCCACCAGGCCCCGAAGATCGAGCGGTGGTATTCCTACAGAAGTTCTATGAAGCCTCGTGGATTGCAACTTCAGTGGCAGATACCCGAGCAGCACTAAACTACTCTTATGGGTGGAACTTTTTCTGTACACGATCGCCAGTTTCGGCTGACTGCTTCGGTGTGCAATTTGAAGATGTAGGTAAAAAAAGAGGACGGGACTCCCTGCGCCTGTTTTTAATTGGCTGATATGCATCAGACCATCACATCTGATGTATAGAACTGATGATAACTACGCCTTCGAACCGTATCTGTCCAGTCGGTTCGCTCGTCAATTCGGGTATGACCAACTTCACGTTGGTAATCCCTCTACCTCCTTCAATTATTATGAAAAGTTAGTTGATGGTGCAAGGGCATGGAGATATTTCAGCGCTGGATGTACTAGTGCTCAATTCTTGTGCCAACTGCCACCAGCACAACTGAGCTACGAATACTTCATTTGTATGCTCGTTTCTATGCCTCCATCCGTTCCTTCGCACATGACTACAATATGAAGGGATGTCTCCGATGGAACAAAGAAGGAAATGTCGAAGAACCAATTATGGTACCTTCAGACATACATAATGATGCTGCAGTTCCAGATGAATATCTGGTAGCGATCCCCATGGGAGCTGGAGAGGCACCATCGGGAGCAATCAGAATTTCTACCTCCAGGAAGCGTAAATCCGACACAGCAGTTGCTCCCAAAGAGAAGAAGAAAAAGGTCACTGTTAAAGGGCCTTCCAGGCAGAGGGCTGCTACTCCGGAAAGAGAGATTCTAATTGAGAAGCCTCAAATCATTGCATCTTCTTCAGCTCATTCTAGAGAATGGTTTTCAGCATCTCAATCAGCAGCAGCAACAGAAACTATAGGGCTTCTATCTCCTGGACGTCTCAGCGCTTCGATGCATCTCACTTCGCCACAAAAGGCGTAAGCTATCGAAGACACGGCCACCACTCACACTGTAGATCTGGAACCCATCCCCTCGGATGAACCGGCTCTTGATTTAGAAGATGATGACTGGGATCAAGATTATGACCAACTCTTGGCACGTCCTGCACCTACTCCAGGTAAATATAAATTACATAAAATCTATACAAAATTATGTATTATGATTTTGTATATTAACTTATTTTGCTTAATCTTTGTAGGTGTCATCGCTACAGTAAAGCCTGTTACCCCTCCTCCTTTTTAAGAGACTATCCATGAAGAAGAAACAGAGTCTGAAGGAGAGAGTTTTTCTTCAAAAGAAGATACTGCTCAAGAAGAATGTTCCCCATCTATGGAGGTACAACAAGAGCCTGCAGTAGAGGCTCAGCAAGAATTGCCTTCTCTTGCTGAAGACAGAGAAGAAGAATTAGCTGCAAAAGAACCAGTTACAGATGAAAAAATAGTTGCAGAAGAACCAACTGCAACTGAAATGCTCCCAGAACTTGAAGGGCATGCAGCCAATGAAGGTGATGAAGACATTGTCAACCCATCAACGGAAGTCGGAGATGTAGTAATAGCATCCTCATTTATTGTTACTGATCCGGCACAAGTTCTTGAGAAGACAGTGTCTGAACCCGAAAATCAAAATTCTCTTTTATGAGAATAAATAATCAGCTTAACCAAACCTTGGTAGCTGGAGAATAAAGAAAAAATTCAAACATAGTATTTCTTCAAGAATTTGCCATTAATTGGCATTATTATTAAATCTCCATTAGGTTTTGATAACCTATAGGCACCATTGGAGAATATTGTCTCGACTACATAAGGACCTTTCCATTTAGCTTGGAACATGCCTTTGCTCTTATGAGTCATAACCATAGGTCTTCGGACAGGTAAGACTAGCTCACCGACTTTGAATACCCTCTCTTTAACTTTATGGTTGAAAGCTCGAGATATACGGGCTTGATATAGCTCGATGTGCTGTTGTGCTTGAAGACGCTTCTCATCCAGACCCTCAAGTTCTTGGAGTCATAAGCGATCATTATTTTCAGAGGTTAGCTCATTAGTAATGGCTATTCTAAGAGACGGGATCTGAATTTCTAATGGAAGAACAGCCTCGCATTCGTAAACCAGTGAGAATGGTGTAAAACCAGTAGAAGTTCAGACTGTTGTTCGATAAGCCCATAAACATTCTCCAAGTTTCTTATTCCAATCACGTTTATTAGAAGAGACGAACTTTTTGAGAAGTTTAATAATAGTTTTGTTGAAAGCTTCCGCTAAACCATTAGCAGCTGGATTATAAGTCGTAGAAGCTATGTTCTGGATCCGATTCTTATCACAAAATTGATAAAATGCCTGACTGGCAAATTGTGGTCCATTATCATGGATTATCCTTCGGGGAACTCCGAAACGATAAATGATATGATGTTTGATGAAGCTAACCACATTAGATATTTTCACTTCCACAAGAGGAACTGCTTCTGCCCATTTAGAAAAGTAATCGATTATAGCCAGGATAAACCGATGCCCTTTTACAGAAGGAGGATTAATTAGACCAATAATATTCATGCCCCAAGCTTCGAAAGGCCAAGAAGCTGCTGTAGGATGTAAGAATTCAGAGGGTTGGTGAATAAAGTCAGCATGAATCTGGCATGCTTTAGACCGTCTGGCATAATCCACAGCGTCTGCTATCATAGAAGGCCAATAACAACCCATTCTTCGAATACGGTCATGTAGTTTTGGACCTAGTTGATGCGTCCCACAAACTCCATCATGAGCTTCGCGTAGTGTTTGTTTGGCTTCACTTTCTGAAAGACAACGCAATAAAAGTCCGTTATAAGAACGACGATACAACATATGCAAAGAAGAATCATAGTAGAATCGAAACGATCGTCTTTTGATTGATGCAGTTTCTTTTGGATCTTCAGGTAAAATCCCATGGATCGCATAATCAATAAATGGACTTCTCCAATCCCTTTGCTGAGAATTTGATTCTGTAGTATAACTCTGTTCGATATGCAAATTATTCTTGACACAGAATAGATCTCTATCCAACAAAGTAATGGTGTGTTGTCTTCTAATTGGAACTGCTAAATCCGCAGCTAAACTAGCAGGAGCGTCAGCTTCCAAATTTTTAGAATGTGGTACGAATTCAAAGAAGAATCCTTTCAATGAAAGAGCCAATTCAACTACCACTTGATGATAGGGAATGAGGTCAGGATTTTTGACTTCATATGTCCCTCTGACCTGATTGACAATCAGTTGAGAGTCTCCATAAGCTTCCAGGAACTCAATGTCCAATTGTTTTGCTACTTGAAGACCAATTAGTAGAGCATTATATTCTGCCATATTATTGGAACATGGTTCATTAAGAGAATAAGTATGGTATATGACCATTTTATCAGGAGAGACCAAGACGATGCCTACTCCAGAGAGAATATTGCCTTTAGGCCCAACTCGTGATGCTCCATCAAAGTATAGCTGCCAAATATCATCCCTCAAAGCCATGTTGCAATC
Organism: Iris pallida; assembly: GCA_029216955.1. NCBI lineage: Eukaryota > Viridiplantae > Streptophyta > Magnoliopsida > Asparagales > Iridaceae > Iris > Iris pallida. The sequence goes on from JANAVB010006275.1 coordinate 116,654, forward strand.
CACGACTTCATCTGGAATGTCCTCATATAGCTTAGAGATTTCAGGTATAGGGTGAGCTGCTAAGAAATCAGCTAATGCTTGACCCTTCACTGATTTTTGAGGTACATAGACCATATCATAAGGAGTAAGCAACATTGCCCAGGTGGCTAACCGGGAGTTAAGGATACTTGGTTTTCTTATCAATACCCGAATAGAATTTATTTTGGATATGACATGAATAGTTTGTCCTGACACATAATGTCGTGTCTTTTGAACGGCAAAAACTAAGGCCAGACATTCTTTCTCCCCAGGAGTATACCTATGTTCAGCTCCAACCATCATTCGGCTAAGATAATAAATTACATGTTCATGACCCTTATCACTTTTCTGTGCTAGTAGAGCACCGAGAGAATGATCCAATGCTCGAACATAGAGCAAAAAGGGTCTTTCCACTACTGGAGGAACTAAAACAGGTGGATCTGTAAGGTATTGCTTGATGTCATTGAATACTTTTTGACATGCTTCATCCCAAACAAATGACACACCCTTCTTCAATAAATGAGAGAAATGTTGACATCTTCCAGAAAGATTTGATATAAATCTCCTAATATAACCAATACGACCTTGGAAGCCGCGTAGTTCTTTTAGATTGCGTGGAGGACGCATTTCAAGAATTACTTTGATTTTATCAGGATCAACATGGATACCTTGAGAAGTGATCACAAATTCCAAAAACTTGCCACTGGAAACCCCTAAGAAAGACTTAGTGGGGTTCATCTTCAGTTGATGTTGACGCATCAACTCAAATACTGTCTTCAAGTCTTGAATGTGATCATCTTTTAATCGACTTTTGACAGCAATATCATCCACATAACATTCAACTGTTTTCCGCAGATGTTCTTAAAAGATATTGCTCATGGCCTGTTGATACGTAGCACCGACATTTTTCAGACCAAACGGTATAACCGTATAGCAGTAAACTCCAAGGAGTGTACGGAAAGTGGTATGCTTTTTATCTCCTGGATGCATCTTAATCTGGTTGTATCCTGAAAATCCGTCCATGAAAGACATGCGTTCAAAATCACATGTATTGTCTATCATGACATCGGTAATCGGAAGTAGAAATTTGTCTTTTGGACAAGCTGCATTAAGATCGCAAAAATCTATACAAACTCGGACTTTTTCATTCTTCTTCATGACAGAAACAATGTTGGCAACCCAGTGGGTGTTTCTTCACGAACAAAGCCACATGTGATTATCTTTTTGACTTCTGCTTCAATTGTATCCATCATATCTGGTCAAAAATATCGCTGTTGTTGTTTTACAGGTTTGGCATTAGGAAGAATATTGAGTTTATGGATAGCTATTTTAGGATCTAGACCTGGCATATCCTCACAGCTCCATGCAAAGATATCAATATATTCTTTCATCAGCTTTATCAACTCATCTTTTTCATCTTCAGAAAGGTTTTTACTGATGAATATCGGCTTAGACGTAGTTTCGTCTCCAACATCAATCTTGATGATTTTATCTTCTGTGGGTGGCTGTCGTTGTTCAAATCGAAGTTCCCACTAAGTATCTATTTGTTGGGCCCAAGGATTATTTTCAAATAGCTCAGATTCACCATCAGTTTGAACCATGTTGACTGAAAAGGCGCACTCAGATTCAACATATTGGCTTCCTTCAGAATCTGAGGATTATAAAGAACTGGAAGAAAATTTTTCCTCCATATCTTTATTAAATATGTGGGATGGATCATATCCCAAACCATGACGAGTTCGTTGATAAAACGGATCGCCACATAATGGTAATCGTCTACCTTTTCTCTGATTGAGACCTAATATGGTTTTCAAATCATATCCCATGTTCTGAATAATCTTAAGAGATTATTGACTATATCTGTCAATTCTGATTTTTTCCTTATCCTTCTCTTCGAGAATATCTGTCTGGATAATAGGATTATTTCTAGCCAAACCAAACACAATTTGATGCTTGTTTTTCTTATTAGACGGGACCACAAAATAAGATTCTTCATGGCGTCTATAAGTTACACAAGCTTGTGACAATGAGGTTACTGGTAGAAGATAAGGAGAAGATGTTAGGAACTTCTGAGCATAAGGTCCAACATCGACATTAGGAGGAAAATTTTGTTTCTTAGGATTAATATATAAGGTTTTCTCTGTATTCATGTCATTTTTATGTTGATGACTTTGATTATCAGCAGATAAAGTCATTCTTTCAATAAATTTGACAGCCATATACTCAAAAAGGAAATCTTCATTAATATGAGAAAGTATATAATGATCAATATTTACATTATTGACAAATTGATTACTACGCTTTGGATTAATCATTAACGGACTAGCATCCGTCTTCGGTGTAGACTTTACAAGGTTGATGACCAATGGTTCTGGATTAATTGTACGAGAAGTACGTTCTTTAACCTTGATCATGAGAGGTTGAACTTGGCGCTTGACTGGAATTCTCACAGATTCCTTAGACGAAGCTCGAATTCTTCCTTTAACCTTAATCATCAAAGGTTCGTCATTGACAGGTTGGGGTTGAATTCGACCTTTGACTTTAATCTTCAAAGGTTGATCTTCCGAAAGCGATTGGTCCTCTGAAGATGATTGATCTTCTGGAGGTGATCGATCTTCGGCCATATCCGATATCTCCTTCACATGCTCCTGTGTATAAAGTATTAAATCAGAGAAATAGGCTTCAACACCTTTGAAAGGATTGATATCTGCGAATTCAGTTTTCACAATCCCTTGAGAATCCACATACTTGAAGCATTGGTAGAGAGTTGAAGGCACAATATTATGCTTATGTATCCACGGTCTTCCAAGGAGGATGTTGTAAGATACATATGAGTTGATAACATAAAAGGTCGCCATAGTTCGAAGATCACCTATTTGAATCTTCAGACGAATCTTCTCCAATGGTTTACTCTTTCCATAATTGAACCCAACTATCGTTGTACTAGTGTAAGTCAAATCACTAGTAGGAATCCTCAAGGGTCGTAGCATACTCTGAAGAATAATACTAATAGAAGACCCAGGATCAATGTAAATACTATCAATTTTAGTAGAGTCAATATACCCTGTGTAACACAGAGGCCTGTCGTGTCTATTATGCTTCAACAGCATATCTTCTTGTGTGAAAGTAATGTTAGGAATTGATTCTATCACACTATGACATTGGGGACACGACACTGGTATTTTGTCAGGACTTTTGAGTTGAGCTAAGCATGAATTCGCCTGTAGCAATGCTTCGCTCAAAGTTTTTCAACTTTCTTTAGAAAGACGAAGCAACTCAAAGATAGAAAGTCTAGCCGGAGTATTAGCTAATTGGGCTAGAATATCGAACTTGTAGGGTTTCATCACTACACCTTGATTTGAAGCAGACTTCAATGGGACGTCAAAGCGTACTGCTTTCTTTTTCCCTTTTTCAACCGTTGATGGTTTAGAAGGTCTTGTCTCAGCAGGAATAGAAGATGACTTTGTTGGTAGTATTTCAATGATGTCATCAGCTTCTTTGGGAGTTCCCTCATATTCTTTGTAGTACTCTTCCCAGATCTTGTACCAGCAAAAGTTTTTTCTTCAGACTCAAGAGAATAAAGTACCATATTACAGGATTTAATCTTCTTTTCCTTAGTCTTCTTTTTGTGAGGATTTTATAAGGAACCTCAAATCCCAATCCAATGGTAGATTTTTGACCTTGAATTTGTAAAGAAATTTGTATTCCTTTATCATAGTTCAAGCCTTCCGACTTTTGAAAGTCATAGCCCATCTTTTTTATGAGATGGACTGATTGTTGACTGTACATGTGAGTGCATAGTTGACTCTCAACAAATGATCCAACAGAGGAAGAAGGAACAGAGACCTCTGTAGCCACAGGAGTAGGGGCTTTCGAGATAGGAGGAAAAATCCCTACATGAGCTTTCTCATAAGCAGCAAAAACTTATTGTGCCCTGTATAAAGGGATACTATTCATTGCTAACCATTGTCGATGAGTAAGTTTGAGTTTGGTAGGAGGAGCCAAACTTGGAGGGCATATATTCAGACCCCTTAGTCTATCCTCCAAAGGAACGTCGTCCCAAATATGATCCAAATCATCATGATGGAGTAACAACGTGAGAAATTATATTGCAGGTTTTGACTTTTCGACCTTTCTTGGATTTTGAAGTTTTACTTTCATCTTCTATTTCAGGTATTAAGTCAGGATGTACCCACATAATTTCACCATTTTTTAATGTGAGAGGCAATAATCCTTTACTTTGCTCTCTAACTGGCAGGATATTCACAATCTTCATTGTCGCCTTTGGAATTGGGACAATCCCATCTGGAACTTGCTATGGAGGAAAACCTCCAAATTGAAGAGAAACCATATTAGTTGTGACTGTATGCTCATCATTGGTTAAAGCGAAGGTATTAGCATATATCAACTCTTGGATTTTCTTCTTTAAAATATAACAAGCCTTGGTAGGATAATTTATGTATCTATGATAGATACAATACTTGGGATTATCAGTTAGATTCACCTCATTAGGTCATTTTGGCTCTGGAATCTGGAGTTTACTACTCTTCAGGAGATATTGAAATATCCCTGGGATATCACTGTCATCAAAAGAGTATTCTTCTTTTGGTTTAGAAGACTCCGGATTATTTGGCATCGTTTTGGGTTTTGAAAGATTCACCACTATGGTTTTCTTCCCTTTTCTATTGTGATTGCCGAAATTGTTACCTGAAGAGGCTTTCTTTCCTTTGTCTTCTGAGGCGAAGGTCATCCCATGTTCACGAGCCAATCTACCATTGGTCTCGATTGAAACTGCTGCTATAATGAATGCGACCCAATCTATGAATTGAGAGCCTGTAAAGACAGCAATGGTTGGCTGCATATTCATTTTACATGTATCAATTAATGTTGAATCTGGCATACCAGGAGGCATCTTCAAAGTAGCCTGTCGAAAATGTTCAATAAATATTCGGGTATCTTCTTTCTCTTTCTGTTTAATCTCTATTAAGGAGGACATATTCATGTCCATGCCTCCTTTATAGAAACGAGAGAGAAACATTGCTTTGAATTCGTCAAAAGATGATATACAATTATCGGATAGACTGCGATACCAGTCGTATACAGTACCTGTCAAACACCCAATAAAAACTCGGGTAAAAAGAGCATCATTCTTTTACAGATGCACAGTCATAATATCAAAATAATTGATATATTAACTTGGAAAAGCCTTTCCATCAAATAACACCATAGATTATGGGAATTTTGGAGGAAAAGGCACATCTTTCTAGTGGGGAGGATAAGGTTGCTTGATCCCTAACCTCTGAAGTTGATCTTTGTGCCTAAGAACCTCAAACTATACTTTTAACTCATGCACTACTTGAATAGCTTCACTAGTTTGTGGAAGCACATTTGACTGAATAGTGGCTGGATGTACTATAACCCCCACCGGAGGTGGTACATCTTCTGGAATAAGAGGATCTGGAGATGCAGAGTTTTGATTAATAGCTGGCTCTTGACTAAGATTATTTAAAGGTATGTCAACCCCTTGACTATCTTGAGTTTGCGTTGCTACCTGCACCGGTGTTACCACTGCCGGCTGAACAGTTTGCTGAGTCATTTTATTTGATGCATATTTTGCATCATGGCAAGCATGTCCTTCAGTGATTGTTCCACTGCTTAGAGACGTTGATCTGTATTAGAAGTAGACGTCTCTGGTTCTTCTCCGATAACATAAGATTCAACCTCCCTTGAACATACAGAGGGATTTGTGTAGAGGTATGAATCAACGCTATCAGTTTCTGACTCCAAAGACTGGGTACCTCCAGCTTCTGAATCTGAAGATTGCAACGATCTTTGACTTCTTGACCGAGTATACTGATATACCCCTTTAAAAGTGACAAGGAGTCGGTTGAACTGTTGTTGGCTTGGAGTCCGGGACGAATTACGTCTTGGACATCGTCCTCTATTGATATGAGATGCCATATTGACTGATGCATAGGATAACTCATGTTCTTGGTCATTAATTTATTTCTGAGGCACATTGTAGCTTAATCGGTCAAAAACTGACCGTTTAGATGTCGAACAGCAACATTTGATTATAATCTAGTGACACTCACAATGATAATTTTCTTAGGGGAGTATAACAGAAGATTTTCTATTTTTACGCTTTTGTATAAGTAACTCGCGTAATTCAGAAGGAGTGGAAGGAGTCGTCTTCTTTATTATATTTGGGACAGAGAAACGTTTAGTCCCTTGCGTATAAAGATGATTACTGGCTTCATTAGCAGAACCAAACTGTATATTTTTATGCGCCTGGATTTGTGTGCGTAAATTCTGAGATTTTTGTGCACAAAGAATTCCATCAGTTTGGTACTTTGCGTAAAGCAGTGTAAGAAGGTTGTTGGTAAAAAACTGAAGTTTTACCAATAATAGAATTCCTATTTTTATGCTGCATGTGTGTAGGAAAATTCACTTTAGATGCAATAGCATCATTGTGAACTTTATCGACCATGTCACCGATAGGAGATTTACCTTTACGCGTAGAGCGCAAAACAGAAACATCTGCCACATCAAAGATGGGAGATTTACCCTTACGTGTAGAGCGCAGGACTTGAGTGTCTACCACGTCACAGACGGGAGACTGATTTTTGCGCACAGAGTGCAAGACTTGGGTGTCTACCACGTCATAGACGGGAGACTTATTTTGACGCCTGGGGTGCAATACTGAAGTAGAGACTGCTTCGTCACAGACGGGAGCCCCAACAACAGGAGTGGGAAGAATTCCTTTGCCTTCAGAGACAGCAGGGAGATCAGAGGATGTTTTGGACTTAGGAATCCAAACTTTTCGTACCTTTCGTGATTTTTGAACATTGGAGCAGCGAGTACTACCCAAAGTTCGGAGCATTTCTTCGTAAACAGTCTAGTCGAATTGAACAACCAGAGTCTTCTTTGTCGATCCGACCGACACATCATCATATTGAGCAATTGCTTTCTCGTCAGAGGAGAAAGTCGTCCCCAGCAGAGTCGCTATTTTGTGTCACTTATCAAAATACCTAAAATTGGCTTTTAAAAGAAAACGAGAAAAAGTACAAAAATACAAATTGTTTCTGGGAAGTATTGCTATGGAAGTCTGATCTGAGGGCGATCACTTTGTTTTTTGGACCACACGATGATGATGAAGAGAACTGCTTGAAGAAGATGAACAATCAAAAGAACTAAGTCACCAGAAAGGTATCGACACAATGGTACTTATGGCACAGTCGAATGCTTTCCTGCTTTGCTTCACCCTTTTCTTAAGAAAAAGTCGAAGAAATGCTTCTGGAAATATCACTCTGAAAGTATGAGTTTTCTCATATTATCCTCCTCCGTCTCTCTCTTGATCCTTTCTTTTATTAAAAATAAGTCTATTTATAGACTAGACCCTCTGTGCGTAAAAATCAACATAATTGGGCCTCTACGCAAGTAACTGCCACCCACGATTGAAAATCAACCTTTACGTGTGATAATACGTGTCCCATATAGAGTTGTGATCTCTACGCATGGTGACACGTGTCCCACAACTTCAACAATATAGGGAAAGCACGTGCACACGTTCCTCGATAAGTGTGGCATGAAAGCCATGTATGCAGACTACGTTCTCACATAGCCAGAAAAGATTGGACGTAAAAATAACCCAAAATAGACTTCCTGCGTAAAGTAGCAGACTGGGCATAAAATAACCAAAAATAGACTTCCTGCGTAAAGTAACAGACTGGGCGTAAAATAACCCAAAATAGACTTCCTGCGTAAAGTGGCTGAAAATTAGCCTTGAGTGTATAATTAGCTCAAAGAAACTCTACGCACACGAAAGCCTTGAGCGTAAAGACTCAAATAGCTTTCATGCGTAAAGGAAGTGGTCTCTTGAGCGTAAAGTAGCCTATCTGCACGCTAAACGACAAGTGTTGGGTTTGGTGTAAAAATCTTCTTGGCTTCTATGTAATGTATTGTCAGAAAATCATTTTGTCAGAGCAGTATCACACGCATTAAATGCGACGTGGACAACATGTCTCTCATGTAAAGGCTGGGGATGGCTCTCGCGTAAAGTAATTCGCGTAGAGTTAGACTCTCTTTAATCGCTGCGTAAAACTTGAATCTGACTCAGTTTGACTTGCGTAAAGCTCTCAACTTCTTTGAGTTGGTCTATGAAATTTATTTATGCTTCTACACTAATATGCTGGTTTTAGTTCTTACGTGAAGCCTCCCTTGTGGCACTTTCTCTTCTGGGTTCTGACCTAGCTGGTTTTGTATGGCCAGATTTTGGAGTAGCACGCGAGGATCTTCCAGCCTTCCATCCAGATAGTGAACACTAGACGCAACCCTGGCAACGAGTGGGTTTTATTTTGCTCTCCTACTCTATTGTAAATTATTCTTTTGAGACGTTTAGCCGCCGTACAAGTGTTAGCTCGTGTTAAATTTACATTTCTGTCTGTCTAAGGGCTGTAACATGATTGACAAATCCTAGGATTGATCATGATCATGTATGACTTAAACTCTTGCTAGTCTTCGTATTTTGTATGACTAGCTTCATGATCATCTGAATATGTAATGTTTGGGACGCCTTACTTTGTATTTCTGATGATCTACCATCTTGTTACATTACTTGCTTGCTTGAGAATGAGACACTAGGCTTGTTCTTGACCATAAGTGACTGTTGGCTTGTAGTAAAACCCTCATGCATGTAGACAACCGTGACCGTATTGTAACTCCACCTTCATATTTTTAGAGAATTAAAATTTTCTAATAATAATAAGCCTAGTTTTAAAATGATGAATATTTTAAAATTTTGAAAATATGTAAAGCAGGAATTATTTTAAAATTTGAAAGTTTGTTATAACAAACTTTGGGGTCCACTATTTTGTTTTCTAACTGATTTTCTATCAATCCTGCAATAAGTGAAAAGGAAGAGGGGGTTTTTGTAAAATTTTTGGAGTGGAGGGACTGATTGGTGATTTAGTCTGAGCGGGGGGGGGGGGGTGTTTTTACAAAATGCTAATTATTTCTTTATATTTTACTCGTTTGGAGAGAGAGTGTTTCATTCACTCTTTTATTTTTTCAGTGCTCTTCCCGAGCACTCAGCCCCAAATTCGTCCGAGCAAACCCTAATTTCTCCGGCTCCGACTCTGACGACGATGGTGGCGGTAGGCGGAGTTCGCGACGACTAGCGGCAGCTGAGTCTCCCTTCGTCGAGTTCTTTCGGACGACAGCATTCGTCTTTCGGTGATTTTTACCAACGAGGTGAGTTCCGACTTGTTCCATTCCAATCACTTTCCTCGTCTCGATGTCGATTTGGTTTATTTTTGTTCTGGAACTTCTTTGTCAGCCCTGATTCCTCATCGGCGACGTCAAGGAGTTCGTGGACTCGGCAACGTTGAAGTCTGACCCATTCTTCTAGAGCAGAACACTCCGACGACCGACAGCAGACGGTGGCGAGTAATTCCTTGTTTCCACTTTTCCTTCTCAGCAAATCGACGGTGAGGAATCATCCAAATTATGTTTAGATCTGAAAATTTTAACGTTAGAAATTTATTTTTCCGATTTTCCTTTTGGTTAGGATTGATCCATTCTTTCACTCGAAAGAATGTCGACAAACTTCATTGACTCCTGTTAGTCTTCTCGATCTATTAAATTTTTGTAAGTATCTATGTGATTCTGGTTTAGTTGAGTTTGTAAGGTTGAACTCTTCGATTATTCTAAATTTTGTTCTCTTTATTTTGGAATCTGTCCAATAATTGATATAGCAGAGCTTGGATCTAGTGTACTGGAGGCGTGTCCATTTTTTCGAATATTGTGTCTCGTTACAGTTGAAATCCTTCAGGTATTGTTCTTATCAAACTTCATTGTTCAGTTTACAATTGGATGCTTGGTTGTAATTTCAATTGTTTATGTTTTCCTTTCATGCCTCGTGTTCGATTGGTCGTACGTTCGAATCCGTTCCTGGGTGATATGCGGATCTTATTCAAGGATTTGTATCGGATCGCGTTGTGTTCGAGTGCAATACTATGAACTCAGTGTTATGACCTGTTGGATGATCGACCGTTGCTCGTGTCTGCGTCCAGGGTGATGAACTCCTATTGGATCAGTACTTGTGTCCAAGTTATGTCGGGTTAGCATATGGTAGTGTGTGTGTGTTTTCAAAGACGAAGCCGATTCAGAAGTCTGATGGGAGCAGTAACTTATTTTCTTTGGGTTGTGTTATTATTTCATCAATTTGTATATTTTTTTCTTTGTATAAGATTTTGATTTAGTTGTATATTATCTTAACCTTGTATATTTTTCTTCTAAAAACATTGAACTGTTACGTTGACGAGTATCAGTGGTTTGGGTTCGGTGGTATCGACTAAATTTGGGTGTCGAATGCAGGGGAATTTCTGTGTTGTGTTTTAGTAGTTAATTTAAACTAGGTTATGGTCATTGATCTTGGAAGATTATTTCTAAATGAATCAGATATGCTGCTTGATTCATTGAGATGGCAGAGTATAACTTTTCAAGTTACAGGTTATGTACTCTATTGTCAAAGGAGTGGAGAACATTAGTATAAATTGATGTTCCTGTATATAACTAATTATTAGCTGGGTTTTTGCTGAGTTCATTGGGGATATAGATAGTTTAGTACACTTGTTAGGTCAATTGGATGTTTCTCATAGAGTTTTTGAAAATTGTTGAAATTTAAAAAATTGGTGTGAGTATGATTTCAAGACAGTGAGTCATGGACTACAAACTACTTTCTTAGATTGAATGATTGGTTGAGTTCATAATTGTGCTTCAATATTTTTTAACAACTGTTCTAAAATAACTAACCAAAGTTTTTACTCAATTATTTTATAGTTTAAATTGCCATAGAAATTAGTGTCTAGTGTTCTTATATAGATAGATTAGTTTAACTGAATAATAAATCTATACTTAGTTAAACAAGGAAGCAATAGCTAATTGGTTAGTTGGCAGTATTTAGTTAGTAGAACTTATTCATAAATTAATCAACTTGTACCAATATAAACCAGGAGGATATCCAGCTTCAGCTAGTACACTTGATTTCCTGGAGACAGGCGAGTACTTTTCTACGGTTTTGTGCATTTACATTCTTGTACTCTTTCTTGTGATACGTCATGGCACGATATCATGTACTCCTGTACTCTTGTTCTTGTACTTATTAGTGTCGGGTGTGAAAATACACTAGCCATGTGACCAATCCCGGTTACTATACTCATGTGCCTAGATTAGGCCTCGCATCGTGCACGCGGGCCCTAAGTCGTACCATATTCATGTACTGCTGTGCATGTTCTCACCCCAGCCGGTCACATGGACTAGATGTATTTTTATATTGTGCACTTATCATGTCTGGTACTTCAGGATTATAGTTTCATTCCTGTACATTATATTTTCTGTACTTTACACTCATGTACTACAGTTTTTGTACTTATTTCCTGTACTACTTTCCTGTACTATCATGTTCATTCCATATTTCATTTTCATGTACTCCTATACTCAGTTCATATCATGTTCATGTTTCATTACCTAGAACTGTACTTTGCTCCGCTCCTGAATAGGATATATTGCAGGTGAGTTGGAGGCCCTTTGCGACACATATTATGGCCGAGAGCCAATTGATGCAAGAGAGCTAGCTAGAGTTGCTCTCGACTTAGAGGCTGCAGAAGCCTAGAGCTTTACCATTCGCACTTTACATTTTCCTTGTATTTGAGACTAGTAGACTCTATCTTTCATTTTTGCTGGAATGTAATAAATTCTGAGACTTGTACTTTACTCTGGATTTGGGATACATTTATAGATGCTGTGATTTTATACTTGTTCATGATTATCAGGTTAGATTTCCCTATGTAGGACCGATTGTAGGAATGAGTTGTAAAGCGCAATACTCTAGAGGAGGTGAATAGAGTAGGCAGCGGAAATTAACTATTTAAAAATGTTAGTAACAAGATCACAAATAATATATCACAGATATGTAAATAAAAAGTAGAGAGTAGAGAGCAAACGCAAACACAAGGATGTATACTGGTTCCCTCTTGTGAGGACTAGTCCAGTCGGAAGAACTCTAGCTTCCAGTTGAATCCACTATGGAAAATCACCACAAGTATTCATCCGAAGTTCTTGCAACTTCTACAACGCGAGCTTTGATCCGAAGTACTCGACCAACTTCAATTGTGAAGTGTGTAACTTTAATCAAGCCTCTGATTACAACCACTCTGAAACTTCTAGACCGTACCGCACTGACAAATCGACTAGAGAATTGTAACTGGCTTGGGATTTGAAAATGAATAGCTCAGAATACTTTGGAAGAAGTAGTAGGCTTATAGAGAAGAGATATGAAAGTGAATGAGTGTATTGAAATGATCGAAATCTTTCTCTATTTATAGTTTTTCCAAAGGCAAAATTCTGATAGAATTCGGGCAGAATTCGGGCAGAACTCTATGAGAAAATCTCGGTAGGATCCGTAACTGCAGGAAGACCAAGTTCAAAAAGCAACGTTCACTAACCGAACTATGGCCGAACTCTGGCCGAATTCTGGCCGAACTCTGGCCAAATTCTGTCCGAGTTCTGTTGGAGTTCTGTCAGGGTTTTTGGAAATTGGTTTTGGGCTTTTTGAAAAGTCAAACAGTTAGGAAGTAGTTTGGGCTTTTGTAAGTGGGCTTGTTTTCAAAATGAAAGGGTATTTTGAAAACGTTTCTTGGGTAGCCTATTTGCCAGTACGATGCAGTGTACATCATATTTCTAGACTCAATAAATATGAAAAATACATTGATGAAATAGGAAAACCAAGAGCCCTTTGATGACGCCTTTCTTCAAATACTTGAGCAGACTTGAAGATGCCTTTTTCACTTGACGGCATATGTCCAAAGATAAACAGATCTGAAAATCTGAAGACGCCTTTTTTACTTGACGCCTTTTTCACTTGACGACATATGCGAGGCCCCGGATAGGTCGTTAGGCGGTTCAGAGAAATCTTCTTGTATAACGTCGTCTTTGGCCCATCATTAATTCTCCATTGCATATGTCCTGGTTTGACAAAGCTTGATCATGCTTACAGCATGTCTACAAATACATGTTAGACAAACGAAATCGATATGATACAAGCATAGCAATATGATATTAGGACAATGCTAAGTTTAAGTAGCAACATGATAGTGATTATATGAATATTAGTGACGTCATTATTTTAAACTTAATTGATTAGCCATATTCAAAAACATGATATAATCATTGGACTAACACCCTAGATTGGTACAGCTTACTTCGTCGTGTCCAACGATGAAGGCTGGGCATGTCCGACTCGTGTCCGATTATTCGGGAGCGGGTTGTGACATATTTTTAGTGGTGGTCCATGCAGGTCTATCCTAATAGTACCTAGGTGTTAGAGTACTATTGGGGGACTTGAATTACACTAGGGAACCTTGAATCACAGCATAGGAAATCGGGTACATCGGGTACATATGGTTATTATATAAACATTTACAGTTTCTGGTAGATTAGGTTTTTATCAATCACGAAGTTTTCTTTCTATTACAGGATGGTCACTACGAGGAAGACCGCGGAGCAGCCCGGAGTTGCAGGCAGTTCAGAGCAGCCCGGAGTTGCAGGCAGTTCAGATCAGCCCGTACCAGACGTTTCAGCAAATCAGCTTCCACCACCGCCTCCGATCTTTCCGCCGCTACCCTCGACGATGATGTTTAACGACGCTCAGGTGATGGCAATGTTCCAGCAGTTTATGGAGGCCCAGAATCACCAGGCTGCGTAGTTCAGAGAGGCTCAGAGTCATTAGGCCACACAGTTCAGAGCGACCATCGTCGACGCACTCATGACCAGAGAGCCGGCAGCACCAGCTCCAGCAGCACGTACAGCACCAGCAGCACCGAGACCAGAGATGGCCAAGAAGTACCAGAACCTCTGCCCGATGGACTTCTGGGGCAACGAGGGGATCATCTATGCGGATGAGTGGCTGAAGAATATGGAGAGGACCTTGAAGATGGCACAGATCCCAGATAATCTGAAGGTGGAGGTGGCTAGCATACGACTCTTCGACTTGGCCAGAGCTTGGTACTGGGAGGAGCCCCAGTTGGCAGAGCCATAGGTGTCTTGGACAGATTTCAAAACTCTGTTTAAGGAGAAGTTTTTTCCAGAGGTGGAGCGGGATGAGCTGAGGATGCAGTTCGAGACGCTGCAGCAGGGGACTATGACGGTTGCGCAGTATACTTCAGAGTTTACTTGACTCAGCAGGTTCGCGGAGAACCTAGTCAGAGCGTCGGAGGACAGAGCTTGGAGATTCAAGAAGGGTCTCACCAGGGAGCTGCGACACGCGATGGCGATTAGTCAGGCGATGATGTATGCGAGCATCCTCAAGATTGCTCAGACTGTAGAAAATGAGGCAGATCCGAAGCTGAAGAGGGATCGGGACATGGGCAGCAGCAGTTTCCAAGCACCAACGAAGAGGGTCCAGAGTCAGATTCAGGCGAGACCTCAGCAGTCGGCACAGCAGCATCACCGTCCAGCCAGAGCTCCTGTACATCAGCATCAGAGATAGCAGGAGGTAGTTACTTGCACATTCTGTTAACGACCGGAATACCGCTTCGACGAGTGCCGCAAGAGGCTCGGACTCTGCTTATTCTGCGGATCAGACGCACACCATATGAGGGATTGCCCGCAGGCTGCAGCTAGACTGACAGAAGGACCTAGAGGAGCTGAAGGACCACCACATGTACCACCCAGAGCTCTACCAGCTGCACCACAGGGAGGACCGGCTTGACCCACTCAGTAGTAGCAGTTTGCACAGCGTCAGCAGAGGGAAGGACCACAGCAGGGACGTGCTTACATCATGGCTGTAGTTGAGGAGGATGAGACAGTGCCAAAGGTGATCACAGGTTCTATACTTTTACATTCCTTCTCTGCCATTGCATTGTTTGATTCTGGAGCCACCCATAGCTTTGTATCATATGAGTTTCTGTATAGATACGGCTTCACATCCAAGCCCACTAGAAGAAACTGTCGGATTATGACAGGAGGAGGGGTAGTGCCAGTAAGTGAGATGGTGGATTGCCCTATCACTATTGCTAGAAGGGAGATTAGAGCTCGACTTCTAGTAATGCCATTGCCCGGATTTGATATAGTCCTCGGCATCGACTGGATAAGCAAGCAGTTTGCCGTAGTAGACTGCCATGAGGGGAAGGTGATCTTCAGCCCGCCAGGAGTTCCACTGTTCGAGATCAGCAGACGAGTTACAGAAAGGCCAGAAGGAGTCTACTTCAGAGCTGTTGCAGAGGACCAGGAGTTGCTGCATCCACTTATCATGGAGTTTCTCGACGTCTTTCCCGAGGAGCTGCCAGGATTGCCGCCAGATCGAGACGTGGAGTTCAGCATCGACCTAGTGCCCGGATCAGCGCCGAAGTCTCAGTATTGCTACAAGATCAACCCGAAGAAAGCTGCAGAGTTGAAGGCCCAGATTGATGAGTTGGAGGGCAAGGGTTTTATTCGGTCCAGTGCTTCACCCTGGGGAGCACCGGTATTCTTTGCGCCCAAGAAGGATGGGACGGTGAGGATGTGTATTGATTACCGTGCACTCAATAACATCACCATCAAGAATAAATATCCTTTGCCGCGGATTGATAAGCTGTTTGACCAGCTTAGTGGAGCGAAGGTCTTTTCCAAGATTGATCTTCAGTCGGGATATCACCAGATGAAGGTGCGGGAGCAGGATATTCCAAAGACAGCTTTTAACATCCGATAGGGCCAGTATGAGTTCCTGGTGATGTCGTTCGGACTCACCAATGCCCCAGTAGTGTTTATGAACTTGATGAATAAAGTTTTTCACAAGTATCTGGATAAGTTTGTCATAGTCTTCATTGACGATATTCTGATATATTCGAAGACCGAGGAGGAGCATTTGGAGCACCTGCGAATTGTGTTAGAGATTCTGCGAAAGGAGGAGCTGTACGGGAAACTCTCAAAATATGAGTTTTTCTTGGACCGAGTGGAGTTCCTAGGGCATGTGGTGACTGGAGAAGGAATTTCTGTGGATCCCAAAAAGATTGAAGCAGTGGAAGCATGGGCACCTCCCAAGTTAGTAGCTGAAATTCGTAGTTTCCTGGGTCTAACAGATTACTACAGAAAGTTTGTGAAAGATTTTGCCAAGATAGCGGAACCGATGACCAAGCTTATGCGTAAGGACGAGGAGTTCATCTGGAGCGACGCCTGCCAGTCAGCATTTGAAGAATTAAAGAAAAGACTCACAACAGCACCAGTTCTAGCTTTGCCATCAGGATCGGGAGGATTCGTCATCTACAGCGATGCTTTAGGGAAAGGCTTGGGATGTGTGCTTGAGCAGAATAAGGGGGTCATTGCTTATGCTTCTAGACAATTGAGGCCTCATGAGAAGAATTATCCTACACATGACTTGGAGCTTGCAACAGTCATTTTTGCCTTGAAACTGTGGAAGCACTATTTGTATGGGGAGAGAGTGGATATCTTCACGGACCACAAAAGTTTGAAGTATGTCTTTACTCAGAAGGAGCTGAATATGAGACAGCGCAGATGGCTGGAACTCATGAAGGATTTCGACATCAATCTGCAGTACCACCCTAGGAAGGCGAATGTGGTGGCAGATGCTCTCAGTAGATATCCTGTTGCTATGTTTCTTACTATGGACCGACATCTTCTAGAAGATCTTGAAAGCCTTGGGATCGATATTGTTCTACCAGGAGTAGGAGGGAAGCTGATGCACATGCAGATACAGTCAGGACTGTTAGAGAAGATCAAGGAGACCCAATTTCTTTATGAGGGACTCCGATGTCTTAAAGCTCAGGCGGAGGCAGGATTGCTCGACGATTTCACCATTACAGAGGATGGATCTCTGAGGCACGGAAACTAGTTGTGTGTGCCCAAGGATCTGCAGGAGGAAGTGATGCAGGAGGCCCACCAGTCGCAGTATTCTATTCATCCTGGGTCTACCAAGATGTACAAGGATCTGCAAGAGTATGTTTAGTGGTATGGAATGAAGAAATAGGTTGCCAGATTTGTTTCCAAATGCCTTGTGTGCCAGCAAGTCAAGGCGGAGCGCCAGAGACCAGCAGGACTACTCCAGCCTTTACCTATTCTGGAATGGAAGTGGAAGCATATAACCATGGACTTCGTCTCTGGATTACTGCGTACTCCCAGTGGCAAGGACGCTATTTGGGTGATCGTAGACAGACAGACGAAGTCTGCTTATTTCATTCCGTTCAAGGTTGGGCTGTCGATCGAGAAGCTTGCAGACCTCTACATGCGGCAGATTGTGCGAATTCATGGAGTGCCGGTTAGCATCGTTTCATACATAGACAACCGCTTCACAACATATTTCTAGAGGAGCCTATAGCAGAGCTTGGGGTCGCAGTTGAAGTTCAGTACCGCTTATCATCCACAGACGGACGGACAATCCGAGAGGACCATTCAGACACTGGAGGACATGCTGCGGGTTTGCACACTTGATTTTGGCGGTTCGTGGTAGGATCATTTGCATCTCGTAGAGTTTGCCTATAACAACAGTTATCAGGCTAGCATCAATATGACACCATTTGAGGCGCTATATGGGCGAAGATGTCGTACGCCTTTATCTTGGGACGACGTTGGCGAGAGGGCTTTGCTTAGGTGAGAGATGGTGGTAGACTCAGTTGAGAAAGTCAGACTGACCAGGAGGCATCTCAGAGTTGCACAAGATCGACAGAAGCATTGGGCGGACAGCAGCAGACGGCCACTTGAGTTCGCGGTTGGAGATAGAGTATTCCTGAAGATCTCGCCGACTAGGGGTTTCATCAGATTTGGCAGAGGCGGGAAGCTCAGTCCGAGATTCATCGGGCCTTTCGATGTGACGACACGGAGTGGCGAGGTGGCATATCGACTAGCGCTTCCAGCTAGCTTAGAGGGAGTGTACGATGTTTTCCACGTGTCTCAGCTTCGACGCTACATTCCGGACCCCAGCCATGTGGTGGACTATTCAGAGCTAGAGGTGGGTCCGAGCTTGACCTACGAGGAGCAGCCAGTAGAGATCCTTGATCTCAAGGAGAAGCGCCTGCGGAACCAGACTATTCCACTTGTCCGCGTCATGTGGAGACACCACTCTCCAGGAGAGTCCACATGGGGGCGTGAAGACGAGATGCGAGAGCGTTATCCTAGATTGTTTGCTTGATTGTATTTTTGTGTTTGAAAATTCTATTTTAATAAATGACGTGTGTTTGAATATATTTTTGGGAATTGAGATTATTATGTGGGTCTTCGAATTTCGAGGACAAAATTTTTCAAGAGGGAGAGATTTGTAACTCCACATTCCTATTTTTAGAGAATTAAATTTTTCTAATAATAATAAGCCTAGTTTTAAAATGATGAATATTTTGATTTATGCTTTTGGAGGGATAATTAGTTAAAAGCATGAATTATTTTAAAATTTGAAAGTTTGTTATAACAAACTTTGGGGTCCACTACTTTGTTTTCTAACTGATTTTCTATCAATCCTGCAATAAGTGAAAAAGAAGAGGGGATTTTTGTAAACTTTTTGGAGAGGAGGGACTGATTGGTGATTTAGTCTGAGCGGGGGGGGGGGGGTGTTTTTGTAAAATGCCAATTCTTTCTTTATATTTCACTCATTTGGAGAGAGATTATTTCATTCACTCTTTTATTTTTTCAGTACTCTTCCCGAGCACTCGCCCAAATTCGTCCGAGCAAACCCTAATTTCTCCGGCTCCGACTCTGGCGACGATGGTGGCGGTAGGCGGAGTTCACGACGACTAGCGGCAGCCGAGTCGCCTTCATCGAGTTCTTTCGGACGACAGCGTTCGTCTTCCGGTGATTTTCACCAACGAGGTGAGTTTCGACTTGTTCCATTTCAATCTCTTTCCTCGTCTCGATGTCGATTAGGTTTATTTTCGTTCTGGAACTTCTTTGTCGGCCCTGATTCCTCGTCGACGATGTCAAGGATTTCGTGGACTCAGCAACGTTGAAGTCTGACCGATTCTTCTAGAGCAGAACACTCCGGTGACCGACAGCAGGCGGTAGCAAGTAATTCCTTGTTTCCTCTTTTCCTTCTCAGCAAATTGATGGTGAGGAATCATTCAAATTCTGTTTAGATCTGGAAATTTTAACGTTAGAAATTTATTTTTTCGATTTTCCTTTTGGTTAGGATTGATCCATTCTTTCACTCGAAAGAATGTCGACAAACTTCGTTGACTCCTGTTAGTCTTTTCGATCTATCAAATTTTTGTAAGTATCTATGTGATTATGTTTAGTTGAGTTTGTAAGGTTGAACTCTTCGATTATTCTAAATTTTGTTCTCTTTATTTTGGAATCTGTCCAACAATTGATATAGCAGAGCTTGGATCTAGTGTACTGGAGGCGTGTCCATTTCTTCGAATATTGTGTCTCGTTATAGTTGAAATCCTTCAGGTATTGTTCTTCTCAAACTTCATTGTTCAGTTTACAATTGGATGCTTGGTTGTAATTTCAATTGTGTATGTTTTCCTTTCACGCCTCGCGTTCGATTGGCCGTATGTTCGAGTCCGTTCCTGGGTGATGTGCGGATCTTATACAAGGATTTGTATCGGATCGCGTTGTGTTCGAGTGCAATACTACGAACTCAGTGTTATGACCTGTTGGATGATCGACCGTTGCTCGTGTCCGCGTCCAGGGTAATGAACTCCTATTGGATCAATACTTGTGTCCAAGGTCGGGTTAGCATATGGTAGTGTGTGTGTGTTTTCAAAGACGAAGCCGATTCAGAAGTCTGATGGTAGCAGTAACTTATTTTCTTTTGGTTGTGTTATTATTTCATTAATTTGTATTTTTTTCTTTGTATAAGATTTCGATTTGGTTGTATATTATCTTAACCTTGTATATTTTTCTTCTAAAAACATTGAACTGTTACGTTGACGAGTATCAGTGGTTTGGGTTCGGGTGGTATCGACTAAATTTGGGTGTCAAATGCAGGGGAATTTCTGTGTTGTGTTTTAGTAGTTAATTTAAACTAGGTTGTGGTCATTGATCTTGGAAGATTATTTCTAAATGAATCATATATGCTGCTTGATTCATTGAGATGGCAGAGTGTAACTTCTCAAGTTACAGGTTATGTACTCTATTGTCAAAGGAGTGGAGAAAATTAGTATAAATGATGTTCCTGTATATAACTAATTATTAGCTGGGTTTTTGCTGAGTTCATTAGGGATATAGGTAGTTTAGTACACTTGTTAGGTCAATTGGATGTTTCTCATAGAGATTTTGAAAATTGTTGAACTTTATAGAATTGGTGTGAGTATGATTTCAAGACAGTGAGTCATGGACTACAAACTACTTTCTTAGATTGAATGATTGGTTGAGTTCATAGTGTTTCAATATTTTTTTAACAACTGTTCTAAAATAACTAACCAAAGTTTTTACTCAATTATTTTATAGTTTAAATTGCCATAGAAATTAGTGTCTAGTGTTCTTATATAGATAGATTAGTTTAACTGTATAATAAATCTATACTTAGTTAAACAAGGAAGCAATAGCTAATTGGTTAGTTGGCAGTATTTAGTTAGTAGAACTTATTCATAAATTAATCAACTTGTACCAATATAAACCAGGAGGATATCCAGCTTCAGCTAGTACACTTGATTTTCTGGAGCCAGGCAAGTACTTTTCTATGATTTTGTGCATTAACATTCTTGTACTCTTTCTTGTGACACGTCATGGCACGATATCATGTACTCATGTACTCTTGTTCTTGTACTTATTAGTGTCGGGTGGGGAGATACACTAGCCATGTGACCAATCCCGGTTACTATACTCATGTGCCTAGCTTAGGCCTTGCATCGTACACGCGGGCCCTAAGTCGTACCATATTTATGTACTCATGTGCATGTTCTCACCCCAGCCGGTCACTTGGACTAGATGTATTTCGATATTGTGCACTTATCATGTCTGATACTTCAGTATTATAGTTTCATTCCTGTACATTATATTTCCTGTACTTTACACTCATGTACTACAGTTCCTGTACTTATTTTCTGTACTTTCATGTTTATTTCAGTATTTCATTTTCATGTACTCCTGTACTCAGTTCATATCATGTTCATGTTTCATTACCTAGAACTGTACTTTGCTCCGCTTCTGAATAGGATATATTGCAGGTGAGTTGGAGGCCCTTTGCGACACATATTATGGTCGAGAGCCAGTTGATGCAAAAGAGCTAGCTGGAGTTGCTCTCGAGTTAGAGGCTGGCTACAGAAGCCTAGAGCTTTACCATTAGCACTTTACATTTTTCTTGTATTTGAGACTAGTAGACTCTATCTTTCATTTTTGCTGGAATGTAATAAATTCTGAGACTTGTACTTTACTCTGGGTTTTGGATACATTTATAGATGCTGTGATTTCATACTTGTTCATGATTATCTGGTTAGATTTCCCTAGATTGGTATAGCTTACTTCGTCGTGTCCAACGATGAAGGCTAGGCGTGTCCGACTCGTGTCCGATTATTCGGGAGCGGATCGTGACACGTATTGCGAGGTGGGATTCTCTTCTATATACGTAGCTGGCTGTGTCTGTCCCCCGCTCTCTAGTATTCTAGTTTGTGGGGTGTAACACAGTTTAAGTGGTGGCCCATGCAGGTCTTGTAAATCAAGATGTGTGAGGGTTTTACTGAATAGATGTCTCAATCAGCACTCGCCCTTGATCTCTACTCGTGTCTTCTAATCATTCTGAAATCTTGACCTGATCACATGCTTATATCCTCGATCTATCATGGTCCTTCCTTATTGTTCTCCATGTCGTTTCTTCAGCGGCATTGTTCCTGGTCCTACCGATCAGCAAGGCAGAGCACCTCCAGTGAACCAGCAGCAACCTGGGGACCAAGCCCAACACTCTGGAGCAGCCTCCCGAGTCATGCATTCCGGGGATCCAGAGCCCCCAATTCAACCCGTCCAGCCTGCAGAGCCTGACAATGGAACCCTGGTGGGACTCATCCTAGAATTTCTTGCATCACAAGATCGTCGGGACGATGCCCCGCACCAGACAGTATAAGATGCCATCGGCAGAGTTGGTTACCAAGGGAACAATGCAGCCAACAACTTCAAGCGCCTGAACCCTCATTTCTTTAACAGAACTGAAGATGCTATTGCTGCTGATGCATGGCTTTAGGACACAGACGTTATCCTGGAAATGGCTAGGATTCCTGAGGATGGAAAGGTGGCCGTTGTGCGCCTACAATTATTGGACTTAGCCCGTACCTGGTGGGCGATGCTAGCAGTGGGTTTGGCGATGAGTGTTTTATGGGCGGTATTCAGCGACAAGTTCCCGACGAAGTATTTTGATGCAGTAGCTCGCTATGATCTGTAGACGGGATTTACTAATCTCAAGCAGATGGAAAGGACCGTCGATGGATATGCGGCCGAGTTTTCTAGGCTTAGTTAGTTTGCTCCCACCTTGGTGGCGACCGAATTGGACCGAGCCCAGCGATTCCAGCAGGGGCTCCACCTAGAGATCATTATATTTGTGGAGCAGTTTGAGCACCAGACGTTTGATGCTGTCTTGCGAGCAACGAAAAGGCATGAGTATACTTCTCAGCGGATAGTAGATCGAGCCGGAGGGAGGAAGATATCTCATGGACAGATATTCCAGTCATTAGCACCAGCCCCGGCAGCTAGGGCTTTGACCATTGGAGTTCCTAGGAGGGCGACCCCAGTTTTGTCGGTTCAACACTCGACCCCGACGTATCCTCAGCAGCAGAAGCAGAAGCAGTCTTCCACAATGGACTGCACTCATTGTGGAAAGCCAGGGCATGTAGTATCAGAGTATCGCAGAGCACAGGGATTGTGCTTGGTTTGTGGGGTACCGGATCACAAGATAGGGTCCTGCCCGCATAGAGCCAGTTCATCGACATCAACCTTAACTAGTCTATCGGTTAGGGATCCAGTACCAGTGCAGCAGCAGTACCAGCCTCCGAGGCCATTGCCGCCTCAGGCTCAGCAGTATGCCTAAGCTTAGATTTAGAATCGGCAGCGAGGTTTCCAGCAGAGGGGACCAGCACCAAGAGGACAAGGTCAAGCGATGGCTCTGACCGTAGCAGAAGAATTGGCATCAGATGAGGTGGTAGTA
Source organism: Iris pallida (assembly GCA_029216955.1). Taxonomy (NCBI): domain Eukaryota; kingdom Viridiplantae; phylum Streptophyta; class Magnoliopsida; order Asparagales; family Iridaceae; genus Iris; species Iris pallida. The sequence continues at coordinate 139,788 of JANAVB010006275.1, forward strand.
GGTACCATTCTCGTCAACTCTTTTCCAGCATCAGTATTATTTGATTCGGGTGCATCGTATTCATTTATGTCTACACGATTCGCAACACGGATAGGACTGGAGCCCGAGTCTTTATCAGTAAGGCTCAATATACTTATTGGTAATGGTCTTGTGGGAGTAGATAGAGTATTTTTCTCGTGTCGAATCGTAGTTAGCGGTAGAGAGTTTTCCGCTAGGTTGATAGAATTTTCGATGGCCGACTATGATGTGGTCCTAAGAATGGATTGGTTGAAAGAGCAATACGTAAGAATAGACTGCCATATTGGCAGGATTATTTTTGGTACTCCCATTGAGGCAGAGTTTTTATTCTCTAGAGACGAAGTTGAACCTTCTCCCTCAGTCTTGCGGATGGCAGTAGCAGAGGCAGTTCAGTCTTCCAGAGTAGTAGAAGAATTTTCTGATGTATTTCCCGAAGAGCTTCCAGTTATGCCACCGGAGAGAGAGATAGAGTTCACTATCGACTTGATTCCAGGGATGACACCAGTGTCAGAGAGAGTCTACAGATTGGCGTCTTCAGAGTTGGAGATCTTGTATAAGATTATTGAAGAACTCAGAACCAAAGAATTCATTCATGCTAGTGGATCGCCTTGGGGAGCCCCGATGCTTCTTGTGAAAAAGAAGGATGGTACATCAATATTATGTGTTGATTATCGTACCTTGAACTCTGTAACAATCATGAACAGATATCCTCTCCCAAAGATAGATGACTTATTTGATCAGCTCAGGGGAGCGACGGTATTCTCGAAGATTGACTTGCGATCAGGGTACCATCAGATCAGAGTTAGAGAGCAAGACATCCAGAAGACAGCGTTCAGATCAAGATATGGGCATTGGGAGTTCCTTGTTATGCCATTTGGAGCGACCAATGTACCAGCCGTATTCATGGACCTCATGAATCGTATCTTCATGCCTTATTTGGATCAGTTTGTGATAGTGTTTATAGAGGACATCTTGGTCTATAGCAAGAGTGAAGCGGAGCATGAGCAGCATCTCCGAGTGGTCCTTCAAATTCTCAGGGAGCACCAGTTGTATGCGAAGTTCAGTAAGTGTAAATTTTGGCTTGATCGTATTTTATACTTAGGTCATATCATCACCAGAGATGGAGTGAAAGTTGACCCCCAAAAGATAGTAGCTATAGAGTCATGGCCAGTACCCAGTACAGTCGCCGAGGTTCGCAATTTCCTTAGATTGGCCGGCTATTACCGGCGGTTCGTATCAGATTTTGCTCCGATTTCAGCGCCCATGACCTAGTTGACCCGCAAGGATGTGCAGTTTGCTTGGACAGCAGAGTGTCAGAGTTTATTTGAGAAGTTGAAGCAGAGATTGATGACGGCCCCCATTCTTACTCTTCCAGATGGGACTGAAGGATTTTCAGTTTATTATGACGCTTCCGGCAGAGGATTGGGATGCGTCTTGATGCAGCATGGTAAGGTAGTCGCTTATGCGTCACATCAACTTTGTGACCATGAGAGGAATTATCCTACCCATGACTTGGAGTTAGCAGCGGTGGTTTTTGCACTTAAGTTGTGGAGGCATTATTTGTATGGAGATCGGATAGAGATTTTTACCGACCACAAGAGTCTTAAGTATGTGTTTACTCAGAAGGATCTTAACATGCGTCAGAGAAGATGGCTAGAGCTACTTGTAGATTATGACATCAACCTACAATATCATCCTGGGAAGGCCAACGTTGTTGCAGATGCATTGAGCAGAAGAGCCAGAGTTTATTTCCCATCAGCGCAACCAGAGTTATTAGCAGACCTTCAGAAGATGGGGATAGAGATAGTTCTCCCTACCAATATGGCATTGATGGCCAGCATGCAAGTTCAGTCCAGCATAGTTGAGAGGATCAAGATGGCACAATCAATAGATTCCAAACTACAGCGGCTCAGGACATAATGTGAAGCAGGACGGAGAGCATAGTTATGCATTCAAGAAGATGGTACACTCTGTCATAGAAGGCATCTTTGTGTAGCCAGTGGTGATATCAGACAGGAGATCATGGCAAAGGCTCACAGTTCTCTGTATTCAATTCATTCCAGTGGCATGAAGATGTACCGAGACATCCGTCAGCATTTCTGGTAGAATGGCATGAAGGGAAGATAGCCCGATTTGTCTTCCGATGTTTAGTTTGGCAACAAGTTAAAGCTGAATATCAGAGACCAGCTGGACTTCTTCAACCTTTATCGATCCCAGAATGGAAGTGGAAGCATATAACCATGGACCTTGTAACTGGGTTACCTAAATCCCTAGCTGGGAGAGATGCTATCTGGGTTATAGTTGATCGTCTCACGAAAGTAGCTCATTTTCTTCCCTCAGAATTGGTCAGTCGACGGATCAGCTAGCAGAGATATACCTCAGGCAGATTGTCAGATTGCATAGAGTGCCAATTAGTATCATATCAGACAGAGATTCAAGATTCACATCGTACTTTTGGCGGAGTCTTCAAAAGAGTTTGGGGACTCGTCTCAAGTTCAGTTCAGCATATCATTCGCAGACAGATGGTCAGTCGAAGCGCACGATTCAGACTCTTGAAGATATGTTACGATCATGTACACTCGACTTCGGTGGTTCATGGGAAGATCACCTGCACTTAGTAGAGTTCTCCTATAACAACAGTTTCCAGGACAGTATCCAGATGGCCCCTTTTGAAGCATTGTACGACAGGAAGTGCAGATCCCCGTTAGCCTGGGTTAATATAGGTGAGAGGCAGATGCTCGGTCTGGAGATGGTTATATAGACAATCGATGTGGTTAGACAAGTTAGAGATCATCTTCGAGTTGCACAAGATCGTTAGCGCCATTGGGCCGATTCTCATCGGCATCCTCTTGAGTTTTCTGTCGACGACCACGTATTCCTTAGGATCTCACCTACCTGTGGCGTCAGTCGATTCAACGTACGAGAAAAGCTTAGTCCTAGGTATATAGTGCCGTTTAACATTCTCGAGCGAGTAGGTGATGTGTCCTATCGTCTCGTTCTTCTGCCGTCGTTACATGAGGTACATGACGTGTTCCATGTATCCCAATTGCGATAATATATCCCAGATTTGAGCCATATCCTTGATCATTCAGAATTGGTTGTTGGTACCAACCTTTCGTATGAGGAGAGGCCCATATCCATATTGGACCGAAGAGAGAATGTGCTCACGAATAAGACTATTAGTTTAGTCCGTGTTGCTTGGGGTCACCACTCTTTAGGTGAGTCAACGTGGGAGCGTGAGGATGATATCCGTTCGCGATATCCACTCCTATTTGGCTCATGAGGTATAATGTCTTCCTTATGCCTTATGCTTTTAAATTTCTTGCTTGCAGGAATGATTGCTTGATTGGTTGCTAGTCGTAGATTGCTTATGCTTTAGTATAGCTTGTCCCGACATCTCTAGTCTCTTGATGAAATTTTGAGGACAAAATTCTTTTAAGGTGGGTAGAGATGTCACTCTCGTTTTCTGTTATACGTATTCTAGTGTACGTATACAGATTTTGACCCGTATTTTATTTATCGTATTTTCGTATTTCTTTATGGCTTGCTTTGATGTATCTTGACTAGGATTGATCTTCGGTTAGTTTGGTCCAACTTGACTTACCTTGGATGGCTTGGTTTAGTTTATTTTGATGGTTGATTCCACATGTTGAACCATCCCCTCCGTTTATAAACCCTCAACTACTTTCTCTCTCTTCCTTTACTCTTCATTACTTCTTCTTCTTCTTCCTCATAACTCTCTCCACCTACCAAGAAACCCTAGGTAAGTGCAACTTGCTTCATGGAGGAACCTAATTCTATTTGTTTTATTGTCTTTCTTACATGATTCTATGACACTTTAGGCACTACAAGAAACCAGGGTGTCTTACAACGGTCGAAAACTGTTGCAAAAACAATATAACCCATTGCAAAATTATTCTGCAACAGTTATTAGAACCATTGTAAATTCGAGCGTTGCAGATTCCTCTTACAATGGTTATAGAAGGTTTTTGCAACATTTTTATAAATAGTTGCAAATAACGTATTATGCAACAGATCTCACGTCAATGCATAACGGTTACATGGTGTTGTCAATAATATATTTGGCAACGATTAACAAACCATTGTAAATATTGAGTAAAGCACGATGGTTGATAACTGTTGCCTAAAATATTACATGTAACGGTTAAAAATTGTTGCGAATAATAGGCAACGGTCAATAAAAAATACTTTTTTTTTACCTCCATTGGGGCTCGAACTCCCAACCTCCTAGATCACATGCCTCTGCTCTACCACTAGGCTACAGGCTCATTTGTATATAAATACTTATATATATAATATTTATGTATTATATCATTTTTATCAATTGAAGCTTTTGGATCGATGTTAAATATATTATCTAATATTTTTGTTAGCGAACAAGGAACCAATTAATACGAGTAATTCTAACGATTAAATCCCTTTTGTGTATAAATAAAATTCAAATTAGAAATTGAATTTGCAACGACTATAAACAAACTGTTACTAGATCAGTATTTTGTAATAATTGTTTATTCTTTTGACAATGGTTATCATAAACGTTGTTATTAAACAAAAAATTGTAACTGGTAGCATAAATCGTTGCACAATTATTATAAATAATAAGCCCACTCATAACAGGTTGTAAAAATTGTTGTACAACTGTTGCTAATAGTGAGCCTTTTTATAAGGCTTTATGTAATCGTTGCAAAATATTAATAAATTTGTAACAAATACTTAAAACCCTTGCATAACCGTTGCCCATTCAACTCGTTTTGATAACACTTTCATAAAATTGTTGCTTGACCGTTGTAAAAAAGAAAAATGTTTAGCAACTGTTTATGAACCGTTGTAAAAAAATGTATTATACAATGGTTAATCTATAACCATTGCAAATATATTTAATTTAGAAACGGTTATTTCAACCGTTACGTAACTGTTGCAAATTATAGTTCCAACAACATTCATAAAAGCGTTGCACTAAAACCGTTGCAAAATAGGGATATTTTTTTGTAGTGAGGACTTGGAATTTTTCAATTTGGTAGATATTTTCTTGTAAATCTAAGTTTGTGCTATTTTCAGTTTTCTTGGGTTTTGATCTATCAAACTTACTTGTTTTCAAAAACTAAGTGTTCCATGTGGTAGAGAATTTGATTGTACACAATTTTGACCTGAAAAGTTAGATTTCGACTTATTTTGAGGAAGTTATGGCCAAAATAAGATTTAGACATCTTCTATGTTCATCTGTCCTGATTCTGGCAGGGACGATAAATAGTACCGCAGGCATGAATAGTGTCGCATGGATGAATAGTGCCACATGGATGAATAGTACCGTATGAATGAATAGTACCGCAGGCTTGCATAGTGCCGCATGGATTAAAAGTGTCGCAGGCCGTATAGTGCCGCAGAATGCCGCATAGTGCTATTTTGGCTGTTTTATGTCATATTTGGCTGATTTGGGACCAGAATTTCTCCAAACTCCCAACATGAAAGTTGTAGATCTTTTTTTTGGCTTCAAGAATATATTACTAGCTATTTATGCAAGTTTCTCTCATTTATGATAATGTAAGGATAGAACACGATAGTTGCCTGTTAAGGCACACTCTTAACCAGTAACAAGTAACATGACATGATAGTGGCCCGTTGTGGCACACTCTTAATAAGTAACCTTGACATGATAATACATGATAGTGGTCCGTCGTAGCGCACTCTTGACAAGTAAACATGACATATAATCTTGAATACTGTTGCGACGACTATCTCGACATGCTAGATACTTTTATCTTGACACCCTAGTTAAACCTTGTATATGTGTGAACAAGCTACATGTCTCATCTTGCATCATGTCTAGGACATGAATTTTTGATTTCCACGGTCAGGGATTCGTACTGAATCTGACTAGGATAATGACTAGATTGATCAAGTAGTCCATGAAGAGATTTTCCAGCTACAGGCAGTCCCGTTATCTGGGCGCTCTACTTGGACTTGTAGCCTGCCGTCGAGTAGGGCACATTTCCAATGCACTGTCATGCGTTGCACCCCCAAGTCACCTAATCCAACTCTCTCAACTTGCGACCGAATAACCTAGATTAAGACTGCAGGGCTTGTGGCTGCTGGAACATCTTATTGCATCTTGCTAAGTAACTAGGCTTGTGATAACCCTAGTTAGTTAAAGTATCAAGCCGTACTCATTGTTTGGCCGTGAATGATGAATGGAGTCCAGTCTAGTCTTATATAAGCAAAGGCAGTCTATGATTACATCAGCACTTTACCGTTTATGTTTACTCTTGTCGATAATTGGTTGGAGACTAAGTTCTGTTCAGGTGAAGGGTTACAACCCCGGTCCTTATTTGGTTTACGGGTTGTAACTTGGCTATCAGAATAGTCCCTTAGTTGTCTTATCGTTTATCATCTTGTTTTCTCTAACTCATGTCTGTTATTATCATTTATGTCTCATGTGCTAATATGCTAGTTTTAGTTCTTAAGTGAAGCCTCCCTTGTGGCACTTGCTCTTCTGGGTTCTGACCCAGCTGATTTTGTATGGCCAGATTTCGGAGTAGCAATCGAGGATCTTCCAGCCTTCCAGCCAGATAGTGAAAACTAGACGCAACCCTGACAACGGGTGGGTTTTATTTTGCTCTTCCACTCTATTGTAAATTATTATTTTGAGACGTTTAGCCGCCGAGCAAGTGTTAGCGCGTATTAAATTTACATTTCTGTCTGCCTAAGGGCTGTAATATGATTGACAAATCCTAGGGTTGATCATGTATGACTTAAACTCTTGCTAGTCTTCGCATTTTGTATGACTAGCTTCATGATCATCTGAATATGTAATGTTTGGGATGCCTTACTTTGTATGTCTGATGATCTACCATCTTGTTACATTACTTGCTTGCTTGAGATTGAGATACTAGGCTTGTTCTTGACCATAAGTGACTATTGGCTTGTAGTAAAACTCTCGTGCATTTAGACAGTCGTGACCATATTGCGAGGTGGGATTCACTTCTATATACGTAGCTGACTGTGTCTGTCCCCCGCTCTCTAGTATTCTGGTTTGTGGGACATAACATGCTGATCTTATTGGATATGCAGAATTAAGTTGCTTATTTGATCCCCATAAAGGAGATCACAAACATGATATACTTTTCTTAACAATGGTACAGTTATTTCACGGAGATCACTCAAACATACCATTGCAGCAACATTGAATAATCATTCAAAAATTATGTCACATCATGAAGCAAGCAGAGCATGTGTATGACTAAGGCCAATCGTTCGTCATATTAGGGGGAGTTGTAAGATTCCGGATGTCACAAATAAATATACAACCATTTATGAGGATAATGTAGCATGTATAAAGCATATTTAAGAAGGTTTCATCAAAGGAGACAGAATGAAGCACATCTCACCAAGGTTTTTGTTCACCCACTAGCTCAAAGAAGAAAAGATGATTGATGTAAAGTATATCAAGCCTTCAGAGAACCTTACAAATCCCTTCACAAAATCCCTCTCGCGGTTCACACTTCAGAAGTTAGTACACCAAATTGACATGAGAAGACTTTAATAGACATGCATATAAATGTATAAGCTGATAAAATATTTGGGTAAGATCTAATGATCAAATGTATTAATTTGGGGGGAAAGGGGGGGGGGGGCTTTTCATATAAGTTGATATAAGAATAGATATAATATTTTTAAGTGATTTTGAGGGGAAGCATCCTGAAGATGCTAATAGAGGCATCCTGAAGAATGTCTTTGCGCATTGTACTCTTTTTCTTCGATGAAATTTTTTTTCACTGAATTTTTTCTTCGAAAGATTTTAACGAGGCAATGTAAGTCACACCGACTTGGATTCCTGAAAAATCATATTCCTAAAAAATACATTGTATTATTTTCTTTAACTATTGATTTTTTTTTTCCAAATATGAATTTTTTTTTCTTAGAAAAGTTTATATATATATATATATATATATATATATATATATATATATATATATATATATAATATGTATATATATATATATATATATATATAATATGTATATATATATATATATATAATATGTATATATATATATATATATAGAGGATGAGGGAGGTGAGGTGCCACCCTATGGAGGGTGTCTACTTGTCACCCCCCACATGCTATCATCATGCACCCATGTGCTTGATGATAGCATGGGGGGGTGACAAGTAGACACCCTCCCATGAGGTGCCACCCTACCTCCCTTATTCTATATATATATATATATATATATATATATATATATATATATATATATATATATATATATATATATATATATATATAAGAGAAACTCCAGACCAATTATTTATTCTGTTGCAACATATTCTCTCTTTGTTATTTTTTTAATAATATGGAATACATTTAAATGGAGGCTTTCTTATTTTTCTAATATTATGTAATACATCAAAATGGAGGCTACATTATGAAGACTACTAGTCACTTTCACATTCATTGCATATACCAAAAGAAACTTTAATATTATTGAAAAGTTAGATGAAAATTTAAATTATATTTAAATATTTTAAATATATTTGAATATATTTTAATAAGAATTTATTATAAATATTTTTTTTTGGAATTTTGGATATGTGTTTAGTTAGATAATACTATGTACTTAGTTTAAATATAATTAAATATTGAATATACTTTAGGATTTGTTATATGTTAAAGTATTTAGACGGATTTTAGGTTTTTTTTTTCTTAACTACGTCAGGAGAGAACATGTGCAATAGTTAAAGAAAATTACTATTTTTTGATTTTTTTTATTTATTTAACGGAGGATATGTATACGGTTTACATGACTCATTTTTGAGCCATTTCAAAGCCGCATTATAATAGTAGAGATAAATGGAATAGATTTTATTAGAACTCATAGCCAATTATTTATATGATTACAAAATTATCACTATTGACACCAGTAAATCTAGTAGGAATAAGAAAATATTTCAAAATAAATGCAAAAAAGTAGATATAATTGATTAACTCTTCAAAACGTCCGTAAAACTGAAATTTGGTGAAAACAAGACGAGAGCTTGGAGAGTAAAAAATTAAGAGACCGAAAATGTTTGTAAAAGGATGTGGCTTTGACAATGAAGGAACCCGGAAAAAAGTAAGTGGACGTTTGGTACGTTGAATACTATATAGCAAAAATTTTCTATATTCCCAGAAATTAAATTTTCAGTAACTAAATTCTCTGAAAATCATATTCCCATGTTTTTTTTTGACTATATATATATTACTGGAAAAAAATTGAAAGATGAAAAAATTGAAAATAAAAATAAAAAAAAAGGATAAAGATGAGGAAAAAACAACAAAATAATTTCTAAAAAAATGAATAAAAAACCAAAACAATTCTTAAAACAATGAAAAAAGATTAGAAACTGAAAAAAGCAAAAAAAAAACAAAAAACAAAAAAAAAAAAAAAAAAACAAGAAAACCAAAAAATTTTAAAAAAACACAAAAAAGAGCCCAAAAAAACTTATAAAATAAAAGTAATAAACAAAGGAAAAACAAGAGAAAACAAAATGAAGAGTGTATAGAAAAAAATTGACCATGCAAAAAAAAAACCCACCTATTCTTAGGATAGGATATCTACGTGTTGTGGGTAAATTTTTTATCAGGATCAATACCCCCGAATTAATTTTTTATAACATAAACCAAACATAATTGTTTCCCATCGCTTAGGCTTAAAGAGATCCCGGTAACCGACGGATAAAACTTTGATACAGAATGCTATATAAAAACTTTGATACAACTCATATATGATAAGTGGGCTCTCCTCTCTCTTCGTAAAATGTGTGGGTATAAATATATAAGGGAGGCCCACTTGTCATACAAAAGCTGTATCAAAATTTTGATAAAGTCTTATGTATTAAAGTTTTACTCGCAACCGACTAGGTAGCAAAGAATTCCGAAATGAGATGAAACAAGTTCTTGCAAGTTTCAAATTCCGGTTGGTCCGAGAATTAGTTAGCCAACAAGTTTTCTTGCAGGTGCACGGGCCATGGGCTTTCCATGGCCTTCGACGATGGCCCATTACCATCTCAGTGGTTCCTCTTCTCCTTCCCTCCTCCCCCCTCCCAGTTACCATTGGATATTCCATACAAGGAATCATTCCCACCGAAACGTAATCCCCGTATGCACCCTACTCAGAAAATAAAAAACAAAAAACAAAAGGAATTTGATTCCATTCTCATCTCTCCATCTTTCTCTCCACTAACTCAAGTGAAGATGCTTCCTCTTCTTCTTCACTTCTAATCCAGCTAGCACCCGGCCTCTCAATCCATGCCGGGCTCGAATCGCACAATGGGTATGCGGTCGATCCGTACGTTTCCTCTTTGTTTCTAGCTTCCTTTCTTCCAAACGCAGCAATTCTATTAATTCCTTACTTGATGCTCAAGTAGTGTGTTTCTTTAATTCTTTCTTAATTTCTTTCAGCATGAAAATATTATTGCATTGCATTGCATGCATGACCACAGCTAGCTTCATTGTTCTTCTGGGTTTTATTTGGTGACAGTCTTTGGTCTCCCGTCCTCTGCATGGAAAAGGGCTTAGGTTTGTTTCGTCTGTTGTTCACTACTCTTCTCTTTTCTTTTCCTTTTTTTTAGCTTACTTTAATTGCGTACGGGCGCCTAGGACTGTTATATATACTTAGTAAATGCAGGTATTTTGCACGTATAATAAGAGTATTATCTAATTATGGTCAAATATTTCTTTTAATTTATGTGGTTAAGGTGTGAGGTAATTTTTTTGTTTGGTTGAGTTCGATTCTCCATGTTGTCAAATTTAAACTTTTTTCAACAATTTTTATATAATACTTTTTAAAAATAAAATGGACCGTGATATAATGACTGACGGCTTAGACGGCTCACTTTTTGAGCCGTTTTGAAGCCTCATTATATATATATATATATATATATATATATATGCCAATGACCCTCTAACCTAGTGGTTGTGGTGAGGCATGCGACCCGAGTGGTCAGGAGATCGATTCCCGGTGGGAGCGTTCGCCACAATTACCTTCTTTCAAAATATATATATATATATATATATATATATATATATATATATATGCTGAATTTGTCATGTACCAGTTTAATAGAATATGACACTCGCTAGGTAGCTAGCTTTTGTTTAATTGGGTCACTCCACGCAACTCTAAGCCTTGGCACTTGCATCCTGCTGGAGGTTGCGAGTTCGAGCCATGGAAACCTTGTGGCATCTCGATCCTCATCGCATCCAGCTGCTAGGAATAAACGACAAGCTAATTAATTACTCTTCATTTAGACCCGTTTGCTTCACTGTAATGTAATCGTAATCGCAATGTAATCAAATGAATTTTTCTTTTCTTTTCATTTGATTACATTGCGATTACAATTACATTACAGTGTACCAAACGAGGCCTTAGTTTAGTATTTATTGCAAATTAGTAGCAATTGGCTTGCTCTTCCAGCTGAATTTATTAGTCTTTACTCTTACTTGAAGTTGAATCAAAAGGGATGAAACATTTGAGTCATTAATTAGGAGAATAGGAATTAATTTTTAGATGAAAAACATCAATCAGATCAATAAGATGCTATTGTACTACTGGTTTTTATATGGGATTGGCAGGCATGGCTGTGGCTGTAGAAGCATCAGATTTGGCCAAAATTGGATGTTTATTAGCGCTTCCTATAGTACTATTAAAATTTAGTAAATTAAAACAAGGCTTTGTAGGCCAGTTAATAACTAAACCTCCTATATTTCTTGCCTATTTCTCATAACTAGGCTTTGGACAAAGTATGTAGCCTTGATGGTTTGCCTTTGCGATAGAGAGATCTGGTACTGACACTTACAATTGTGCTTTGACAAGTGTAATATATTACTGGGACTATTAAGGAACCTAACTTGAGATTGATTCTTTGCTTCCCCATGAATTGATACAAGTCAAGTTAGGCTCACTGTTTCATGAGAAAAACAAATTGGAGATACCATAATTAAGTTGGAGTGGGTGGGGTTCCCAACCTATGTGGAGAAGATCCCGGAGTGCGACGAGCGCCGTCCGATGTCGGAGAAGCTCGGGAGTAGTTGTTGCTGCTGCTGCTGCTGCCCCAAAGGGGGTTCTGGACCAAGTCTGCCGAGTTCGGGCCGAACTCGGTCCCAGGCCGAGTTCTGGCCGAACTCGGTCTGGCCGTTCCAGGGTTTGGCCATCCAGTGCTGGTTGCCCCACACAGAGTTCTGGCCGAACTCTGTGTGTCGGGGGGCTGAAGCGGATTTCAGGATGAGTTTTCATCATTGGATTTAATCCAACGGTCCAGGTTGGTTGCGGGATTAGGGAGATATATTGAGTTTTCTCAACCCTAATTCATAATCGTATTATCGCATTGGACAACACAAGTTTGAGAGAGAAGGAGGCAAGAGTGCCATTGCAACTTCGGAGAAGAAGACGGAGGATCGAAGGTCGTTTTCGAAGGAGATCGTGTTTCGGGTAATCTCTACTCGTCGTTCTCGTTCTTCGTAGCCTTGTGATCATTGTTCTTGTCTCTGAGTGTTGTGGGGATCCGATTTGGATCGGGAGGAGTTTGTAGAGGGTGTAATTCTTCTATTCCATTAGTGGAGGCTTCTCAGGGTTGGATTCCGATCGTCCCGTGGTTTTTTCCCGCAAGGGTTTCCACGTCAAAAATTCTCTGTGTCTGCGTGGTTGTTTTTGTGTGCTTGTTTTTGGGTTCGTGCGTTGTTTGCTCGGTCCTCTCGCAGGTACTCTCCGGTTTGGGGAAAGGTTTCCGCTTTTCTTTCCCAACAGAGTGGTATCAAAGCATAGGTTTTGTTCTGGCTGATACCAACAGAGTGGTATCAGAGCTTTGGGTTCAAAGGGTGTCAGGAGTTGACAGAGGAACCAGAGAGGAGAGATGGACGCGAAGCCGGTGCGCATGGTGAACCTTAATGGCACAAACTATCATTATTGGCGGAGCAAGATGAAGGATTTGCTATTTGTCAAGAAGCTGCATCTACCTGTGTTTGCATCCGAGAGGCCCAGTGATAAATCCGAGGAGGACTGGAAGTTCGAGCACATACAGGTGTGTGGGTACATACGGCAGTTTGTTGATGAGAACGTGTACAACCACGTTGCCAATATTGAGCACGCGAAGACGTTGTGGGATAAGCTGGAATCCTTGTATGCGAAGAAGACCGGGGTAAACAAGTTGTTCCTGATCCGAACGATGATGGGTCTGCGGTACAAGGATGGGACGTCTATTACGGATCACTTGAGTGATTTCCAGGGCGTGGTTGACCAGCTATCTTCTATGGGAGTCAAGTTCGACGACGAAGTTCAGGGACTGTGGCTGCTGTGTACCTTGCCAGACTCGTGGGAGACCGTACGAGTATCTATGATCGCTTCTGCTCCAGAGGGCGTGGTCAGTCTGGAGTTTGCCAAGAGCGGGGTGTTGAATGAAGAGATGCGGAGACGTTCTCAGGGCACTTCATCCACATCCCACCACTCAGAGGCACTTGTTTCAGAGAGCCGCGGAAGGGGCAAAAGCAGGGGTCCAGGTGGTGGCAGAGACAAGAGCAGGAGGAAGTCCAAGGGTCGTTACGAGGACTCAGAGTGTTACCATTGCGGTAAGAAGGGCCATATCAAGCGGAATTGTTTCGCTTGGAAGAAGGAGAAGAAGGGCGACAAGGGGAAGCAAGAAGAGAACACTACAGCGGCGGCCTCGGTACATGGAGGCGATGTGATCGTCGTAGGTGATGAGGTCATTACTAACCTCGCCTGCGATGACAATTCTTGGCTGGTGGACTCAGGGGCTTCAGCACATGTATCTCACAATAGGGCACTGTTTGCCACTTACACGACAGGCGACTGTGGCGTGTTGAAGATGGGCAACGGAGATGTGTCGAAGGCGGTTGCCATTGGAGATGTGCATTTGAGAACGAAGACGGGTGCGGTTCTTGTTCTCAAGGATGTTCGTCATGTCCCTGATATCCGTTTCAACCTGGTGTCGGTTGGAAGGTTGGATGACGAGGGATTCTTCAGTCTCTTCGGGAATAGTCAGTGGAAGCTTTCCAGAGGTTCGATGGTGATTGCTAGAGGAAGCAAGAAGTCCGGTCTCTACTATATGGAGGGGAGCGCAGAGGGGGCACAGGAGGTGAACGCAGTCAGTGACGCGTCTACCGAGTTGTGGCACAGGCGGCTCGGCCATATCAGCGAGAAGGGGATGAGCTACTTGATGAACAGGAAAGTGATTCCGGGGCTCAAGTCTACAAAGTTGGAGAAGTGCACGCACTGTTTGGCTGGGAAGCAAAGTAGGGTGTCTTTCCAGAGTCACCCAAGTTCGAGGAAGCCGGCGTTGCTCGAGTTGATTCACTCGGATGTCTGCAGTCCTATGAAGGTAAAATCTCTTGGTGGTGCTTCTTACTTTGTGACTTTTATTGATGACTGTTCCAGGAAGGTTTGGGTCTATGCCTTAAAGACCAAGGATCAGGTGCTGCCTACTTTCAAGGAGTTTCAGGCCTCCGTTGAAAGGGAGACGGGCAAGAAGTTGTTGTGTGTTCGGTCCGACAATGGCGGCGAATACATCGGTCCCTTTGATGCGTATTGCAGAGAGCAAGGGATACGACACCAGAAGACTCCGCCAAAGACACCTCAGCTCAATGGTGTAGCGGAGCGCATGAACAGGACACTGATGGAGAGGGTGCGGTGTTTGCTGTCAGAAGCAAACTTGCCGGGCAGTTATTGGGGTGAGGCTCTTCTCACAGCTGCTTATATTATTAATTTGTCTCCTAGTGCTCCTTTGCAGGGTGATGTGCCTGACAAAGTATGGTACGGCAAGGAGCCGTCATACAGTCACCTGCGGGCGTTTGGTTGTAAAGCCTTCGTGCATGTACCGAAGGACGAGAGGACCAAACTTGAGCCGAAGACGAGGCGATGTGTCTTTGTCGGCTACGGTCGGGATGAGTTTGGCTATAGACTCTACGACCCAGTGGAAGGAAAGCTCTACAGAAGCAGGGACGTGGTGTTCGTCGAGGATCAGACCATGACCAACACTCAGGATTCCGAGACGCCTTCTGAGGCTGAGGAATTGCCTGAGTTAGAGTCATTTCGCTTCGAGCAGTTTCCAGAGGACATCGCAGAGGATCCAGTTATGGGGGAGCCGGTACATGGAGTTGCTCCCAACCTTGATCATCAGCCTGCTGATGGTGGTCAGGGTGTCCCTCAGGAGGATGAGCATGCCGGGGAGGCAGTTCCTGAAGGGGAGGAGGCTGTCGGTATACAGCCAGCACCAGTGGCTCCACTGAGAAGGAGCAACAGGGATCGTCGACCATCTACGAGATACTCGCCGGATGAGTATGTGCTACTGACTGACGGGGGAGAGCCCGAAAGTTTCGCAGAGGCTATGGAAGACGAACACAGGCAGGAGTGGATGGTGGCTATGCAGGAGGAGATGAGTTCCTTGCACACCAATTCTACTTATGATCTGGTGCGGTTGCCAAAGGGCAAGAAGGCTTTGAAGAATCGATGGGTGTTCAGAGTGAAGCAGACGGATGATGCTACTCGCCCTCGATACAAAGCGAGGCTGGTAGTCAAGGGCTACGGTCAGCGGAAAGACGTGGATTATGATGAAATCTTTTCGCCTGTCGTCAAGCATTCGTCTATTCGGGTGGTGCTAGCATTAGCAGCCAGTTTCGACTTGGAGGTCGAGCAGATGGACGTGAAGACGGCATTCCTCCACGGTGATCTTGAGGAGGAGTTATACATGGAGCAGCCGGAGGGATTCTGTGAGAAGGGCAAGTCACATTTGGTCTGCCGGTTGAGGAAGAGCTTGTATGGTCTGAAGCAGGCTCCGAGGCAGTGGTACAGAAAGTTCGAGTCGTTTATGGGGGAGCATGGTTATGCACGGACGACGTCGGACCATTGTGCATTTGTGAGGTATTTTGCCGATGATGATTTCATCATTTTGTTGCTCTATGTTGATGATATGCTATTAGTGGGTCGGAATGCTACTAGGATAGCGGAGTTGAAGCGCCAGCTGGGCGCGGCCTTCTCTATGAAGGATTTGGGCGCAGCGAAGACTATTCTTGGGATGGAGATCAGCCGAGAGAGAGAGTCCAAGCTGCTACACTTGTCCCAAAAGAAGTACATTCACCGGGTACTTCAGCGTTACGGGATGGACGGGTCGAAGAAAGTGAGTTCCCCCCTCGCGGCTCACTTTAAGTTCACTGAGGAGCAGTGTCCATCTACCGAGGACGAAAAGGAAGATATGGAGCGGGTTCCATATGCTTCAGCTGTGGGAAGCCTTATATATGCCATGGTGTGTACGAGGCCAGATATTGCTCATGCAGTTGGTACGGTTAGCAGGTATCTTTCGAATCCTGGAAGGGTACACTGGAGTGCGGTCAAGTGGATTCTACGATATCTTCAGGGCACTGCTGGTTGGAGACTTTCCTTTGGTGGTGACGAGCCGAAGCTGGTTGGGTATACCGACGCTGATATGGCTGGAGATGTAGACACGAGGCGATCGACTTCAGGCTACGTGATGATGTTTGCGGGAGGAGCAGTGTCGTGGCAGTCGCGGTTGCAGAAGTGTGTTGCCTTGTCGACGACGGAGGCGGAATACATTGCGGCGACGGAGGCTTGCAAGGAGCTGTTGTGGATGAAGAAGCTGTTGCAGGAAATGGGACTGAAGCAAGAGCAGTATACTTTGCTTTGCGACAGTCAGAGTGCTATCCATCTTGTGAAGAATCAGACGTTTCATAGCCGGTCCAAGCACATCGAGACCCGGTATCATTGGATACGGGATGTGGTTGAGGAGAAGGACGCGGAGCTTGAGAAGGTGCATACAGATGACAACGGAGCTGATATGTTCACGAAGATTCTACCAAGGGGGAAGTTTGAGTACTGCAGGCAGATTGTCGGGATGACGACGTCCTCCCCATAGTTGTGAAGGGGGAGATTTGTTGGAGTGGGTGGGGTTCCCAACCTATGTGGAGAAGATCCCGGAGTGCGACGAGCGCCGTCCGATGTCGGAGAAGCTCGAGAGTAGTTGTTGCTGCTGCTGCTGCCCCAAAGGGGGTTCTGGACCAAGTCTGCCGAGTTCGGGCCGAACTCGGTCCCAGGCCGAGTTTTGGCCGAACTCGGTCTGGCCGTTCCAGGGTTTGGCCATCCAGTGCTGGTTGCCCCACACAGAGTTCTGGCCGAACTCTGTGTGTCGGGGGGCTGAAGCGGATTTCAGGATGAGTTTTCATCATTGGATTTAATCCAACGGTCCAGGTTGGTTGCGGGATTAGGGAGATATATTGAGTTTTCTCAACCCTAATTCATAATCGTATTATCGCATTAGACAACACAAGTTTGAGAGAGAAGGAGGCAAGAGTGCCATTGCAACTTCGGAGAAGAAGACGGAGGATCGAAGGTCGTTTTCGAAGGAGATCGTGTTTCGGGTAATCTCTACTCGTCGTTCTCGTTCTTCGTAGCCTTGTGATCATTGTTCTTGTCTCTGAGTGTTGTGGGGATCCGATTTGGATCGGGAGGAGTTTGTAGAGGGTGTAATTCTTCTATTCCATTAGTGGAGGCTTCTCAGGGTTGGACTCCGATCGTCCCGTGGTTTTTTCCCGCAAGGGTTTCCACGTCAAAAATTCTCTGTGTCTGCGTGGTTGTTTTTGTGTGCTTGTTTTTGGGTTCGTGCGTTGTTTGCTCGGTCCTCTCGTAGGTACTCTCCGGTTTGGGGAAAGGTTTCCGCGTTTCTTTCCCAACAATTGGCAGGCATGGCTGTGGCTGTAGAAGCATCAGATTTGGCCAAAATTGGATGTTTATTAGCGCTTCCTATAGTACTATTAAAATTTAGTAAATTAAAACAAGGCTTTGTAGGCCAGTTAATAACTAAACCTCCTATATTTCTTGCCTATTTCTCATAACTAGGCTTTGGACAAAGTATGTAGCCTTGATGGTTTGCCTTTGCGATAGAGAGATCTGGTACTGACACTTACAATTGTGCTTTGACAAGTGTAATATATTACTGGGACTATTAAGGAACCTAACTTGAGATTGATTCTTTGCTTCCCCATGAATTGATACAAGTCAAGTTAGGCTCACTGTTTCATGAGAAAAACAAATTGGAGATACCATAATTAACAAATTTGAACTATATAAATTATACAAGAAGAAAAGAAGAGAAAAAACCCCTGTTTTTGATGAGTATATAAAGATATCGTTACTGTCCATTTATATGGATACATATACGGTTTCTACATGTGTTGCCAAGGCAGGCGTCCTTAATTAAGATGCTAAGGTATCCTAGCATCTTTGGCACTAGACGCTCGCATGCGTCTTGCAAGGTGCCTGTTAGGCAATATATCTAATCATAACTTAAACAAATTAGAAGCATCAAGAAATAAAGACTTCAACAACAAAACAAAATTGCATATCATTATAAGTGCAGCTATAATCATGATATAACTAATAAATGCAGCCCCGCGTCGTGTCTCATCATACTAATGGTCAAGTGCAAACAAAACAGGAAAAGTAAAATAGATATTATGTTCAAGTTTTCTAAAATGCAAAATCATGTGTTCTATGACAATGTTGGTACGTATGCTCTAAATTTCTTCAACATGATCCGATGCATATCTCCCACATCATCATCTATGGTATCATTGTATCATCCATATCACTAGGTTTGTAGCTCTCAATTTACTTTTCTTTCCTTGAAACCCATGACCTAAAACAAGCTACAATAGTGATATATAAATAGATTAACTTGTTGGAAGATGGCAAATCTCAAATGAGGTGGTCGCCTCATCTTACGACATGTGTCTAGACATCGCCTTCATGAGAACATGGTGCCTGAGAAACTTGGAGGCAGAAAAGGCTTCCTTCATGTAGCCTTGGCACCTAGGCGAGCGTCTTTGGTGGCTTTAGTCATCAACATCATCCAAGTCTTCTCCCATCAGAAAGGGGTAGGCTGTGGAAAATTAGAAATTTCCATATAAGATTTGACAATTAGAAATTTTCATATAAGAATTGACAAAATTTTATGACCGACTGTTAACCTAACGTCAACCCTCTATGTCTATGTTGGTGCCAAATTCCTAGTAAACTTAGCTATGAGCATGAGAGGATCATGCCATAAAACTAGGTTGCTAGTAGGTAGACAAATAAACCTACCTTTTTTATTATGTTTAAGCTCATGCAACCAAGAAGCACTCTCAAAGTTCCTTTAGACTGTAAAGAGTCAAGACGAAAGGCAAGATAATACAATTTTCTATAGGAAATTGTATTCATCTCTATGACATATAATTTTTAATTTTATATCTAAATTATCCAACTATTCTTGAACTGCTGAACAGTATAAACTGCATATTTCATTTGTAATTTCTTAGCATCTTTTGGTAACTTCTGAGCTTTAACTGTATATGACCCATGCTTGACACGATCTTATATCCACTTTAATCAAATGGGGACATTGGTTCAAATGAGTTATAATCATATTCATATTCCCATACGATATAAGAAAACAAATACATATAGACTACTACCTATATATGCTTTATATCTGCTCTGTTTTTTTGCACACCTAGTAACTAGAGTATTAAATTTTAGGATATGTAAAGAAGTACACGTTAGCTAATTTTGACAGCGTCTTAGTTTTTGACAACATATTTGACATGGTAATTGCACATCCATTGATGTGTCCATGCAATATATTCGTCTCTACAAGGGATAGGCAGGTTTCAATGAACACAAGAAGTTTTGGGAAAGCACAGTTCCTACTTCCTAGACAAATGTACGAGTCAAAAATATTTCAGCTGACAAGTAAATCACTGAAAAAGATTGCTGGGTGCAATTCGTAAAGATCTCTCTACTGATTCCCCGTTTTACTGACTAATTATATCAAACAACTGCAGACGGATTGTTTATGTAACACTACATCCATATCTCAGGATATTGTTACCTTGATTATTAAAGGAATTCTCTTTTATCAAATTTCACTTGCAACATTTTTTCTATATAGCCAGAACATTTCTGTGCTTACTGGAACTTCATGAAGCGCTCGTCTTTATTTCACTACTTAGTTTGACAATAATGTCATCCTCTGCTGTAGATTTTTGTCATTTAGGATTTGAGATGATTCTCTTGTTTCAGGAATCCCTGGGGATGGAAGATGCCTGTTCAGGTCAGTGTCTCATGGTGCATGCTTAAGAGCAGGCAGACCTTCTCCAAGCGAGTCTCTCCAGAAAGAACTAGCAGATGAGCTTAGAGAGAAAGTAATTAATTAATTGAACTTCTCATTGCTTATATTGTAAAAATTATGGGAGTAGGCATAGAGTATTGGCGTTGGGTGGGGTTACCAACCTATGTGGAGAATATCCTGGAGTACAACGAACATCGTCTGTGTGTAGGAGATGTTGGTATTTTTGCCTTTGGACTAGTGTAGAATAGTCCCACATCGGCTACACCACCACGTGGGTATCTCAATATAATGCTTAGCATATGTTTAGGTGTGCACAAGGGGTGTAGTGGGTGTTGAGAGTATTAATGGGCTTTTAGTCCCACATCGGGTAGAATAATAGGGAGAGGGGTTAGCCTCTCCTATATAAGTGTAGCTCCACCTCAATAATAAACAAGTCAAATATTCTACTAAATTCTATTTGGTATCAGAGCCACCACCTCTCTCTCCACCAAACCCTAGCCGCCATTCCTCTCCACAAAATCCTAACCCTACCCCACAAAACCCTAGCCGCCACCCCTAACCCCTTCCCACCTTCTCCGCCTCCCCTCCCCCCTCAGCACCGTCCGGCCTCCGCCCGCCTCCCCTCTTTCGCCACAGCACCGCCGCCCCCCCCCCCCCGACCGTCACCCCACCCCCTCTCCTTTCACATCGGCCTCCACCCCCCCACCGGCCCTTTTCCTCCTTCTCATCCGGCCATGCGACCTCCAGTCACAACCCGGCATGGGACATGAGGAGCGGCTCTCAGAGACGCCGCTACCGCTGAAGGAGGAACAGTAGACGTGGAGAGGACGGTGACCAAAGGTGCAGACGGTCTCGATCTATCTTGTTGATGGAAGAGGAGAAGACGAAGATGATAGAGACGATCTACAGCAAGCTGACGGCCAAAGAGATGAAGACTTTGGTGGACGATCTCTTCTCCAGGAGGCTGACCGAGACTAGTTTCCGTCCTGCACACACAGATGTGGATCCTTCACCATACAAAATGGTGAAGTTAGAGAAACTGGAAGTAAAGTTGGAGGGTACTTCCAATTATTTGAAGTGGTCGCGTCAGGGGATGCGGACTCTGAAGGCAAGAGGCTTGGTGGGCTATGTGAATAGCCAAACCAAGGCACCTGAAGATCACTCCTCACGGGAGTTTGCTGTGTGGGAGATCGTCAACAATGTTGTAGCAGGATGGTTGATAGCCTCCTTGACCGACCAAGTGTCGGGCAACGTGGAGGCAATGGAGGGAGCCGGTGATATTTGGATGACGCTGAAGGACATGTACTCGGGGACGGGCAACCCTATGAGAGTCTTCCAACTGCAGGATGAACTTGCTAATGTGGTCCAAGAAGATCACACCATCTCCGAGTATGCGGCTGTACTGAAGAAGTATTGGTCAGATCTCAACCACTAGGATCCCATTGGTGTGGAAGATGAGCAAGTGGAACCAGCATTTGCGAAGCATTACCAGAAGTTCATAGAGTATATCTTGCGACAGAGGATGATGAAGTTCCTGAAGGGGCTCAACCCAGCATTCGAGCAAAGGAGGAATGTGCTACTCGCACAACCCAGACTGCCGTCACTAGAGGAGGCCATTGCTGCTATGGCACAAGATGAAGCACGGTTGAAGCTGATGCCCAGCACCACTAACACTCCGGGAGAGAAATCATCTCTAGCAGTTTTAACCCAAACCCTTCAGGAGGGGGAGAGTGAGGGTGCTACAACTGTGGAGACCCAGAACACTTCATCAGATTCTGTACGAAGCCTATGAGAGGCCAGTCCAGCGGTCGTGGACACGGCCGTGGAGGACGTCGAGGTGGCAGAGGAGGCTATGCCAGTGGCAGAGGACATTATTCTGGAGGGTACAAGGCAAACCTGGCAGAAGGAGGAGGTAAAAATCAGTCATCCAATATAACCCCTAGTGAGAGGGAGATGCTGGAATATGGAGGAACATGAAGCTTGGAACCAGCGACAGTCGCGCCAACACTGCTGGAACGTCGACTCCAACCACCTCCGGAGGTAACATCACATACTATGCCAGTACACGCACATGTATACCTGCTCATGTCCTTGCATCTACCCACAAACCAGGAAGTATAAATTGGATAATTGACTCTGGGGCATCCTGCCATGTTACGGGTGCCCGTGATGAGTTCCAAGATTATACTCACCTGATGACACCTGAAAGTATTCAGACTGCTGATGGTACTGCTAGACCTATTGTGGGTAAAGGGACAGTTGAATGCACCCCTTCGATATGTCTTACTGATGTCTTGCATGCTCCATTCTTTCCTGTTAATCTATTGTCCATAAGTGCCATTGTTCTACAACTTAATTGTGTTGTTTTCTTGGATAGTCCAAAGGTTATTTTTTAGGAGAAGGAAACGGGGAGACAGTTGGGGACTGATACTTGGCATAAAGGGCAATGGTACTTGGACAGGGGTGGGCTGGATACGACACTGGCAACACTGGTGGATGAAGCACAACCGGAGGAGCCGCGAAGTACCATAGAAGAAGAATTATTACTCCAACATCAGCGCATGGGACACTCTTCATTTAGTCTACTTAGTCAAAAAATTTCATCTATGTATCAAAAAGCTAATAAGCAAAAGTTGGTTTATGATGCTTGTGAACTTGGAAAACACACCAGAAGCTCTTATGTGAGTTCTGGAAATAGAAATTTAGCTGCTTTTGATATGATACACTCTGATGTGTGGGGACCCTGTCCTACAACTGCTGTTAATGGTTTTAAGTGGTTTGTCACTTTTATTGACTGCCATACTTGTGTCACCTGGGTATACCTAATGAAGAGTAAGAGTGATGTCTTTGCATGCTTTCAAGACTTCCATCGTAGGGTTTCAACACAGTACAGTGCCAAAGTAAAGATTTTGAGGTCTGACAATGGGACAGAATATACCAACAAAGCCATTAAGGAGTACTTATCAGCCAATGGGATACATCATCAGACTTCATGTGCCTATACACTAGCACAAAATGGTGTGGCGGAATGGAAGAACAGGTACCTATTGGTAGTGGCAAGGTCGATGATGTTTGCTATGAATGTTCCGAAACACTTATGGGGACATGCCGTGTTGACTGTTGCATACCTTATCAACAGGATGTCCTCTCAGATGTTAGGATGGAAGACACCGTTTGAGATGCTTACAGGTGAGAACAAGTACATTGTTCCCCAAAAAGTATTTGGTTGTGTATGCTTTGTGAAGGATAATAGACCTGTAGTAGGAAAATTGGACCATCGTACAGTGAAGTGTGTCTTCGTTGGCTACTCAGGGACTCAGAAGAGATATTCTTGCTGGAGTCCAGTGGAGCGAAGATTCTTTGTGAGCATGGATGTTATATTCAGAGAGATGGAATTATACTATCACAATGGTTCAGGTGAAGGCTCCGCATTTGGTGACACTCCTAACATAGGAGGTGTTAGGAGTGAGGGGGAGATAGTCCCAAGCGTGGTTGTTGGGTCAGTTCCATGCCCAATGATGGAAGTTAGTCCAAGAAAAGCAGGAGGAGATAGCGAGAGTGAGGAAAGTGATGATGATGCATACAATCAGGAGAAAGGAAGTGATGCTCCAGTGCAGGGGGAGACTACAGAACAGGGGGAGGAACGAACTACAGAGCTCCAAGTCTACAGAAGAAGGAATCAGCAGTCCACTACTGTGCCTATTGCCCCTACTGTACCAACTGTGCTATGTCCCTCGCTTAACCCTGCCCCAACTCCTGAAGATGCGCCTTCCACACCGGATCCCTCTCATTCGGATGCGGATCCCTCTGATTCGGATGGTATGATCTCTCCTCCACTATCTCATATTCCCTTAAGAAGATCTTCTCATAGTAATGCAGGAAAATCTCCTATTCGTTATGGTTATGAACATGATATTACTCATTTATATCATACTCTAATATATCCCCTACTTATGGAGCATTCATTGCATTGTTAGAAACCACCTCTTTGCCTAAGTGTTGGCAGGAAGCGAAGGAAGATCCAAGGTGGAAAGCTGCAATGTTGGAGGAACTTGGGGTACTGGAAAGAAATGGGACATGGGAACTTGTTCCATTACCTAAAGGAAAAAGGGCAAGCGGGTGCAAATGGGTCTTTACGGTGAAGGAGACGCCAAAAGGAAAGGTGGAGCAATACAAGGCAAGATTGGTTGCAAAAGGATTCACTCAGTCCTATGGCATCGACTATGATGAGATGTTTGCTCCTGTAGTGAAGATGAGTACTGTAAGAACCCTGGTCTCTCTTGCAGCCAACCATGGGTGGCAACTTCATCAATTAGATATGAAGAATGCCTTTTTTCATAGAGATCTACAAGAGGAAGTATACATGGAGACTCCCCCTGGATTTTGCACGAGGCAGTCAGCAGGAAAAGTGTGCAAGCTGAAGAAATCACTGTATGGACTCGAGCAATCTCCTCGAACATGGATTGAAAGATTCAGAAAAGCTGTCACGGGCATGGGGTATAGCCAGACTAATGCAGATCACACAGTCTTCTTCCGACATGCGAGAGGCCATGTTACCATACTTGCGGTATACGTGGATGATATAGTTATCACAAGTGATGAGGAAGAGGAGATTAACCAGCTGAAGAAGAAACTTGCCAAAGAATTTGAAGTAAAGGACTTGGGAATGATGAGGTATTTTCTTGGGATCGAGGTTGCTCGAGAAAAAGATGGGATCGTCCTCTCTCAGAGGAAGTATGTACTAGACTTGCTCACAGAAATTGGTATGCTGGGATGTCGTCCGGTAGTCACTCCGATTGATCAGAAAGATAAATTGGGGGGAGAGGCAGGAGAGCCGGTTGATCGTGAAAGATATCAGAGACTTGTAGGCAGATTGATTTATCTGGATCACACTCGTCCTGATATTTCATTTGATGTGAGTGTTGTGAGTCGTTACATGCACGATCCAAGAAAGGGCCACATGGATGCAGTTTTTCACATTTTGAGATATCTAAAGGGGACTCCTGGAAGACGGATATGGTTCAAGAACAATGGACACCTTAGTGTTGAGGGATACTGTGATGCAGATTGGGCAAGTTGCATGGATGACAGAAGGTCTACCTCAGGGTATTATGTATTTGTGAAGAGTAACCTAGTCTCATGGAGAAGTAAGAAACAGTTTGTAGTAGCTCGATCAACCGCTGAAGCAGAATATAGAGCTATAGCTCTGGGAGTGTCAGAATTGTTGTAGGTAAAAGCATTGCTGACAGAGTTGAAGCTGGACCAAGGAACACCATTGTCTTCTGAGTGATAGCCAAGTAGCACTGAGTATAGCTAACAATCCAGTTCAGCATAACAGAGCGAAGCACATCGAAATCGATCGGTTTTTTATCAAGGAAAAGCTGGAGAAAGGAATACTAAAGCTCGATCATGTTCACTCAGAAGAACAAATTGTAGATTGTTTTACTAAGGGGCTTAATTCATTAACTATGTAATAATATGGGGATGATTGATATCTATTGCCCATCTTGAGGGGGAGTGTTGAGAATATTAATGGGGTTTTAGTCCCACATCGGATAGAATAATAGGGAGAGGGGTTAGCTTCTCCTATATAAGTGTAGCTCCACCTCAATAATAAACAAGTCAAATATTCTGCTAAATTCTATTAGTGGGGCACATGTGGGTGCCATGTGGGGGTGTTTTCCTAGAAGGAAAAAAGAATTAACTCTAACAAGGAAGCATGTTGCTTTTTATCATTCGGACTCGGACTCGGACACGGGCTCAAGGATGCTTCGTGTATGCACATGAGCGTATGAGGGAGTAGGCATGGACTGGCACACGACTACGCTGATTGCAGGATAAATCTAAAATATCAAACTTTATTTTTGAGTATTGGTATTTTAGTCCCACATCGGATAGGAGAAAAAGTGAAGTCTTACTCTACTCTATATATAGAGCCCCTGACCTCCTTTGTAAGATGCACCAAATAAGAAAGCAAAGATATCCTGTTGAGTCCAGGGAGCCCGTTTGAGTCACAAAAAGTTGACTAGCGAACGTTCCTGAAGTTCTTTGAGAACTTGCTGGTTCCTGGGAGCAGATTGTAGTGGGCGGATCTTGCTTTGAGCAACAGTAGTCTTCACCACCCCAGCAAGAATAATAATTTGTTATTATTTATTCTCCTCCTTTCTTCTTCTATTTGTAATATGTTTTGTCCCAATTGCAACACGTTTGCAAGGAAGAACACTCTCTTTCTATCGGTTTGTATTTGAGAGAGGAAGTTGTAATATGAAAGGATAGTAGTATTTTGTGGCTTCAAGTACCTTTGGAGAGCAACTCGTTTGCAGGAATCTCCGAAGTCCTAAAACTCAGTTCAGCTACTTTTGAAGAGCAAACTCGTTTGCCGAAATATCTGAAGTCCTAAAACTCAGTTCAGGTACTTTTGGGGAGCAAACTCGTTTGTCGGAATATCCGAAGTCCTAAAACTCAGTTAAGATACTTTTAGAGAGCAAATTTGTTTGCAAGAAGTCTCCGAAATTCTACATACATAGAAAAGAGAGCAAACTTGTTTGCACAGAAGTCTCTGTTTCTGATCGTTACTCAGAACAGAGAGCAAACTTGTTTGCACAGAAGTCTCTGTCTTTGATCGTTGCTAAATCAGAATTGAGAGCAAATTTATTTGCAAGAGGTCTCAATATTCTGATCGTTCCTCCATCTAGATCTGTTCGGGAACAATAGGAGATGCTCCAGAAGTCGAAGGCAACGGAGATGGCTCGATTTGGGCGCGCATTGGAGCTATTGAAAAGATGTATCAAAGTCAGTCAGCAGTATACCGCTGGTATTTTCTTACCAGTGTACCGTCGGTATATCGTCTGATAGACTTTTGTTCCATAATCGTTTTGATACGAATTGGACCATTTTCGGTATACCGGAAGTTGTATACCGTCTGTATACTAGTATCGGGGCTGAAGGCCAAATTTGGGTATTTTATTAATACCATTAGATCGTGATCAATGGTTCAAATCTGTTTGGGATTGGGTTTTTTAAATAGGTTTTTTCTAACCCTAATCGCCATATATTACTAACAAAGGTTAGAGATTTCTCATGTTTGCAACTTTTTAAGAGAGGAAGAAAGAGATTCGGAGTTTCGGAGGTTGTTTCGAGGAGAGATCATTTCGAAAAGTTCTTTATTGGTTCTTTCTCATCATCTTGTCTTAGGTAATCTTTGTTCTACTCATTGTAATCTCTTTCCATCTAATTGAAGTATTGTGGTGCTTCGTGTGGATCGGTAGAGAAGTTCGTAAGGAGTCAGTGTATCTTCTTATTCCATTAGTAGAGATTTTTCAGGGTTGGACACTGGTCGTCCCATCCATTTGTTTTCCATCTAGGTTTTTAATGCAAATATCGTGTTTGCGTTGTGCATTCTTTGTGATTTTGACATATTTGGTTTGTGTGATTTTCTTCGATCCTTGTCATGTCCTATTCGTTTGGGGGAACGGTTTTCGCGTTTTATTCCCAACAGAGTAGTATTAGACCAGTAGTTGCCAGGTGTCAAGAGTTGAGAGTCAAACATAGTAGAAGAGAGATGTGGAGCCAGTGCGCATAATAAACCTATATGGTTCCAATTACCACTATTGGTAAAGCAAGATAAAAGATTTGTTGTTCGTCAAGAAGCTACATCTTTCGATATTTTCTTACGAGAAGCCCAATGAGAAATTCAAAGAGGACTAGAATTTTGAGCATATACAGGTGTACGGGTATATCGAGCAATTCGTGAACGAGAATGTTATAATCAGATCGCTAATATTAAGCACAAAGATATTGTAGAAGAAGCTGGAATCCTTATATACGAACAAGACCGGAGTAAACAATTTATTCCTGATTCGATAGATGATGAATCTTTGGTACAAGGATGGTTCGTCCATCACTTGAGTGAGTTCTAAGGTATGGTTGACCAGTTATTCTTTTGGGAGTAAAGTTCGACGACGAGGTACAAGAGCTTTGGTTGTTGTACACTTTTTTCAGACTCATAGAAAATTATACGAGTGTCCATGATCGTTATGCTCCAGAAGGCATGGTTAGCCTGGAGTTTGCCAAGAGTGGGATATTGAATGAAGAGATGCGGAGAAAATCTTAAGATACTTTATCTACATCTCATTCAAAGGCGTTTGTTTTAGAGAGTTGAGGCATGAGTAAAAGCAGGGGTCCGAACGGTGGCAGGGACAAGAGTAGAGGGAAGTCCAAGAGTCGGTACGAGGACTCCGAACATTACCATTATGGCAAGAAGGGTCACATCAAGTAGAACTCTTTCGCTTGGAAAGAGAGAGAAGAAGGGCGACAAGGGGCAACAAGGTAAGAACACAACAACGATTGTCTTACTACATAGAGGCGATGCAATTATTGTGGGTGATGAGGTTATTATGAACCTTGCCTGCGTTGACAATTTTTTATTAGTAGACTCAGGATTTTCGGCTCACGTATCTCACAACAG
The DNA here is from genome assembly GCA_029216955.1 of Iris pallida. Taxonomy (NCBI): domain Eukaryota; kingdom Viridiplantae; phylum Streptophyta; class Magnoliopsida; order Asparagales; family Iridaceae; genus Iris; species Iris pallida. The sequence continues at coordinate 168,466 of JANAVB010006275.1, forward strand.
GGTACTATTTTCCACATACACAACATGAGACTGTAGAATGTTGAAAATAGATAACGAGAATGTGTCAAAAGTTGTTTCTATAGAAGATGTGCATTTAAAGACAAGTACAAGAGCAACTTATGTAATCAAAGAAGTTCGTTATGCCCCCGATATCTGTTTCAACATGGTGTCAGTTGGCAAGTTGGATGATGAGAGATTTTTCAATCTCTTTAGAAATAATAGTAGAAGCTTTCCAGAGGTTCGTTAGTGATTGATAAACAGATCAAGAAGTCCGGTCTCTACTATATAAAAAGGAGCGCACATGGAACACAAGAGGTAAACACAGTCAGTGATGCGTTTGTGTCTACCGAATTGTGGCACTTGGGACTTAACCATATATGCGAGAAAAGTATAAGATATTTATTGAACATGAAGGTGATTCTATGTCGAAGTCTACAAAATTAAAGATATGCACGCACTGCATTGTTGGGAAACAGAATATGGTATCTTTCCAAAGTCACCCATATTCAAGGAAGCCGGCGTTGCTCGAGTTGATTCACTCGAACATCTGCGGTCCAATGAAGGTAAAATCAACTGGTGGTGGTTCTCATTTTGTAACTTTAGTTGATGATTGTTCTAGGAAGTTTGGGTCTATGATATAAAGACCGAGGATCATGTGCTATTTACTTTCAAGGAGTTTTCGACCTCCATTGAAAGGGAGATGGGTAAAAAGTTATCGGTTCGACAATGGTGGCGAATACATTGGTCCCCATGATGTTTATTGCAAAGAGAAAAGGATTTGACATCATAAGTCTTCGCCAAATACGCATCATCTCAATGACATAGTGGAACGTATGAATATGACAGTGATAGAGAGGGTACAATATTTGCTCTCGGAGGCAAACTTATCAGACAGTTATTACAGTAAGGCTCTTAATACTGCTGCTTATGTTATTAATTTGTTTTCTAGTGCTCCTTTACAAGGTAATGTGCCCGACAAATTATGGTACCACAAAGAGTCGTTATATAGTCACCTTCGAGTGTTTGGGTGTAAAGCCTTCGTGCAAGTAGCGAAGGACGAGAGGTCCAAGTTTGAGCTGAGTACGAGCCAGTACATCTTTGTCGGCTATAGCCGGAATGAGTTCGGGTAGACTCTACGACCCCATGGAAGAAAAGCTCTACAGAAGCAGAGACGTAATATTATCGGATCAGACCATGACCAACACTCAAGATTTTAAGATGCCTTCTGAGACTCATGATTTGTTTCTATTATCATTATGCTTCGAATCGTTTCTAGGGGATACTGTAAATAATCCAGTTATTCGGGAGCTAGTACATAGAATTTCTTTCAACCTTGGTCATCATCCTGCTGATGATGATCAGGGTGACCTCAAGAGGATGAGTATGTCGATGAGGCAGTTTCTGAAGGGAATGAGGTTGTCAGTACACTGTCAGCACTAGAGGCTCTATTGAGGAGGTGCACAAGAGAGCGTCGACCATCCACAACGTACTACCAGATGTGTATATACTATTGGCCGACAGGGGAGAACCTGAACGATTCGTAGAGGTGATGGAAGATGAATACAAGCACTATTGGATACATGGCATGCATGAGAAGATGGGTTTCTTGTAGGTAAACACCACTTATGAGCTGATGTAGTTGTCAGAGGAGAAGAAGGCTTTGAAGAATCAATGGATGTTTAGAGTGAACTAGATAAATGAGGATACTCGCCCTCAATACAAAGCAAAGCTGGTAGTCAACGGCTACAGTCAGCGGAAGGGCATGAATTTCGATGAAATATTCTTGTCGGTCATCAGGTTCTCATCTATTCCACTAGTGCTAGGTTTAGCAGCCAATTTCAATTTAATAATTGAGCGAATGGATGTCAAAACGACATTCCTCTACGGTAATTTAGAGGAGTAATTATACATGGAGCAGTCTGAGAGATTTTATGAGAAGGGCAAGTCATATTTGGTCTGCGATTGAAGAAGAGTCTATATGGTCTGAAGCAGGCTTCGCGACAGTGGTACGAAAAGTTCGAGTCATTTATGGGAAAGCATGGTTATGCCCGTACGACATCGGACTATTGTGTATTTTTGAAGCATTTTGCCAAGGATAATTTCATCATTTTATTGTTCTATGTTGATGATATACTATTGATGTATTGAAATGCCACTTGGATAGCAGAGCTGAAGCATCAACTGGGCGCAACCTTCTCTATAAAGGATTTGGGCACATTAAAGACTATTATAGGAATAAAGATCAGCTGAGAGAGTGAGAGTCAAAAGTTGTTTTGGTTGTCCTGAGAGAAGTAGATTCACCGAATACTTCACTATTTTGCGGTGGACGTATCGAAGAAAGTGATCTCCCCTTTTGCAGCTCACTTTAAGCTCACTGCGGAGTAGTTTCCGTCAACCAAGGACGAAAAGAAAGATATAGAGAAAGTTTCATGTGCTTCATTTGTAGGAAGTCTCATGTATGTTATGGTATATGCAAGGTCAGATATTGCTCATGCAGTAGGTATGGTTAGCAGGTATCCTTCAAATCCAGGACAGATATATTGGAGAGCGGTCAAATGGATCCTTCTCTACAGGGCACTACTGAATGGAAGCTTTCATTTGTAGTGACGAGCCGAAGCTGGTTGGAAATACCGACGTTGATAGGGCTGCAGATGTAGATACTAGGAGATCGACTTCGGATTATGTTATAATGTTTGCTGGTGTAGCTGTTTCATAGCAGTCGTGGTTGCAAAAGTATATCGACTTGTTGATGATAGAGGCAAAGTTTATTGCGGCGACGAAGGCTTAAAAGAAATTATTATGGATGAACAAGTTCCTGCATAAAATGAGGCTTAAGCAAGAGTAATATGTTATGCTTTTAGATAGCCAAAGTGCTATTCACCTTGGGAAGAACCGATATTTCATAGGATCAGTGCGAGCATATTGTAACTCGATATCACTAGATACAAGATGGCGAAGGACGTAGCACTTGAGAAGGTCCGTACAGAGAACATTGGAATAGATATGCTCACAAAAAATTCTACCGAGGGAAAAATTTGAGTAATGCAAGAGGATCGTCGGAATGACGAGCTCCTCCATCTAGTTGGGAAGGAGAAAATTTGCTGCTGTTAGTGAGGTTCCCAATCTATGTGGAGACCACGGAGTGCGATGAGTGCCATCCGTGTGTCGGAGAAGCTCGAAAAGTCGACAGCGACGAAGGTGGCTTGATTTGAGTGCGTATCGAAGCTATTGGAAAAAGCAATATCATAGTCAACAATTTACCGCCAGTATACCATTGCCGGTGTACCACCAATATACCGATGTCGGGGCTGAAGGCCGAATTTAGGTGTTTTATTAATACCATTGGATCGTGATCAACAGTTCAGATCTATTCGGGATTAGGGTGCTTTAAATAGTTCTTTTCTAACCCTAATCTCTATATATTACTATCAAAGGTGAGAGCTTTCTCAAGTTTAGAACTTAATAAGAGAGGAAGAGAGATATTTTGAGTTTCGGAGGTTGTTTCGAGGGCAGATCTTTTCGAGGAGTTTTTCATTGGTTCTTCCTCGTTATATTTGTTGGCCCAATGATTGTATCATGTTTTTGAATATGGTTAATAGGTTAAGTTTAGCATTTCATTATCACTAATCTTCATATTATCACTATAGCATTTCTACTTATACTTATATCTTTGGTGATATGTGCCCATTGGTTTACATCTTAGTGATATGAGCTTATCTATCTTAAATTTAATTGGGTTGCCAAAATCAAAACTATGTTTTTGATTGTGGTCATTCAATTAAGTTTAATCATTCTGATATCACTAACATTTATGCCATCACCTTAGCACTTATACTTAAACTTTGCATAGTCCTAATGTGCTTTAATTTATCATACTTGCTACTATGGATATTGCTTTGTTCGTCTAACATGTACATGCAGAAAAGCAATAAGCAAGATCAACGTGGACATATGCAATGAAGAAATCATGGTGGGCCAAAGACGACGGATCCCACAAGATTTCTTTGAACCACTCGACGACATCTCTGGAGCCACGCACCGGGGGTTCCGCTGCCCGGTCAGCGGATGGGGGTCGAGGGGGCAGCGCCCCTCGTCGGGGGTTCGGGGGCGCCCCCGAAAGGTATTCAGTTTTCGCAAACTGGATATCTTTGGACAGCTGCCGCCAAGGGAAAAAGCCAGCACCTATCGAAGGAAGAAGCCAAGCCATGCCATCATCATTTCAAGACTCTGAAGAAGCCTGCACCTGCTACAGTATATCTGGAGTCTGTAATGAGTCTTAGGAACCATTGTAAACACAAGAAATGGATGGCAAAATCGAAAGCTAGGGTAGATAATAACCCAGGACAATCTTCGGAATCCTGGCGGATAATCCGGCGGATCTCCGCGGAAATCCGGCGGAAGATCCGAATGGTCTCACAGAATACCTTCTGTGAGTGTTCGGATTATCCGGCGGAAAACCGCGGAATTCCGACGGATTTTCCGCTATATGACCGTTTGCATTCCAACGGTCGAATTTTACGAACGATTGATCCCAACGGCTCTTTTTATAGCCGTTGGACTATTCAGGCGGATGATCCGGCGGATTTTTGCGGAAATTCGGCGGATGATCCGTCAGCCTGAGAAAGTTGCATTATTGCACTTTCCTTTGCTTTGGTTATAAATAGCCTTGAACCCCCTTCATTCAAGGTTGATACTTTGAGCCTAAAAATTCCTAAACCACCAAAGCTTATCCACATACAACTCTACAAAGCTTTCATTTGCCATCCATAAATTGTGTTAGAGTTATTGAGTTGAAAAGTAAGATCTTCATCCTATTGTATAAGGAGATCCAAACCTATTGTGAAAGGTTGAAGTTGGGGAGTCTTCGTATCCAAACTCTCGGTTGAAGTTGGAGAGTCTTCGTATCCAAACTCTCGGTTGAAGTTGGCGAGTTATTCGGATCCAAACTCGTGTTGAAGTTGGCGAGTTCTTCGGATCCAAACTCGTGTGTAACTATTTACTCAAATAGTGGATTAAAGCCGGAGAGAGTTCCGGGACTGGACTGCCTCTTAGGAGGATACCAGGATACATCGGGTGTCGGTATTGTGTTTGCTTCTTCTCTTGCACTTATATTTTTAAATTGCCAATTAGCTTGTGCTAAGTGCTTGATTAGTTAGCTTGACCCTATTCACCCCCCCTCTAGGGTTCCTACAATTGGTATCAGAGCAAGGACTCTATTGTTAGGCTTAACATCCTTAGAGTAGATCCTTGTTATTTTTCTATGGCAACCTATTCCTCATCCTCCGATAAAGAGGGTTTTATTTCTAGTAGCATAGACAATCATGTTTCTTCTAAATGCAAGAAATGCTCTAAGTGGAAAGCCATGGCTAAACAATCCTTAGAGATTCTTGACAACCTTCATTCTACAAATGAAGAACTTTCTGAAAAGGTTATTCATTTAGGAGAAGCAAATGAGTTTTTGAGAAATGAAAACAATGTTTTATTATCTATACTTGATTCTCAAAACTCATCTTGTGTTTCTTTAAAGAGTTTGAATGAGGCTTTAATTTTGAAAATCAAATCTCTTTCCTCATCAATAGAAGATCTTAAGAGGCAAACACATGAGCTTAATCATTTGCATGATTCTTCTATTAACTCTTTAAAGAAACAAAATGATGATTTTATTTCTAGAATTGCTTTATTTGCAAAAGAGAATAATGCTTTAAATGTTAAATTTGATTCTCTTACTTGTTTGCATGATGATTTGATATTAGAACATGATATTCTTAAGACCAAATCTATGCATGCTCACTCTAGAGACATTCATCATTCTAGTATGTCACATGTTCATAACCATGTTCATTCTGATACATGTGCACACACTAGCATTAGATGCTTCTATTGCTCTCGCATTGGACACATGAGCTTTACATGCCCTATTCGTAGGACCTTTACTACCAATGCTAGAGTAAGTGCTATATGGGTCCCTAAAGCTAATAAATGTGGATCCAAGTTTATTTGGATACCAAAGTCTTCATCTAATGTTGTAGGTGAAGCTTCTTGTACCGGGACATAGCACCAAGGAGCGTGTTGGTGGTTGCAAAGCTCAAAGGTCATCTTCCAAGCAATTGCACCAACACAAGAGTGGCCACTAGAGCCACTTTGGTAACATGCTAAGCGATTCTCTTTAAATTGTTTATATTAGTAGAATCTAGCATGTTTCTCTTGATGTTTTGCTACTAGCTCACATTGATATCCTTAGTTGCTTATTGTATAAATCAATGTGAGATATAATACTAGCATGCTTAGTTAATTCTCTTATTATTTCTTTTATCTAGCATGACTAGTTACTTAGCTTAAATGTTTAGTTCACACTTGTAGTTTATCACTCATTTTCTATTAAGTGTGACACATTTAATTTATGCATGCTTGTTATTCTTAATCTTTATTTATAAAGCATGCATATCACTCTAGTCCATAGGAGCTTGTTTTTGATTTGAGTTAATATGATTTTAACTCTCCGTCTTTAAAGTTTTTGAGAATAGTTACTTCTTACCGATTTCTCCTTAATATGTAATATTTACTTTAAATCGGTATTTGTGAATATATATGTTTAGCACAAGCTTCTTATCACTTGACAAGTATACACTTATACTTCCTTTTTAACCTTGTGTTTACATAATATATTCATTATTGATTCTCATACTTTATCTTGATTATCTTCTTGAGAATTAATTACGTCTTTGCCTAATAAAATTTATTTATACATGCTTTTGAATTTGTAATGGTTTCTCAAATATTCATTAAGGATACATGACTATATTTATTAAAATTTTCATTTACATATAGTTCATGTATCTCTTATATTGATATCTATTTTTGTATAAATACCTTTATGTAGGCATATGAGTTAAGCTAAAGTTTTATTTTGATTTGAAGAGTTTTTAATTACACTTGTTACTTTCAAACCTGTGCCTATCTCATATTCTTTAGCTATTGATTCTTTTGACCAAAATTTGTGTATTTCATCTTGAATCAATTAGCTTCTTCCTAAAAGCCTTATTCTTGATTATATCTTCTTGGCTTTTTGGTTGGCATTATGGATACATGTTCTTAATTAATTTTTGATCTTTTCATGTATGCCTATTCGTGATATTTATAGTTTCATATATATATGATTTCTAACTTTTGATATTTGTTTGGTTTATACCTTTAAGTTGGGATGTTGAGAGAAAATTTTTATTAGTGTCTTGTTCATGACTATTTATGGAAGTTCTTTTAAAAATCACATGGTTTTGTGCTTTGTTTTGTTTTTATATTTACCTCCTTTTTTTTTTGTGCACATTTTCTAGTCTATATATTGTTTTACTTTTCTTGGTGCACTATGAAAGCTCTTTGTGAATTTGATTTTATAGAGAGTCGGATAATCCGACGGACTTCCGCTGAAATCCGACGGATAATCCGATCAATTCCAGCAGCTTTGTGAGCACTAAGTTCGGATCATCCGCCGGACTTCCGCTGAAATCCGACGGATAATCCGATCAGATTTCTTGTTTTTAATGATCCTTCTTTGCTCATTCCTTGGGTTATGCTTCTTTTTGAATTATTGTTGCCCAATGATATTTTTGTAGCACATGAGAATACTTGTAATTGTTACATCATATTTCTCATGAATTTAGCTACTATGGTTTCAGCTTTTGTGTTGAGATCTTTCCACTTCTAGAGAATACACTTATTTTAATGTGGCTATTGTATTTTGCATTCTCTAGATCAATCTATCATTTCATTATCTTGGATTAATCTCAATACTTGGCAAAGAGATGTATTGTTTTTATGAACATCTCTTTTGTCCTTTACTTGATAAGAGTCTAATTCTTTTATTTATCATCTTATGCTCTTATCCTTGCTTAGTAAAGAGTCTATAAATCATTTTGATCATTCAAAATGTATTCCCTTAATTGTGAACTCTTTGCTTAAGCAAGTATTTTTTTTGTATTAGTGACTTAAGAATTAATGAGCACATTTATCTTGTTAATGGCTTCTCTCATTAATCTTATTTGGATTATATAGCTTGCTTATTTGTGATATATTATTAAGCTATATAATTATGGCTCACTTTCACACATCTAGCTATATTCCTATACTTCAATCTGTATATGATATGCTAGTTTATAAAAACAAGATTTGTGATTTGCTTGATCTCTAAAATTAGTTCTAAAATTCTTTATTAAATCTTGTTTTCTCTTAAATTTCTCTCACTTTTGAGTCATGATTTTATCATATTATCTTTACATCTCCTTGATTGAATTTGTAATTATTTAAATGAGATTGACTCTTTCCCATGTTAATGTGTAAAAAAAATTTTGGATTTGTGATTTTTTCTTGATGAGATTCATTAGATCATATTTATTCATTTGTTTTCTTTATGAATGATCCTAATGATTGAGTAGTCCTAAACTATCTAATTTTGTAAATGTCAAGTTAATTTATTCCTCTACTTTGACTACTCATGGTTTATCACATATGACCTTTGCTATTTGAACTTTATTGGTCTTTCATTTAGAAGTAGCAAAGTTTGGATATTACCCGGTTGATGGGTACATATGTGATAAAACATACCTAGTCCATGCAAAGCATAAATTGGTTGATTATTTCTTAATTAGATAATCATGGACATGATGTTTGAGTTTCATTTTTATTTTATTTTTGAGCTATATTCTGTCTATCATCATGATTGTTCTTAACTGACTTTATTCTTTTTCATGATGACATTTTCTCAAAGGATAACATACATTGATCTATCATATTTGAATATGAGATTCTTCTATATAGACTAATGTATGCCATCTTTTGATTATATGCGCTTTATTGGAATATTCTTTTGATTTCTCATCTTTAGTGGCTATTAATTGGTTATCTCTTCTTGACTAAAGATGATTTTATTCGTCTTTTGACGATATTGTAGCCTTATATGCATCGAGCAAGGGGGAGAAATCCTTAGTTGATTTACCCCTAGATCTTTATATTATCTACTTTTATGCTATAAGTGCTTTGGAACTAGATACGCATATTTTGAGGGGGAGCAAATAAATTGCTTCAATTCATTTACCTCCCGTATGTCGTATATCTAGTTAATCGTGGACTCATATTCTCTTCTATTTCATATCCTATTGATTGAGGACATGATATTTTTATTTGTGAAGGATTTTTGAGAGCGTATGCAAGTGTCTTTATTACTTATCTCTCTCTTTTATATGGGTTAAATATGTCATCTTGCTAATATTAACTTTCAGATCTTATCTTGATGAATATTATGCTTTCGTTGATTTGGCTTTTCTTTCATGCTTAATTGAGTTGGCTTTCCTTGTTGAGGACTTATCCAAAATTCATGATTTTTATCTACTTTGGTAGTACTTTGAGGGGGAGCATTCAAGTCGACTGAATTTCTCCTTCTCAAGTATTTTTCTCCTTTACCTTCATGTTTATCTAAAGGGTATTCATATAGCATGATAAGGTAATTGAGTTCAAATGCATGAACTTGGATAAGCATATAGATCTTGCAAATAATGAGATTACTTTATATCAATTACAATATTTTACATTGATCATTCTTTTATTTTGTTCCACTATTTACTTGTGGACAATTATGATTATTAATGGTTTCTTTGATCAATGTTTCAAGTTTACATCTGTTCAATTGGTATCAAGTTTATTTAATTTCATATCTCAATTGGTATCTATTAGTTGCAATTATCTATTCCTCATGGCTTTTGTTTGAAATCCTTTATTTCATAGTTCTCTTCCAAAACTGGAGCAATATTTCATATCCTATTGTGTTTTGGATTTATTCCTTGGATTTCAAGTTGGTAAACTACTTATTTCTTTTTCTTCAAATTCTTTTAAGTTTTACCAACCATATTGTATTTTGACAAGCAATTTTCTTTAGTACTCTACATTTGGTATGTAGTTTTATACACTTGTCTTTACACACTTCTCCTATTGTTCCTCAATTAGTATATCTTGATCATGATTGTCTATGCCTTCCCCATGCTCTGATTTCTATGCTTGAGATTGATTTATTTTTATCTCTTAGTACGGGAGAGCCTATTTTTGATCATGTCAAAGGGGGAGAAGTAAGTTTAAGTATGCTTTTATAAGTAATCTAAGTAGTGTACTTTTAGTGATATTGCTTATGTCCTTTGTATATTAGTGATACATGCATCTATTATGTCTATACTAAACTTAACCGATTTGCCATAATCAAAAAGGGGGAGATTGTTGGCCCAATGATTGTATCATGTTTTTGAATATGGTTAATAGGTTAAGTTTAGCATTTCATTATCACTAATCTTCATACTATCACTATAGCATTTCTACTTATACTTATATCTTTGGTGATATGTGCCCATTGGTTTACATCTTAGTGATATGAGCTTATCTATCTTAAATTTAATTGGGTTGCCAAAATCAAAACTATGTTTTTGATTATGGTCATTCAATTAAGTTTAATCATTCTGATATCACTAACATTTATGCCATCACCTTAGCACTTATACTTAAACTTTGCATAGTCCTAATGTGCTTTAATTTATCATACTTGCTACTATGGATATTGCTTTGTTCGTCTAACATGTACATGCAGAAAAGCAATAAGCAAGATCAACGTGGACATATGCAATGAAGAAATCATGGTGGGCCAAAGACGACGGATCCCACAAGATTTCTTTGAACCACCCGACGACATCTCTGGAGCCACGCACCGGGGGTTCCGCTGCCCGGTCAGCGGACGGGGGTCGAGGGGGCAGCGCCCCTCGTCGGGGGTTCGGGGGCGAAGCCCCCGAAAGGTATTCAGTTTTCGCAAACTGGATATCTTTGGACAGCTGCCGCCAAGGGAAAAAGCCAGCACCTATCGAAGGAAGAAGCCAAGCCATGCCATCATCATTTCAAGACTCTGAAGAAGCCTGCACCTGCTACAGTATATCTGGAGTCTGTAATGAGTCTTAGGAACCATTGTAAACACAAGAAATGGATGGCAAAATCGAAAGCTAGGGTAGATAATAACCCAGGACAATCTTCGGAATCCTGGCGGATAATCCGGCGGATCTCCGCGGAAATCCGGCGGAAGATCCGAATGGTCTCACAGAATACCTTCTGTGAGTGTTCGGATTATCCGGCGGAAAACCGCAGAATTCTGACGGATTTTCCGCTATATGACCGTTTGCATTCCAACGGTCGAATTTTACGAACGATTGATCCCAACGGCTCTTTTTATAGCCGTTGGACTATTCAGGCGGATGATCCGACGGATTTTCGCGGAAATCCGGCGGATGATCCGTCAGCCTGAGAAAGTTGCATTATTGCACTTTCCTTTGCTTTGGTTATAAATAGCCTTGAACCCCCTTCATTCAAGGTTGATGCTTTGAGCCTAAAAATTCCTAAACCACCAAAGCTTATCCACATACAACTCTACAAAGCTTTCATTTGCCATCCATAAATTGTGTTAGAGTTATTGAGTTGAAAAGTAAGATCTTCATCCTATTGTATAAGGAGATCCAAACCTATTGTGAAAGGTTGAAGTTGGGGAGTCTTCGTATCCAAACTCTCGGTTGAAGTTGGCGAGTTCTTCGGATCCAAACTCGTGTTGAAGTTGGCGAGTTCTTCGGATCCAAACTCGTGTGTAACTATTTACTCAAATAGTGGATTAAAGCCGGAGAGAGTTCCGGGACTGGACTGCCTCTTAGGAGGATACCAGGATACATCGGGTGTCGGTATTGTGTTTGCTTCTTCTCTTGCACTTATATTTTTAAATTGCCAATTAGCTTGTGCTAAGTGCTTGATTAGTTAGCTTGACCCTATTCACCCCCCCCCCTCTAGGGTTCCTACAATATTATCTTCGGTAATCTTTGCTCTACTCGTTGTTCTGATTGAAGTGTTGCGGTGATCCGTGTGGATCGATGGAGAAGTTTGTAAGGAGTCGGTTTTTATTCCATTAGTAGAGGCTTTTTCGGATTGGACTCTAATCATCCCGTGTTTTCTCGTCTGAATTTTTTACGTAAATATCGTTTTGTTTGCGTTATTTTTTTGGAGATGGTGGGAAATATTTATAAATATGGTCCCAACAATAGCAAAAATATACACATATAAGTTCACAACGACTTGAGATGCTCAAAAGTACAATTCGGAAAGCACTACAAGGTGAATTGGACATGAGCAATATTTTGAGTGTGGCAAGTTCAATTCGTCGGAACTTGGTCTACCCGTCGCAGATTCGGCATCCCTTCGGGTTTCGATGATGCTTTATTATATGAGTGTTGTGAGCTTTGCTTTGTTATTTTGTATCTATTAGAGTTGTAAGGACACCCCGCATCTTTGGTAATGGATTGTGAAGGAGCTGTAAATAGATTATAGTGGATTTGTGCTTGCTTGTCCCGTAATTTTTTATCACAAGAATTTTTTCACGTTAATACTTTATCTTTGTGTTTGTAATTTCCTTTATTCCACATTGTTGGCTATTGGTTGGTGGATTCAAACCCATTAAAGTAGTATTAGAGCTAGGTTCGCAAAGAAGATGGTAGACAGAGATAACACAGGAATCACATCGTAGATGATTACCCTTATTGGGCCAATTGGCAAATTTGGAAGCAGGATGGAAGACCTGTTATATTGCAAGGACCTATACGATCCCTTGTAGGGTATTTCAGAGAAGCCGAAGGACATGACTGTCACGCCCCGATTCGGGGCCGAATCGTTCGCCTCCGCTTTGATTCACGCCGAATCGTTCGTCCTCGCTAAGGCGTGATGCCGTACAAGTCTGGAATTGCACTTGTAGAAGGCATGCTCGTGTTCCTTTTATAAAAGAGACATTTTGAATAGAGATTCGCAGCAGTTGATAAAGATGTTTGAGCAACACAGATATGATCTGAAATAAGTTCTTTATTGATATCTTTGAAAATTACATTCATAAAACATAAGGCTCTCAAACAGCCGAGATGAAATGTCAAACTTGGCTACAACTTGCAGAAATATTGAAATGAGATACAACTTGTTCCATACATCATATCCCTTTATTAATAATGCGACAATAACCACCTTCAGTAAAATGCCTTCTTCTTCAAGTGGAAACTTTAAGATGTACGAAGCTGCTAAAGAGTCGGACAGCAAGCCTTCAGCGTCTAAGATTATCCACTAGGTTCCTGGCACCTGTGGAGACGAGGGTCAGTACATTGCTACATATGTACTGGTGAGCGGCCGTAACCAATCTCACCATAAATCAACAGTAGTAAAATTACATAAATGTTCACTATTGATTTGTGATCTTTCTATCTTGCCTTAGGGTCCATTAACAATTCATATATTTGATGAGAAATATAAGAAGCATACAGTGATGTTAGAAACATGAGCAATTCATGTTGTTCTAACATAAGCAATTCATATTGATCACCAATTTGGTGAATCTTACCCACGGTCGATAGCCATCCCTGTAAATATTTATGAATACCACTTACTCTGCCTGCATAAGACATTGTTAGCTATACTATCTGTCTATAAGAAGGTCACCGGCGACACGTCATCTTGGACCGTCTTACTGGTACAACGGCGCCCTAGCAGTGCAGGTAGCTAGCCCCACTGCAAGTCCCGTTTACCGATGCCAGTACGTCGGTATAATTCCTTGTTTCCCCTAGGACGAACCGGGTCCGTGGCCGCGGATTACCGTTATGGAAACTACCTTGTATACAAGTTGTCCATGACCATGCATGCAATGCAACTTAACTAATAAGAGACATGACATGCATGATAATAGCATCTTCCACACATATTCGTAGTTCTTATTTCATCTTGCCATTTTTCCATCTTTCCATCTTGCCATCTTACCAACTTGCCTTGAGCCATAGGCTCGCATATTCGTTCATCCAATCGAGGGACTATTCATTTGTAACACATTCTTTCGAACCGAAGTCCGATATACTTACCGCCCAATACTTGGGTCTTTGCATCACCTGTTTATCAATTCATATAGCATATGAGCATCATTCGATTGGCAACATAAGCCTAGCCATGTGATAATTTATCTTTCATTATCTTTCCGAGTTATTACTAGGCATCTTTATTTAAGTACCGAACATAATAACAAGTCTACCATTGTTATGCGCGAAGATCAAGGATCGTCGAAGGATCAAAGCCACTCACTTGTTGGTGAATTGCCGAGAGAAAGAGGTCTTCCACGCAACGTCAAGCTCGGTTCACTGCGTTAGCACCTGCATTGGCACCAACGTCTAGTCAGCATATTTCTTCTCTTTCTCTCAGTGATTCGATATGAAATGCGGAGACAGTGAAAGTAAATCCATGAAAACATTCATCGAAAACAATCACGAAAACGCACACAAAAGCCAACAGCAAAAGCGACATCGAAAACCAGCAGGGCAACGGTCTCGGGACAAGCGACTCTTATATAGAACGCTTCCCCCAAGATGCGCGCCACTGCATCTTGGGCATCATTTCAAAAGAGTCTAATCCATAACGAGGAAAGGATCTCAATTCATTATCCCGCGATCCTGGTAAAGTTTCTCCAAGTAAAGTTCCCCAATTCTCATCCGACTCGGCCATTCGGCCGCTAGCCCTCTCTGTGCTCCGCAACGGATTCAGGGCATTACATATTAATACACTAACAAAAAGTTTCGTCCCCGAAACTTAAACACAAACCCACCTAGGTCAAACAACGAAGGAAACTTTTCCTTCATATCCGCTTCAAGTTCCCATGTCGACTCTTCGACGGAATGATTTCGCCAAAGCACTCGAACCAATGAAACAACTCGGTTCCGCAAAATTTTATCCTTCCTATCCAAAATCTGCACGGGTTCCTCCACATAAGACAAGTCAGCTCTTAGTCCTAACGGACCGAAGTCTACCACATGGCTTGGATCATATACATACTTCCGTAGTTGGAAAACATGGAAGATATCGTACACTCCATCCAATGCCGGTGGCAACGCAATCTGATAGGTGACAGGGCCGACTCGCTTAAGAATTTCAAACGGGCCAACAAATCTCAGACTTAGCTTCCCTTTCGCACCGAATCGCATAACTCCGTGCATCGGTGACACCTTCAGAAATATGTGATCGCCCATCATAAATTCCAATGGTCGTCGATGAGTATCCGCATAACTCTTCTGCCGACTTTATGCCACAAGTAACTTCTCCCGAATCATGCGGACCTTCTCGACGTCCTGCTCTACCATCTCTGGACCAAGTACCTGTCGTTCACCGACTTCATCCCAACAAATTGGAGACCAACACTTTCGTCCGTATAATGCTTCATACTGAGCCATCTGTATACTCGACTGGTAACTGTTGTTGTAGGCAAATTCCGCTAGCGGCAAGTGAGTATCCCAACTGGTTTTCAGATCAATAGCACAAAGCCTTAGCATGTCTTCAAGTATCTGATTCACCCTCTCGGTCTGGCCATCGGTTTGTGGATGGTATGCAAAACTAAATTTCAATTGCGTTCCCATGGCCGAATGTAAACTGACCCAGAAACGCGATACGAATCGCTCATCCCGATCCGACACAATTGATGCCGGCACTCCATACAATCGGACAATTTCATCTAAGTATAGCTGAGCTAACCGGTCGACGCTCCATGTGGTTTTCATTGCGAGAAAATGTGCAGATTTGGTTAATCGATCAACGATGATCCAAATTGTATCATTCCTGTCACGACCCGCACCCTAGAGTAAGGGCACGAGACGTGGGTACGTCTAGCCTACGCCGCAGTATCGGCGGTAGAACGCTGTCCTAGGTCAATTATCTAACAATATAAAGGTACCTGTACAGTATATACACTCCGAATGGAGGTGACATAGCAATATACAGTCTCAATCACATCTAAGGCAGAATGATAAGATAGAAAGATAGATAAATGCTGAAATAAAAGATCCACATAAGTACAACCAGAGAGTCTAAGTGTCTAAAGATATCACAAATCCACAGAATCCCAAATATCATAATACAGTCATCCAGAAATAAACATAGTCTAGAGGAGTGTCGTCCACTGCTATAGGATCCGGCTGCTGGTCTAAGTCACAGCTGTCATCTAGGGTAGTCCCATAATAGATGGGGCAGCACGCCTCATCCTCATCATCTGTAATATTTCAACAGGTCCAGTCAGGACAGGAGCGAGCACAGTACATCTCACGCAGTTCTTATAATGACAGGAATAAAATACAGGCAATAGAGTAAAATACATGAAACGCTGAAGAGTATACATGAGTAAAAAGAAGACTGTAATGAAATATCTACTATAAGTAAAGAGCTATAGTGAACTAGTGATTTAGAGTACAAGCTAGACATGTGAACGGCTTGATAATAAATATGAGAGGTCGTACATGGCTACACTATGGAAATTGTCCACATGACTATTTATACTCCCCCGTACCCCAATCAATACACAAGGATCCGTTCAAGTTATGTTATTGTACATGATATTCACATGGGGGCCCATAAATGGGTGCACATGAATATATACATGGGGGCTCCGTGATCATGAGAGTACATGAATCACGAGAGTGCACATGTAAGGTGAAAGCACAAGAGTACATGATGAAAGTGAAACGCACATGACATGATGTATCTGATGCTCCCGAGGGGGATAACATCGTATGAAAAGATCCATATAGTACTAATCCGTATTTCCATCGTGTCAGCATCAAGTAAGATAATCTAGAGCGAGAAAATACTCCTAGCAAGTATGTACTCGCCTGATATCCTGAATGTCCGGAAGAAACTACTGCCTGAGGAGTGGTGTCTGGCTCCTAATCAGAACAGCACAAGTCACAACATATCTAAAATAATGAAATAAACTGCTACAATGAATCTACATGATGTTTGGGGTCAATCTAGGCTAAAGTCAACTTTTGGTCAACTCTAGCAGTCAAACTAGGTCAACTCTAGTCCAGTTAGGTCAACCAAGGTCAAACATGTTTAAACTAGGTCAAACTAGTCTAGGTTGGTCAACCCTAGGCTATGTCATCTAGGTTATAGGCCATAGGCCATATCCTCTAGGCAAATAGCCATACACTAGGCCATATACCTATGTAGAATCACAACCATATGTAGGCCATGAGCTAAATACAAGCCACAACACTATATGCCAAACACCATATATATATATATATATATATATATATATATATATATATATATATATATATCACTATATTCACATATATGTATATATATATCTACATACACATATAGAAATATGTATATCACATATAGCTTTACTTTACACATATTTATTCACATTCACATAAGTCAATCTACATAAACACTCTTCACATATTTAGACATACCTATATATACAACTTGTATAGAGAATTTTAGAGAGGGAAAAGAGGGTGATACAATTGTGTATAGGTTGACAGTGAGAGGAAATGTGTGTGTGAGCTAGCTAATGTGTGTGCACATGAATGGTGAAACAGTGAACTGGTAGCTAGTGAAGGGAGACCTGTGTGTGCTCTCAGGTTTCTAATTTCCAGTGTGTGTGTGTGTGTAGGCAATGTGATAGAGTGTTGAATTCAGTTTGTGTGTGTGCACTGAACCATCCAATGTGGTTCAGGATGTGAGGACAGTGAGCTAAATGAAAGGAACCTGTGTGTGTGTATACATGAGATTGTGTGTGAGTGTATATGTGAACATGTGAGAGTGTGGCATGTGTGTGTGCTCCTGTGTACAGGGATGAGAGGGTGTGTGACAGGAAAGTGGGGGTTAGGCTAGTGTGTGATATTTGACAGTGTCTCAAGAAAAACATGGCAATGACAGTTGTGTATTGGTAAAACAGGAACAGTTGACTGCTAGCACATCATTTCAATCCTATTCGAAATCCCAACAAGTCTCCACATGAAACCCAACATCCCCAAAACATATTCAGCCATATAAAGTTATCATTGAAATTGGATTTTAACCGTTCGAAATAGGGAATTAAATACTGCATTGTATCAGGAAAGAGATGCTAATTCAAAATGAATGTGCCACCAGTTTTCCCAGGCCAACTCAATCCACATTCGAATTCCAGTGTTTCACACAATTTCAATTGGCATGATTTAATCATTCACACACATATAGGTAATCTAATTAACCATTAACATCATTAAAAAATTATTTAAATACAATTTAAGAATCAGAAAACCCATTTCAGTTCAGTTGGTATCAGGCCTCAATGGGAATCAATGATTTCGAAACCAATATCAATCATAAAAATCACAATTAACCATGAACATTATTCATTAAACATGTAGGTAAGCTAACCCTAATATTTAACATCATAAAATCAGTTTAAAATGAAGATTTAAACTCAGAAAAATTAGTTCAGCAAATGGTATCAGTGAGTATCGGGCATTTGGGAATTTACAATGAATTGAACTAATTTAATCATCTAAATTACAAATAAAAAGTTGGTAATTAATAACAAACATATGCTCGTGTCACATACTCACTGTTGTGTCCAAAAACAGGACACAAAAGTGTCCAAACACACGCACAACTCAAACACGAGACTGACACAAATCGTGCGACCAGTGCACGTGTCCAAACACTCTCGACACGTATCCATTGGACACGAAACTTCGGGGGTGTCATGACAGACACTGCCCCTCTCTTCGTGTCCAAGTACACGTGTCCACGTGCCATGTGCACTGAGCACGAGGCCCCGAGCAGCAGGGCATTACTGTACATACGCGCGTGGGCGTGTGCACGAGTGCGACACGACACCAATACGACACAAGACACGCTCAGACAACCAGAAATCATTAAGCAAAGCCAAACCCTAATTTTCTATTCAAGCAAAATCAGAAAACGAGAAAGAAATGCCCACTGTGGCATTTCATCAAACACTTGCGACTGTCAACTGATACGTATCCGATACGGACACGTATAGGACACGAGAGGGTGCAAAACCTATTCCTACAATACAAGGACACCTAGGGCTTGGTGTTCATGCAAAGAAACCAAAATTTCATGGAGGGAATAAAGATTTACCTAGGTGTGTTCCTTCACAAATAAACCCTTCAAAAGGAGGTCTCCACTAGCTAGCCAAAGTCCCCAAATTGGCTCAAACCTGAGAATGGATTCTACCAACAGTAGGGAAACATCATTTAGAAGACCATGGAAGAAATCTCAATGAAAAAGGACCACTATTGAATAAACTATGAAGAAATTTCATGAAGAACAAACCTTTCCTTTAGAAAATGAGGGAATGGATAAAAGAGGCACAAATATCAAGAGAGACTTTATAGACAAGGGGGGATCCCTAGGCCGGCTGCATGGTTAGGGTTAGGGTTTGGGATTCAATCCAAGGGCTCTCATCACATCTAATCTATTCAATGGCTAGAAATCTAGGTTTCTCCTTCTAGTCAAGTTGCAACCTATTCCTTTCTAACAAGTCATGACTTGACCTAACTGACCCATACTAAATAATACTAACCATGGCTAACTAGACTAGCTATGACTAATCTAGGTTAGGTCCAAACTAGGTTAGGGCAAATCTAAACCACAAGGCAATCAATTAATAATATTAAAATCACACCATTCCTAATAATCATATTAAATTCCTAATAATATATATTAAATTCAAATAATTCAAAAATGACAAAAATACCCTCAAACTAGAAATGTGGTAGTGACAATTCTCCCGCTGCGTCTTCGGCAAGCCTACTATAAAATCCATGGTTATATGATCCCACTTCCATTCTGGGATCGCGATGTTCTGCATCTCCCCGCCGGGCCTTTGGTGTTCCACCTTGACTCGTTGACACGCTAAGCATCGCGAGACAAAGAGGGCCACATCTCGTTTCATGCCATGCCACCAGAAGGTCGTGCGCAAATCTTTATACATTTTTGTACTTCCCGGGTGCAACGAATACTTGGCATAATGGGCCTCCGTCAAGATTTCTTTCCGGAGTTCTTCATCCTTCGGGACACATAGCCTCCCCTTGAGTCGCAACGATCCATCCTTGTGCCTGGTGAAGTCGCTTGCTTCACCCTTTTCCATTATTCCGCCAATCTTAATCAAGAACTCATCCGTCCTCTATGCTGTCTTTATCTTTTCCAACAAACTCGGCTCAAGTTGAAGTTGAGCCAGTTGTGCATTTCGACCACGAATCTGGAGCTCAATTCCCATGCTTTCTAATTCCTTCAGTATTCGTTTGTCAATACTGATTGATCCCACAAAGTTCCGACTCAACGCGTCCGCCACCACGTTGCCTTTTCCTGGGGTATACGCGATCGTCAAGTCGTAGTCTTTTATAAGCTCCAACCAACGTCTTTGTCGCTAATTTAAATCCTTTTGAGTAAAGATGTACTTCAGGCTCTTATGATCGGTGAAGATCTCGTAAGCCACTCCATACAAATAGTACCTCCACAATTTCAATGCAAACACTATCGCTGCCAATTCCAAATCATGCTTTGGATAATTTTTCTCGTGCGGCTTAAGCTGTCTCGAGGCATACGATATCACTTTCCCTCTCTGAGTCAATACACATCCCAAACCTAATCCGGACGCATCACTGTATATCTGGAATCCCTCGACGCCGTCTGGAAGTGTAAGGATTGGAGCTGACACGAGACGTTGCTTCAGATCTTGAAAGCTAGTCTCGCACTCATCAGTCCAATCGAATGCAACTCCCTTCTGGGTTAGCCGAGTTAAAGGCGCTGCCACTTTTGAAAAATCCTTGACAAACTTTCTGTAGTAGCCTGCCAAGCCGAGGAAACTTCGGATCTCGCTCGCCGACGTGGGTTGCTTCCAATCCACTACGGCTTCAATTTTCTTTGGGTCAACGGACACACCTTCTGCCGAGATAACGTGCCCTAGGAACGACACGCTACTCATCCAAAACTCACACTTACTCAGCTTGGCATAGAGCTGATTTTCCCGTAGAGTCTGTAACATCGTTCTCAAATGCTCTGCATGGTCTTCTCTGCTCTTCGAGTAGATTAGGATATCATCGATGAACACGACCGCAAATTTATCCAAAAAGGGCCAGAAGACCCTGTTCATCATATCCATGAAAGCGGCAGGGACGTTGGTCAGTCCGAAGGGCATGACCAAGAATTCATAGTGTCCATATCTGGTTCGGAATGCGGACTTAGGAACGTCATCGGGTTTGATCTTTAACTGATGATAGCCTGAGCGAAGATCAATCTTTGAAAATACAGACGCCCCTTGCAACTGATCGAAGAGGTCGTCTATTCGAGGCAATGGGTACTTGTTTCGAATTGTAACTTTGTTTAGCTCGCGGTAGTCGATGCACAGCCGCATCGATCCATCTTTCTTCTTCACAAATAGCACCGGAGCACCCCACGGAGAAACGCTGGGTCTGATATATCCCGTCTAATAATTTTTGTAGCTGCACTTTGAGTTCCTTTAATTCAGCAGGCGCCATTCTGTACGGAGCCCTTGAGATCGGATGAGCGTCTGGAAATGTATCGATAGTGAATTCAATCTCTCGGTCCGGAGGCATTCCGGGTATCTCGTCAGGAAACACATCAGGAAATTCTGCCACGACTTCAGTGTTAGCTGAGTCTGCACCATTCTTGCGTGTGTCTCGAACAGAAGCAAGGTACCCTTCGCAGCCAGAATGTAGCATTCGCCGGGCCGTAGTAGCTGAAATCACCATCGATGCCTTCGTCGACGAACTGGCCGAGTAAGAGAATTCTGTTTCTCCAGGTAGTCGAAACACAACTCGCTTCTTCGCACAGTCAATCGTCGCACAACATGCACTTAACCAATCCATTCCCAGAATGATGTCATAATCCTTCATATCTAGCTCGACTACATCCAATGGTAGCCTTCTCTCCCCGATACATATGTAACCATCCTTATATATCATGTTAGTAGGCATCTCCACTCCTGATGGAGTACTAACACTAAGATATACATCGAATATTGACATTTTTATTTCATGTTCCTTAACATAGTCTTTAGATATAAAACTATGTGTAGCACCAGAATCAAATAAAGTACGTGCAGGAATGCCATTAAATAACAATATACCTGTTACGACAATATCTCATGCAAATACTTCTTCCTGAGTCAATACAAAGACTCGGCCCTGAGCACCGGGCCTCTGATTCTGTGGTGGCTGATGGGGTCGTGGTGCCTGTCCACGATTCTGTTGATGCTGTTGGTGATGTTGTTGCCTTGGAGGGTTCTGGTTGCCCCTCCCTGGACAGTTGCGAGACATATGGCCGAATTGACCACACCTATAGCATCCTCCCTCTAAGACCTTACAGTCGTTAGCAAAGTGCCCTCTGTTGTGGCACTTGTTGTTGTACGGCCCAATCGGATTGGGTCGCTGATAGCTACCATGATTCTGACGCTTTGACGCCTCATATCTGTCCCCGTTGTTCGGTCTCTTGTTATGCAGATTCTGCACCGACGCTTGCACTGACGCCGTCGCAGGATAGTATGGGTCCAATTCCTTTGCGTGCTCGTAAGACTCCTGAAAAGTCTTATACTTCTGAACCACAACTTGAGCCTTCAGAGCAGGCCTCAAGCCCTGATCAAACCGACGAGCCTTAGATGCTTCGTCAGTAAACTTCGTGATCGCATACTGAGACAGTCTTGAAAACTCTGTCTCATACTCCTTCACCGTCAAGTTTTCCTGCTCGAGCTTCTGGAATTCCAATTCCTTAGCTCGCTGCTCAGTCGAAGAGAAGTACTGAGCCAGAAAGGCCTTGCAGAACATCTGCCAAGTAATTTTCGTTGTCCCATTCACTCCCGCAAGAATCCTTTTCTGACTTTGCCACCAATAGTGTGCGTTGGAAACCAGCAGTAGTTTCACACACGATACCCTCTTGGATCCAACAATACCCAAAGCTTCCAGGTGATCCTCCACTTCAACTAGCCAATCCATATCAATGGTGGACTCTTCTGTCCCTTTGAATTCTTTGTTGCATATTTTCTTGAACTTTGAAATGTCGGCCACAGCAGTGGTTTTCTTAGCCGTCCGTCGGGGGTTCCTCTGCCTCCACAAGTTCGCTCTCTCGTGAGACTGGAGTGCCTTGAGCCCCATTGTCCACCACTGATCGGACCAACTGTTGCAGGGTATCTAGCTGCTTCTTTTGGGCCTCGAATTGCTTTGCGTTCTGCCTCTGCTGGCTTTCCATCATAGCCAGCATCCTCTCCATCGGGTCGGTTGAGGCTACCGCCCTTGAGCTACTCGCGTTGTTCGTTGTACCCGCCTTTGTCATCTCTGCAAAAACAGAGAAGCTTGTTAGTCTCATAAAATATTTATGTACTTATTGTATGGAACATCTCATTTCGGGATATTTAAAACCAAAGTTGTTCGAGAAGCAATAAAGCTTGTGTCATTTTCGAAATCTTAAAACCAAGAAATTTTCAAGGAATTAAAGCCGTGCTTTGATACCAAACTGTCACGCCCCGATTCGGGGAATCGTTCGCCTCCGCTTTGATTCACGTCGAATCGTTCGTACTCGTTAAGGCGTGATGCCGTACAAGTCTGGAATTGCACTTGTACAAGGCGTGCTCGTGTTCCTTTTATAAAAGAGACATTTTGAATAGAGATTCGCAGCAGTTGATAAAGAAGTTTGAGCAACACAGATATGATCTGAAATAAGTTCTTTATTGATATCTTTGAAAATTACATTCATAAAACATAAGGCTCTCAAACAGCCGAGATGAAATGCCAAACTTGGCTACAACTTGCAGAAATATTGAAATAAGATACAACTTGTTCCATACATCATATCCCTTTATTAATAATGCGGCAATAACCACCTTCAGCAAAATGCCTTCTTCAAGTGAAAACTTCAAGATGTACGAAGCTTCTAAAGAGTCGGACAGCAAGCCTTCAGTGTCTAAGATTATCCACTAGGTTCCCGGCACCTGTGGAGACGAGGGTCAGTACATTGCCACATATCTACTGGTGAGCGGCCGTAACCAATTTCACCATAAATCAACAGTAGTAAAATTACATGAATGTTCACTATTGATTTGTGATCTTTCTATCTTGCCTTAGGGTCCATTAACAATTCATATATTTGATGAGAAATATAAGAAGCATACAGTGATGTTAGAAACATAAGCAATTCATGTTGTTCTAACATAAGCAATTCATATTGGTCACCAATTTGGTGAATCTTACCCACGGTCGATAGCCATCCCTGTAAATATTTATGAATACCACTTACTCTGCCTGCATAAGACATTGTTAGCTATGTCACCTGTCTATATGAAGGTCACTGGCGACACGCCATCTTGTACCGTCTTACTGGTACAACGGTGCCCTTGCAGTGCAAGTAGCTCGCCCCACTGCAAGTCCCGTTTACCGATGCCAGTACGTCGGCATAATTCCTTGTTTCCCCTAGGACGAACCGGGTCCGTGGCCGCAGATTACCGTTCTGGGAACTACCTTGTATACAAGTTGTCCATGACCATGCATGCAATGCAACTTGACTAATAAGAGACATGACATGCATGATAATAGCATCTTCCACACATATTCGTAGTTCTTGTCATTTTCCCATCTTTCCATCTTGTCATCTTACCAACTTGCCTTGAGCCATAGGCTCACATATTCGTTCATCCAACCAAGGGACTATTCATTTGTAACACATTCTTTCGAACCGAAGTCCGATATACTTACCGTCCAACACTTGGGTCTTTGCATCACCTGTTTAACAATTCATATAGCATACGAGCATCATTCGATTGGCAACATAAGCCTAGCCATGTGATAATTTATCTTTCATTATCTTTCCGAGTTATTACTAGGCATATTTATTTAAGCACCGAACGCAATAACAAGTCTACCATTGTTATGCGCGAAGATCAATGATCGTCAAAAGATTAAAGCCACTCACTTGTTGGTGAATTGCCGAGAGAAAGAGATCTTCCACGCAACGTCAAGCTCGGTTCACTGCGTTAGCACCAACGTCTGGTCAGCATACTTCTTCTCTTTCTCTCAGTGATTCGATATGAAATGCGTAGACAGTGAAAGTAAATCCATGAAAACATTCATCGAAAACAATCACGAAAACGCACACAAAAGCCAACAGCAAAAGCGACATCGAAAACCAGCAGGACAACGGTCTCGGGACAAGCGACTCTTATATAGAACTCTTCCCCCAAGACGCGCGCCACTGCATCTTGGACATCATTTCAAAAGAGTCCAATCCATAACGAGGAAAGGATCTCAATTCATTATCCCGCGATCCTGGTAAAGTTTCCCCAAGTAAAGTTCTCCAATTTTCATCCGACTCAGCCATTCGGCCGCTAGCCCGCTCCGTGCTCCGCAACGGATTCAGGGCATTACAATGATCACTGAAGATTGAAAGAAGATCGAGCAAAAGAGATCGGCTTATCATGTAGTGGTTGGACGACAGCGTATTTCACCACTTCTCGCTAGAAACGACTGTAGAGGGACTTTGGAGCAAATTAGAGAATTTGTACAAGAGGAAAACAACGAGCAATATGTGTTCCTAATTAGGAAGTTGGTCAAACTTAAGTAGAAGGAGGATTCTTCAGTTACAGAGCACCTGAACAAGGTTCAGGGTATGATCAACCAGCTAGCGACCATGAAGTTGATGTTGGAAGATGAGTTGTAGGCACTTCTACTCTTGATTCTTTGTCATAATCATGGGAGATATTGGTGGTTTCTCTCAACAATTCAGTGAATAATAGTATAATCATGGCAAAGGTGACGAGTTCTTTACTAATCAAGGAGTTGAGGAGAAATGTGTTATGGTTGTCGTCATCGTCAGCAAATGCTCTAGCTATAGAGAAGCTAGGGAGATCAAAAGTAAAAGGAAGAAGGAAGTAGATCCAAAGGTTATAGAATGTCAAAGCCAAGATGGATGGTTACTATCACTGCGGCATTATGGGTCACTTCAAGCGAGATTGCAGGAAATTGAAACAAGAACTGAAAAATAAAGTAAACGGTAAGAAACATCAAGCTGAGAAGACCTCACCTCCAGGCCTAGTGGAATTGATAGTCATCGTTGGAGATTAAAAGTCGTGCCTAGGTTTATAGACCATATGATGCTGAATGGGTCATTGATCCTGGAACATCCTTCTATGCCTCAGCACGAAAGGAGTTCTTTGCAACATACGAAAGCGGCAAGTTAGGAGTGGTCAAGATGGAAAATAAAGACACATTGCATATCGTCGGGAAGGCAGATGTCCATCTCCAGACGGTCTTGGTTACAAGTTGGTACTCAAGGATGTGAGGCATGCACATGAGTTATGCCTTAATCTAATTTCAGCAGGAAGACTTGGCAATGAAGGATTTTGCAATATCATTGGCAACGGTAGTGGAAGCTCACCAAGGGTGCTCTTATTGTAGCAAAAGAGATTTTATGTTGCACACTATTTCGTATGCAAGCAAAGGCAACAAAAGAAGCGACAAATGCAGCATAATAGAATTCACTTAAGCTTTGGCATAAACGGTTGGGTCACGTCAACGAGAAATGTGAACAAATCTTTGGCCAAAATGAAGCTTCAACTAACTCTCAAAGGTAATAGATTGAGTTCATGGGTAAATTGCTTATTTGGTAATGTTGAGAGTAAATAAAGGACTTTAGTCCCACATCGGTTAGATGTAATATGAAGAGGGGTTGGACCCTCTATAAGTAGTAGGCAGTAGCCCTCAATAAAATTATCTGAGATATTAGACTCATTTCAATATGGTATCAAAGCCATAACTCTCTCTCTCTCTCTCTCCACAAAAAAAAAATTATTTTTCCCCCTTCCCCCCCCCCCCCACTCCTGCCGACCCCCCCAACCGACGCCCCCCTGCCGACCCTCCCCCCCGTCGCCGACCCTCCCCCCCCCCCCCGCCGGCCCCCCCTCCTCCTCCCTCTTAGCAGCACCCCGCCCCCCTGCTCATCCAGCAGTGAACCGCCCCCCCATCCAGCAGTAACCCCCCCCCCCCCCGCGCCGCCCTTTTTAGGGCTACAGCCGCCCTTTTTAGGGTTTTCTCTGTTCTGAAGAAAAAAAAAACAGATTTCCTTCTCTTTAGAAGATCTCTGTTGTTGCCTTCGAGAATCAGTACCTTCTTTTTAGAAGCTCTACTACGAATACGAAATCTCTTTAGATTTTCGTATCTCAGAAACGTTGTCTTTACAATCGTTTCTGCACGGCTGAGATACCTCTGGTTTGTCTCATGCAAGGAGGCACAACTACGTTGGTTATCCTTGAGCCGTCCGAACGCGTTATCATGACGCTGTTCTAGTTGGTGGTATAAACTACGACATATCAGTGAGGGATCTCGTTTTGTTGTTTTCCCCCGGTAGCTGACTAAGACGAAGACGACTCCAAAGAAGACGACTCAGGAAACAACAACACCTCACTGATTGCAGTTGAAGAAGTCATGGATTTCATCTATGGGAAGTTGACAGCAGAAGAAATGAAGGCTCTGGTCGAGGATCTCCTGACCAAGAGATTACCGGAGGCAACCCCACGCGTGACCCATACTGATGTGGATCTGTCACCGTACAAAATGGGGAAGTTGGACAAACTGGAGACGAAGTTGGAAGGCACGACCAACTACTTGAAATGGTCGCGGCAGGCGATGCGGACGCTGAAGGGACGTGGCTTGGTTGGTTATGTAGATGGCCACACCAAGGCCCCTGTCGATCACTCCTCGAAGGAGTTTGCTGTATGGGACATTGTCAACAATGTCGTGGCTGGTTGGTTGACAGCCTCTTTGACCGACCAAGTGTCGGGTAACGTTGAAGCAATGGAGGGAGCTGCTGATATCTGGAGAACATTGAAAGACATGTACTCCGGTTCGGGTAACCCCATGCGAGTCTTCCAACTGCAGGATGAGCTCGATCGGGTAATCCAAGACGATCGTACCATCTCTGAGTACGCTGCCTTGTTGAAGAAGTACTGGTCTGATCTTGACCATTATGATCCTTTTGGCATGGAGGATGCTCAGGTTGAACCGACTTTTGCAAAATATTTCCAGAAATTTCTGGATTATTTCTCGCGGCAACGGATGATGAAGTTTTTGAAGGGGCTCAACTCAGCGTTTGAGCAACGGCGGAATGTACTTCTCGCACAACCGACGCTGCCGACATTAGAAGACGCCATAGCTGCCATGGCACAAGAAGAAGCACGGTTGAAGCTGATGCCTACCAAGGGTATCTCCCAGGGGGAGCAGGCCGGAGTTGACACATCTGCTCTTACCACTTTCACACAGCCTCCTTCTACGGAGGCGTTTGCCACAACTGTGGTGACACAGGGCATTACATCCGCTTTTGTCCAAAACCGACACGGACTCCCTCGAATGGTCGGAGTCGTGGTCGAGGTGGACGACGAGGTGGTCGAGGCAGCTACGGTGGTGGAAGGGGCACTTACTCTGGAGGCAACAAGGCGCATCTGGCGGATGAAGGTGGGGACAATCAGCTGGCGGATATCACTCCATTTGAGAGAGAAGTTCTCGAGAAGATGCACGGCTCAAAGCTTGGTTCTAGTGAAAGACAAGTCATTCCTGGGGCGCCGTCCACTACAGGAGATTACTGCACTTACTTCTCCCAAACCAGTGCCGGTATACCTCCGCGTGCTCTTGCATCTGTCTCTCAGCCAGCTTGGATTATGGACTCTGGGGCATCTTGCCATGTCACGGGGTCCCGAGGAGAGTTCCGGGAATACTCTACTCTAACGCCGCCAGAAAGCATTCAGACTGCTGATGGTACCTCCAGGCCTGTTACGGGTAAAGGCACTGTTGATTGCACTCCTTCCATCACTCTATCTAATGTCTTACATGCTCCTTCCTTTCCTGTCAATCTTATTTCCATTAGCGCCATTATCCTTGATCTAAACTGTATTGTTTCCTTTGATATTCCTAAGGTAACTTTTCAGGAGAAGGGAACGGGGAGACGACTAGGCACTGGCACATGGCATAAGGGTCTATGGTACTTGGACAGGAACGGTATGGATAGAGCACTGGCATCTTTGGTTGCAGACGTCCAACCGGAAGTCCGAAGTCGAAGTGTCGAAGCCGAGCTGCTCCTCCACCATCAGCGTGTAGGACATTCTTCTTTTCCCGTTATTAGTCGACTGTATCCGTCCTTATATCAAAAAGCAAATAAAGAGTTGTTAGTTTGTGATGCTTGTGAGTTAGGAAAACATACCAGAAGCTCCTATGTGCATTCTGGGCATCGATGTTCTGCTGCTTTTGATATGATTCATTCCGATGTGTGGGGCCCTTGTCCTACAACCGGTGTTAACGGTTATAGATGGTTTGTTACTTTTATTGACTGCTCTACCCGCGTAACGTGGGTCTACCTGCTGAAGAATAAAAGTGATGTTTTTGAGGCATTTCAAAGCCTCCATCAACGGGTGAAGACACAGTATAATGCTCGTGTTAAATGTTTCCGGTCAGATAATGGGACGGAATATACCCATAAGAGGTTTGCTGCGTATTTATCCTCTCATGGTATACTACATCAAACCTCTTGTGCATATACACCGGCTCAAAATAGTGTTGCCGAACGAAAAAATAGGCACCTGCTGGAGGTAGCTCGGACGATGATGCTGGCTATGAATGTCCCTAAATTTTTGTGGTGGCAGACTGTCTTGACAGCCTCTTATTTCATCAACAGGATGCCCTCTCAATTACTGGACTGGAAGACGCCTTTGGAAATGCTCACGGGGACAACTGCGTACACCGTTCCTCCGAAAGTATTTGGTTGCGTATGCTTCGTCCACGATAACAGGCCTGGTGTTGGTAAGCTGGATCCTCGAGCACTTAAGTGTGTCTTTGTTGGGTACACCGGGACACAGAAGGGTTACGTATGCTGGAGCCCGGTTGAACGGAAGCTGTTTGTAAGCATGGATGTTACAGTCAGAGAGCTGGAACCTTATTATGGTTCGGACGAAGGTTCTGCGTTTGGGAACACGCCTCACACAACGGGTGTTAGACGTGAGGGGGAGGTAGTACGCCCAAACGTAGTTGTCGGATCGGTACCTTGTCCTGTCGTGACAAACTGGCAGAAAGGGGGAGAAAGCATCAATGATACTGATACGGAGGATGAAGAAGACAATACGTACATTACGCAGGAGGAGAAGCAGACAAGGAAAAAGGAGCTCCAAGTTTACAGAAGAAGACAGCAGAGGTCCAGTACTGTGCCGTACCCTGTGCCTATAGTGCCAAGTCCCTCGTCTACTCTTGCCCCGACTCCTGAAGATGTTACTCCCGCACCGGATCGCTCGGATTCGGAAGCGGATCTCTCCGATTCGGATGGTATGCTTTCTCCACCACCCATTGCTCCCTTAAGGAGGTCTTCTCGCATTAATGCGGGAAAGGCTCCTATTCGTTATAAAGATTATGAACATGATATCGCCAACTACCTATCTTATTCTAATATTTCTCCGACTTATCAAACATTCCTCACTTCGTTAGACTCCACTTCTTTACCTAAGAATTGGCAGGAAGCAAAGAAGGACCCAAGATGGAAAGCCGTAATGATGGAAGAACTAGGGGCACTAGAGAAAAATAAGACATGGGAGCTGGTGCCATTACCTGAAGGGAAGAAAGCTGTGGGATGCAAATGGGTTTACAGTGAAGGAGACACCAGAAGGAAAAGTTGAACGATACAAGGCGAGACTGGTTGCAAAAGGCTATACCCAGACATATGGTATCGACTATGATGAGACTTTTGTCCCAGTAGCGAAGATGAGTACCGTAAGAACACTGGTCTCCATTGCAGCAAACTATGGGTGGAAGCTACACCAGTTAGACGTAAAGAACGCATTTCTTCATGGAGACCTACAAGAAGAAGTATACATGGAGACTCCTCCGGGGTGCTACTCTGTGTCAGATTCAGGTGAAGGAACGTCACATGGAAAAGTGTGCAAACTGAAGAAGTCGCTGTACGGGCTGAAGCAATCTTCTCGAGCCTGGTTTGACAGATTCAGAAGGGCTGTCACTGGCATGGGGTACCATCAGACAAATGCAGATCATACTGTCTTCCTCCAGCATGCAAGGGGCCACATTACTATACTTGCTGTATATGTAGATGATATAGTGATCACAGGTGACGATGTAGTTGAGATCACTAAACTGAAGACGAAACTCGCCAAAGAGTTTGAAGGGAAGGACCTGGGAGAGATGAGATACTTTTTGGGTATCGAGGTGTGTGATGGTGAACAAGGAATTGTTCTCTCACAAAGGAAATATGCACTAGATCTGCTGAAGGAGACAGGAATGCTGGGATGCCGAGCAGCAGTCACTCCAATTGACCAGAAGTGCAAGATGGGAGCAGAAGCAGGAAAGCCTGTTGATCGCGAAAGGTATCAAAGGCTAGTAGGCAGACTGATTTATCTAGGGCATACTCGCCCTGATATCTCATTTGCAGTAAGTGTTGTAAGCCGCTATATGCATGATCCAAGAACGGGTCATATGGATGCAGTATTTCAGATCCTAAGATATCTGAAAGGGACGCCGGGAAAAGGACTGTGGTTCAAGAAGAATGGATGCACAGATGTTGAGGGATACTGCGATGCAGACTGGACAAGCTGCATAGACGACAGAAGGTCTACCACAGGGTACTGTGTTTTTGTAGGAGGAAACCTGGTTTCATGGAGAAGCAAGAAACAGTCAGTGATAGCACGGTCAACAGCTGAAGCAGAATACAGAGCAATGGCTCTAGGAGTATCAGAATTGCTATGGGTAAAGGCGCTGCTGACAGAGTTGAAGCTAGACAAGGGGACACCATTGCGCCTTCTGAGCGATAGTCAAGCTGCGATAAGTATAGCGAACAATCCGGTTCAGCACGACAGAACGAAGCACATCGAGATCGATCGATTCTTCATCAAGGAAAAGCTGGAACAAGGGATAATGAAGATTGATTATGTTCGCTCAGAAGAACAAGTGGCAGACTGTCTGACTAAGGGTCTTAGTTCATTGAGTCTGTCAAAGCTATGTAACAAGATGGGGATGATTAATATCTATCGCCCATCTTGAGGGGGAGTGTTGAGAGTAAATAAGGGACTTTAGTCCCACATCGGTTAGATGTAATATGAAGAGGGGTTGGACCCTCTATAAGTAGTAGGCAGTAGCCCTCAATAAAATTATCTGAGATATTAGACTCATTTCAATAGGTAAACAATATCTTGATTCCTTTGTGAAGTCTGTCTCAAAGAAGAAAACACACATTCTGGAATTGGTGTACACTAATGTCTGTGGACCTATAAAGATAAAGACTTTTGGAGGTGCTCCTACTTCTTAACCTTCATAGACGACTGCTCCTGGAAAGTATGACCATATAATATTAGGAGAAAGGATAGGTAATAAAGAATTTCAAAGCCTTCGATGTCATATTTGAGAGGGAGACCCGAAAATCTTTCTAGTATTCGGTCGGATAACACTTGTGAGCATGTCGGGCTGTTTAATGAGTATTGCGGAGGTCATTGGATTAGACATGTTGGAATATTCTATTGGTATTTTTGGTATTTTGGAATATGTGTTGGAATATCCTATTAGTATATTTGGTATGTATTTGGTATGTTGGAATATGCCATAGGATATTACTATAGAGAGTTAATGTAATAAGGAGGTTGTAAGGCTATAAATAGCCAAGAGATTATCAATAAAATATAACAACTATTTCAACATGGTATCAGAGCCACCTTTCCACAAACCCTAACCCTAGTCGCCACCAAATCTTCCCCCCTCCTCTTTCCCTTCTTCCACAGTAGACCCCCTCTTGCGCACAGCAGCCCCACCCCCCCTCTTTCCCGCCGCTACTGTTGCCGCCGCTGCTGCTGTTGCGGTCGCTGCTGCTGCTGCCGCTGTCGTGGCACGTGCGCGCGTCCTTCCCCTCCTCCCCCGTCGCACGCAACGGCGCCATTGTTGCCGTGGTTCGGATCATTCCGAAAGAGGACACCGATGCCTATATCTGATAAAAACAGACATGTTCGGATCTAGGAGCGGACGACGAAGACGAGCATAAGTCGTGGAGCGGACGTGACGTGATCGGAGAGGAGAAGCATCGATGGAGGAGATCATCAAGAAGTTGGATCCTGCAGAGGTTGCGACGTTGATGAAGTTGATGAAGATGTCGGCTAGTGAGAGCACGATACGAACGTTGCCGAAGTTGGAGCTTCCCTCCATCGATCTGAAGCTGGATGGACCAGCCACCTATCTGAGTTGGTCACGACAGGTGAGAATAACCCTCACAGGAAAGAACCTGGAGGGATTCCTGTCGGGCGAGAAGACAGAGCCGAACGAGGGCTCGACGGGATGCGACGAGTGGAAGTCCACTCATATGGTGATCTACATCTGGCTTCTCAACTCCTTAGTCCAGTCTATTGCCGCTACAGTAGACGACATTGAGATGGTAAAGGACATATGGGAGAAGTTTAGGAGGACATACGATAGCGTGGGGAACAATTTACGAGTTTTTCAGATCAACGGGGAGATTGATGACACCGTTTAAGGAGAGAAGACGGTGCAAGAATACGCCACAGAGCTGGAGCGACTGTGGCTGGATTACGATCATTCCTCATATCAGACAAGCTGTGGGGACCCGAAGTGCAAGGAGAGACAGGTATGTCTGCAGGAGAGGACAATGAAGTTCCTTAAAGGACTGACTGCAGCATTTGCTCAGAGGACAGCCCTACTTCTAGCCCAATCGAAGATCCCTACCCTTGAGGAGGCTATCTCGGCAATGATCCAGGAAGAAACACGCATCAAACTGCAAGCAGGGACAAGTGGCCCTCCTGAAGAGAAGTCAGCACTAGTGGCTACCAGTTTGGACGACACAGGTCCGAAAGGGGAGTATTGGCAGCACAATCGGCAGTACTACAACTGCGGGGAGATGGGCCATCATCGGCATGCTTGTACCAAACCACCTAAGGAGGGAGATTCAGGCGGTAGACGCAGGCAATTCGGTGGACGGAGAACCATCAGAGGACGAGGCCGTGGTCGTGGAGGTCGACGAGGTGGTCGAGGAGGCTATCGAGCAAACCTACTGGTAGCAGAAGGCAATAAAGAAGCTGGTGGTACTTTTACTGAGGAGGACCATGCACTGATGGGCATGCTGGACTCACTCAGAAGGAAGCAGAGGGAGTCAAACGAGGGAAGCGAGGAGGCTTCTACCTCATTCTCTGCCATGTATGTCCATCCATCTGAAGGTACTAACGATCCACTTGCTCTTTTATCTATGTATTCCCCTCGACCATCAGACTGGATAATTGACTCGGGAGCATCTCGACATGTGACGTGGAAGGCTAGTGAGTTCTCCTCCTACACTCACCTACCATCGACAGACAACATTCAAACAGCTGATGGAATATTCCGGCCAGTGGTCGGTAAGGGTACTGTAAATTATACGGGTTCGGTAAAATTATCCAATATTTTGCATGCTCCTTCTTTTCTAGTCAGTCTTTTGTCCATTAGTTCCATCATCCTTCAACTAAAATGTATTATTTCCTTTGATATTCCCAAGGTGATCTTTTAGGAGAAAAAGATGGGACGAAGACTTGGGACTGGCACTTGGCATGATGGACTGTGGTACCTGGATCGAGAAGGTCTGGATTCAGTATTAGTATTGTAGTGCCCCGTCCCTACATCGTGCCCCGTTCTCCGTCCACGGGGTGCGCGAGAAAGGAACATTGTCGCTATCGACTCGGTCGGGACCGATAGGTCGGGATCGATCGAATCGATCGAACGGGAACGGTTGAATTAAGATCCATTCCACGTTATGGAATGGCTTCTTCGGAACCAAGTCCCATATTCAGCGGGTAGCGCCTCGAAGATTGACCCTACGGCTGAGTCGGGAGAGACCTCCCGTTGCTCCGTTTTTCACGTCGCTTGCATTGGTTTTGGCTTTGGTTTTCTGAATGCGTTTTCGTGAATGTTTTCGATGGATTTCATGGCTTAAATTTCGAACTCGCATTTCCTATCGAACGTCTTGCCTAATACAGTGTTCTAATCGGTTGCTTGTGCAATTTCAGGTAATCGCGTAGGCGACGTCTAGCACGGCCAACCAGTCTCTCGCCTCAAGCAAAAACTCAAGGTGAGTGGCTGACCTCCTTCGTCTCGACCCTCTATTTCAAAATGAGAACTCGGGTAATGATATCGAATTTGAATGATTTGCTTGAAGAATACAAGTCCTATGTGCTAGAAGAGAAAAAAGATGAGTTGTGTAGAAAGGAGATAGAATTATTTTAGGCCTGCAAAACAACCAAGTAAATGAATCGATTACATAACAAGCCCTAACGGTACCCTGAAATATACCTTGTTAACCTACCACGGTCATGGACAACTTGTCGACAAGGGCGATGGTTTCTTCGAACGGCAACCCGGGGCCACGGGACCGACTCGGCCCAGGAAGAAACAGGTTATAGCCGAGCTGGGTAATAGGTAATCGGTAATACGGGAACTTGCATCAGAGCTCGCTACTTGCGTTGCAAGGGTCCCGTTTACCAGGCTATGTCCAGGATGACTAGTTAATGCCAGTGACCTCCACATCAAACACTTGATATAAATTGTTATCAACTAACAGGGAAGGTGATGGTAAGTTTTATGTCGCACGGTGCGCTCTGCCGAGGGAAATTCTGGTGTAACTTGCTTGGTTTATGTTTCGTCAAAATACTTTGTATGAAAATGTCTAGGATGGCTAGAAAGATCACTAAAAGCAAGTCATATGATTTTATCTAAATTCTTGAACCAAATGAGAGCCTGGAAATTAATTAATCACTCGCCAGTACATGTTGATTGTACTGATCCTCGCTCTCTCTACAGGTACGATAAATCGGGAGGAGCGTGCCGCGTGAAGGGAGGCAACGCTCGTGTGTTTTAAAGCTTCGTCCGTGCGGTCGAAGCTTGGATCCAATCTCTTTTGAAGACTCCGTTGTTGAAGGCCAGAAGACAGATGGAGCGACTTTCCGCCATCCCAGGTGGTTTTGTAATGCTGGTTGTAATCAAGGGATGAAATGTATGAAATGACTATCTCATCGACGTTCATTTTGTAATGGAGTCAGTTTGTAAAAAGTCCGCGCGGCGCCGTTGTATCGAGTCTGTAAAATGATGTTTATTATCAATAA
The DNA here is from genome assembly GCA_029216955.1 of Iris pallida. Taxonomy (NCBI): domain Eukaryota; kingdom Viridiplantae; phylum Streptophyta; class Magnoliopsida; order Asparagales; family Iridaceae; genus Iris; species Iris pallida. The sequence goes on from JANAVB010006275.1 coordinate 204,515, forward strand.
AGCTTAAGTTTCCTTCTTTATAATGTGTGTTCAATTTTACTCTGCGCATTCTCTTGTTGTTGTATTTCGGATAACCTTATGACTATGCCTTGTGCGAGCGCAATTTAGGTTCGCACGACATCACGCCCGGGGGACGACTATCGATTCTACGGAATCGGGGCGTGACATAATGGTATCAGAGCACGGCTTTACGTCCTTAGCCTCCAGTATCGAGTTTCTAGTCTCAAAACCATTGGTCTCGTGTCGATGAGATATGTCGTTCCATACGAGTGAGTCCGTAATAAGTTTTGTGACTAATGTATTTTGCCTTCAAAATTCCAGAAGGTGCGGCGGCGAACGTGGCGGCGAACGAAAAAAGTGCTTCGAGCAGCTCGAGGCCCGGACCCTCTAATGATGCCATGGAAAGGATGTTGCGTATGCTTGAAGCGCAACAACAACAAGCTCAGGAGAATCAACGCTTGAATGAGCAACATCGACGGCAGACGGAGGCACATCAGACTCAGTTCGAGGCTCGATTTGATGCACAATTCAAGTTGCAGCAGAAGCAGCTTGATACTCTTCAGCAGATTGTTCAGACAGTTGTGGCCAACAACAACAACTCCGCGACAACCCATGTCGTAACCGAGCCTGTGGCCAGACAAAGTGAAGTCGAACCGGAGGTACCCGAGCCTATACCTGTAGCACCGAGAAGTTCCAACTTCGACGTGTCAAAATTCACAAAAAGCTGCCGCACTTCCTTCAACGGCACAGAAGATCCCTCCGTGGCGATCGACTGGTTGGAGGAGTTGGAAGATAAATTCGAGCTTCTGGGTGTCGAAGAGTCCAAGAAAGTCGCATGCGCTCAACTTCTACTCCGATTGAATGCGCACGACTGGTGGGCCGTGCAAAAGCGAGCGATCAGACGTGACAAAGAGATAGCTGCAATTTCTTGGGTCACCTTCCGGGAGACGTTCGAGATCGAGTACCTCCCTGAAGCCGTTCGACAAGAGAAGGAAAATGAATTTATGCAGCTAAGGCAAGGGAATATGGCGGTGCGGCAGTATGCAGCAGAGTTCAATAAGTTAGCCAAATTTGCTGGAGAATTCCTACCCTCCCTGGCGAGTCGTGCTCGACGGTTCGAAGTGGGTCTACGACCATCCATTTACGCCCATGTGTCTGTTTCGCAATACAAAACGATGGGAGAGTCTCTCAACCACGCCCTCCGCCTTGAACGCCAATACCCTCCAGGTGCTGCCGGCGCTGTGCATACATACAATCACAAACGTCCTAGCCACACGGGAGGAAACAATGTGACCAAGCGTCCAAACAATGGGCACCAAGGCGGATATCAAGGGCGTGATCCACGGCCTTACTGCAACCGATGTCACCATATCGGTCACACTATCGACGACTGCCAGATACCAGAGGGTGGATGCTGGAAATGTGGCAAGAGGGGCCACGTTCGTGCTGATTGTCCAACCAGAAGGCCGAACCCAACGGCGCCCCAACAGCACCGTCCAGGGAATCAAGGTCCAGCGCCTCCAGCCCATCAACCCGCACCGCAAAATAGCCAAGACCGTCGTCCCAATGTCCAGGGCCGCGTCTACGCCATGACTCGAGTTGAAGTGCTTGCATCAGATACGGCCGTGACAGGTATACTAAATTTCAATAATGTGCCTGCTCGTGTACTATTTGATTCAGGCACTTTGCATAGTTTTATATCGGCGGACTTTGCCACCGAGCACAAATTTTCTGTAATATCATTAGATCTCGACCTTAGCGTAAGTACACCTTCGGGCACACCAATACTCACAAACTTAGCCTGCGCCGACGGAATTATCTGTATCGGCGATCAAAAGATCGGTCTTGACGTGATAGTTCTAGACATGAAGGACTTTGACATCATTCTGGGAATAGATTGGCTCAGGCTGTGCAACGCAACTATAGACTGCGCCGGAAAGACGGTCACCTTCCGCATACCAGGAGTGCCTGAATTCTGCTTTTCGTGTGGTAAGGCGTCGTCGACCTGCATGCTGATCTCGGCAATTTTCGCTCGGAGGATGCTGCATTCTGGGTGCGAAGGCTATTTGGCGTCCGTCTGAGACATGCGACAGGATGGTGCAAACACGAGTCAGACCGACGCTGTGGCAGAATTCTCCGATGTGTTCCCGGACGAGCTACCCGGCATGCCCTCCGACCGAGAAATCGAGTTCAGCATCGATACATTCTCCGATACTCGACCGATTTCCAATGCCCCATACAGAATGGCCCCCGCCGAGCTGAAGGAACTCAAGGTCCAGTTACAAGAGTTACTCGACAGAGGATTTATTCGGCCTAGTGTTTCACCGTGGGGAGCGCCCGTGTTGTTCGTGAAGAAAAAGGATGGGTCCATGCGTCTGTGCGTCGATTACCGAGAGCTGAACAAGGCCACCATCCGGAACAAGTACCCATTGCCCCGCATAGACGACTTATTCGATCAGCTGCAAGGCGCCTCGGTATTTTCGAAGATTGATCTCCATTCGGGCTATCATCAACTCAAGATCAAGTCAGACGACGTACAAAAGTCAACCTTTCGCACTCGGTACGGCCACTACGAGTTCCTAATGATGCCATTCGGCCTAACGAATGCCCCTGCCGCCTTCATGGATCTGATGAATCGGGTATTTCGACCCTTTCTTGATAAATTTGTGGTAGTCTTTATTGACGATATTCTCGTCTACTCGAAGGACAGGGCGCAGCATGCAGAACATCTACGGACCATGCTCCAGACACTTCGAGAGAATGAGTTGTATGCAAAGCAGAGTAAGTGCGAATTTTGGCTAAGCAGCGTATCCTTTCTTGGTCACATCATTTCGTCCGAAGGCATTGCAGTCGATCCGAAGAAAGTGGAAGTTGTTGCTGATTGGAAACGGCCTGCGTCTGCTAGTGAGATTCGAAGCTTTCTTGGTTTGGCGGGATACTATCGACGCTTCGTGAAAGACTTCGCGAAGATTGCATCGCCATTGACTCGCCTTACTTAAAAGGGAGTCGTGTATGAGTGGTCGGATGACTGTGAAGCTTCCTTCCAGGAGCTAAAACAACTACTAATTTCGGCACCTATACTCGCACTTCCGGATGGGCCAGAGGGTTTTCAGATATTCAGCGATGCTTCAGGCCAGGGCTTGGGATGTGTGCTCATGCAGCGAAACAAGGTGATATCTTTCGCCTCCAGACACTTGAAGCCGCACGAGAAGAACTATCCTACGCACGACTTGGAGTTAGCGGCGATTGTGTTCGCGTTGAAATTGTGGCGTCACTATCTATATGGCGTGGCGTGCGCGATCTATACCGACCACAAGAGCCTCAAGTATCTCTTCACCCAGAAGGAATTGAACTTGCGACAGAGGCGCTGGCTTGAACTGATCAAAGACTATGACTTGACGATCGACTACACTCCGGGCAAGGGAAATGTTGTGGCGGACGCTTTGAGTCGAAAATATCTTGTCTCGCTATCCATCAACCGCAGACTACTACAAGATCTAGAAGAAATGGGTATCGACCTCCGGGTTCGATTCAGGGATGTACGGTTGGCGCAGCTGCAGTTAAGCCGAGTTTGCTGGAAAAGATCATGACCGCTCAGAAGGATGATCCGTACCAAAAGAAAATGCGCGAGCGAATTTCAACAGGTAGTGCGACCGACTTTGCGGAAGATAAGACCGGCATGCTGAGATTGAATGGCCGACTATGTGTTCCGGATGATTCAGAACTACGAAAGGAGATAATGTCGGAGGCGCATTATGCAAAATATACCTTGCATCCAGGCAGTACCAAGATGTATAAGGACCTCCGTACGACCTTCTGGTGGCACGGGATGAAGAGAGATGTGGCGCTCTCCGTGTCACAATGCATGGCCTGTCAGCAGGTGAAAGCTGAGCATCAGCGACCGGGCGGGGAGATGCAGAACCTTGCTATTCCAGAGTGGAAATGGGATCACGTCACTATGGACTTTATTGTTGGCCTGCCGAAGACACCACGGGGGAACGACGCCATCTGGGTCATCGTCGATCGATTAACCAAGTCAGCGTACTTTATTGCCATCAAAGTTACTTGGAGCGTTGATCGCCTGGCGCAGATTTTTCTTGACGAGATAGTACGGCTGCACGGAGTTCCAGTATCCATCGTCTCTGATCGGGATTCACGGTTCATGTCGCGATTCTGGAGTAGCCTTCAGTCGGCGCTGGGTACCAAGTTGCAGTTCAGCTCAGCTTACCATCCTCAGACCGACGGCCAAACGGAGCGCGTTAATCAGATTCTCGAAGACATGCTACGACTCTGCGCAATTGACTTCAAATCAAGCTGGGAGGTCCACCTACCGCTGGCGGAATTTGCATACAACAATAGCTACCAATCCAGCATCCAAATGGCGCCGTATGAAGCTTTGTACGGCCGGAAGTGCAGATCGTCCATTTGCTGGGATGAAGTCGAGGAACGGCAGATATTCGACCCGAAGCTGGTGGAACAGACTGTGGAAAAGGTCAAGCTAATTCGGGAAAGACTGAAGATTGTACAGAGTCGGCAAAAGAGCTGCGCCGAAACCCATCGAAGACCGCTTGAGTTCCAGGTGGGCGATCACGTGTTCCTGAAGGTGTCGCCCATGCGAGGAGTTACTCGGTTCGGCGCGAAGGGAAAGCTGAGTCCGAGATTCGTTGGGCCATTTGAAATACTCGACTGGGTCGCCCCAGTGGCCTATAAAATTGTCCTACCGCCGGCGCTCGAAGGTGTGCACAATGTCTTCCACGTCTCTCAGCTGCGGAAGTACGTGCACGACCCTAGCCACGTGGTGGATTTTGGCCAGCTGGAGCTAAAGTCCGACTTATCCTATGTTGAAGAGCCAGTTCAAATCTTAGAACGTAAGGTAAGCTGCTGCGAAGTCGAGTGATCCCTCTTGTTCGCGTACTCTGGAGGAACCATGCGGCGGAAGAGTCGACATGGGAACTCGAGTCAGAGATGAAGGAAAAGTTTCCTTCATTATTTTCATAGAGGTAGCTTCTGTTCTTAAGTTTCGAGGACGAAACTTTTTCTTTGTTGGTTATGGTGTAGTGCCCCGTTCTCCGTCTACGGGGTGCGCGAGAAAGGAACACTGTCGCTATCGACTCGGTCGGGACCGATAGGTCGGGATCGATCGAATCGATCGAACGGGAACGGTTGAATTAAGATCCATTTCACGTTATGGAATGGCTTCTTCGGAACCAAGTCCCATATTCAGCGGGTAGCATCTCGAGGATTGACTCTGCGGCTGAGTCGGGAGAGACCTCCCGTTGCTCTGTTTTTCACGCCGCTTGCGTTGGTTTTGGCTTTGGTTTTCTGAATGCGTTTTCGTGAATGTTTTCGATGGTTTTCATGGCTTACATTTCGAACTCGCATTTCCTATCGAACTTCTTGCCTAATACAGTGTTCTAATCGGTTGCTTGTGCGATTTCAGGTAATCGCGTAGGCGACGTCTAGCGCGGCCAACCAGTCTCTCGCCTCAAGCAAAAACTCAAGGTGAGTGGCTGACCTCCTTCGTCTCGACCCTCTATTTCAAAATGAGAACTCGGGTAATGATATCGAATTTGAATGATTTGCTTGAAAAATACAAGTCATATGTGCTAGAAGAGAAAAAGATGAGTCGTGTAGAAAGGAGATAGAATTATTTTAGGCCTGCAAAACAACCAAGTAAATGAATCGATTACATAACAAGCCCCAACGGTACCCTAAAATATACCTTATTAACCTACCACGGTCATGGACAACTTGTCGATAAGGGCGATGGTTTCTTCGAGCGGCAACCCGGGGCCACGGGACCGACTCGGCCTAGGAAGAAACAGGTTATAGCCGAGCTGGGTAATAGGCAATCGGTACTACGTGGACTTGCATCGGAGCTCGCTACTTGCGTTGCAAGGGTCCCGTTTACCAGGCTATGTCCAGGATGGCTAGTTAATACCAGTGACCTCCACATCAAACACTTGATATAAATTGTTATCAACTAACAGGGAAGGTGATGGTAAGTTTTATGTCGCATGGTGCGCTCTGCCGATGGAAATTCTGGTGTAACTTGCTTGGTTTATGTTTCGCCAAAATGCTTTGTATGAAAATGTCTAGGATGGCTAGAAAGATCACTAAAAGCAAGTCATATGATTTTATCTAAATTCTTGAACCAAATGAGAGCCTGGAAATTAATTAGTCACTCGCCAGTACATGTTGATTGTACCGATCCTCGCTCTCTCTACAGGTACGATAAATCGGGAGGAGCGTGCCGCGTGAAGGGAGGCAACGCTCGTGTGTTTTGAAGCTTCGTCCGTGCGGTCGAAGCTTGGATCCAATCTCTTTTGAAGACTCCGCTGTTGAAGGCCAGAAGACAGATGGAGCGACTTCCCGCCATCCCAGGTGGTTTTGTAATGCTGGTTGTAATCAAGGGATGAAATGTATGAAATGGCTATCTCATCGACGTTCATTTTGTAATGGAGTCAGTTTGTAAAAAGCTCGCGCGGCGCCCTTGTATCAAGTCTGTAAAATGATGTTCATTATCAATAAAGCTTAAGTTTTCTTCATTATAATGTGTGTTCAATTTTACTCTGCGCATTCTCTTGTTGTTGTGTTTCGGATAACCTTATGAATATGCCTTGTGCGAGCGCAATTTAGGTTCGTACGGCATCACGTCCGGGGGACGACTATCGATTCTACGGAATCGAGGCATGACAAGTATCTATGGCAAAAAAGGCAAGGATGGAAGGACTGAAGAAGATGAGTACGGAAGATACATTGCGACTCCACCACAGGAGGTTGGGATACTCTTCATTTGGTATTTTAATCAAATTGTACCCTGCAATTTATGAAGAAGTTAATAAAGAGAAACTAGTTTGTGATGCTTGTGAGTTAGGAAAACTTACTAGGAGTTCATATGTGAGTAGCGGTCATAGGAGCTCGTCTGTTTTTGATGTGGTACACTCTGATGTCTGGGGGCCTTGTACTACTCCTATGAATGGTTACAAATATTTTGTTACCTTCATAGATTATTTTTCTCATATTACTTGGCTGTATTTGATGAAAAATAAAAGTGAGGTTCCTTCCTATTTTCGGGACTTTCACAAACATGTCCAGACTCAGTACAAGGCAGTGGTGAAGGTACTGAGGTCTGACAATGGAACATAGTACACCAACAAGATACTTGCGGAATACTTGTCTGCCCAAGGGATACGGCATCAGACCACCTGTTCATATACAGCAGCACAGAACGGAGTAGCGGAAAGGAAGAACACACCTCCTGGAAGTGGCGAGAAGTATGATGATAGACATGAATGTCCCACAGAGTCTGTAGGGATATGCAGTATTGACAGCAACTCAACTGATCAACATGATGCCTTCGAAGCTGTTGGGATGGAGGTCTCCATGCGAGATGTTGCAGGGAAATAATAGTGGGATGCTCCCACTAAAGGTGTTTGGCTGCGTATGCTTCGTGAAGGACAACAGACCGTCGGTAGGGAAGCTTGATCCTCGAGCAATCAAGTGTATCTTTGTGGGCTACTCGGAAACTCAGAAGGGCTACGTATGCTGGAGTCCAGTGGAAAAAAAAGGAAATTTGTAAGTATGGATGTTCACTTCAGGGAACATGAGCCATACTACAGTCAGGAGGGAAATCCAAATATCTCACATGACACTGCAAGTATGAGGCGAGAGAGGGAGTTGTTGGGAAGCATTTTGACTGATCTTTGAGTATGGCTTAGGGTACAGGAAGGTGAAAAGGGACAGTAGAGGAAATAAAAGGTGTTAGGCCCACAGCTCAGGGGGAGATACTTACCTACAGCAGGCGAGAGAAGCAACTTGCAGGACCAGTTCCTATAGTGCCAGTGCTAAGTCCCTTGCCTGCGCTCGTCTTGACTCCTGAGACACCTACACCACCACCTTTTCCTTCAGGTGATATCCTTCCTTCTCCTCCTTCCCAACCATCATCAGTATGGAGGTCCACTCGCAGCAATACGGGAAAACCTTCTGATAGATATGGTTGGGACTTTGCTAAATTTGTCTCATATAATCATCTCTTCTTCTCATTGAGCTTTTATTGCATCATTGGATAGTGTTACTGTATCTAACAATTGGCAGATAGCCAAAAACGATCCAAAGTGGAAATTAGCAATGTACGAGGAGTTGGGAGCTCTGGAGAAGAACCAAACTTGGGAGCTGGTGAGACTGCCAGAAGGGAAGAGAGCAGTCGGATGCAAGTGGGTTTTCACTGTGAAGCAGAACCCAGATGGACAGGTTGAGCGCTACAAAGCTCGACTGGGGGCAAAAGGATACAGGCAGACGTACGGCATCGACTATGACGAGACCTTTGCACCAGTGGCGAAGATGAGTACTGTTAGGATCTTGATCTCTCTGGCAGCCAATGGAGGATGGAAGCTACACCAACTGGATGTGAGGAATGCATTTCTTCATGGGGATCTAGTGGAGGAGGTGTACATGGAGATACCACCAGGATTCGGCACCAATCAGACATAAGGCAAGGTCTGCAGGCTGAAGAAGTCCCTCTATGGACTGAAGCAGTCTCCTCGAGCGTAGTTTGACAGGTTTAGGAGAGCAATGATAGGGATGGGATATTAGCAGATCAATGCTGATCATACTGTGTTCTTCAGACGAAGTGGAGGAAGTATGTGGATAATATGATTATCACAGGCGATGATGAGCAGGAGATCACCCAACTCAAGGGGAAGCTTGGCAAGGAGTTCGAGATGAAGGATCTTGGCCCTCTTCGATACTTCCTTGGGATTGAGATTGCTCGAGATTGCTCGAGATACAGAGGAAATTGTTCTTTTTCAGAGGAAGTACACACTGGACCTGCTTACAGAAACAGGGATGATGGAATACAAACCAGCTACGATACCGATAGGCCAGAAGTTCAAGCTGGATGCTAAAGCCGGAGAACCAGTTGACCGAGATAGATATAAGAGATTGGTGGACAAGTTGATTTACTTGAGCCACACCCGACCTGATATCAGCTTTGCGGTCAGCGTAGTGAGGCGCTACATGCATGACCCCCGAAAGGGTCATATAGACGTAGTGTACCAGATTCTGAGGTACTTGAAGGGAGGTCCCGGAAAGGGACTGATTTTCAGAAGGAATAATCATGTGAGCATCGAGGGCTATTGTGATTCTGACTAGGCTAGCTGTGCTGACAACAAGAGATCCACCTCGGGATATTGCATATTTGTAGGAGGCAACTTGGTCCCTTGGAGGAGTTAGAAGCAGTCAGTGGTGGCCAGATCAACAGCTGAAGCAGAGTATAGAGCTATGGCCTTGGGAGTCACAGAACTATTGTAGTTGAAAAATATGCTGATGGAGCTGAAGCTGGACCAGGGAGCCAAGATGAAGCTATAGTGTGACAACCAGTCAGCTATTAGTATTGCCAACAATCCAGTACAACATGACAGGACCAAGCATATCGAGATTGACAGATTCTTCATAAAAGAAAAGTTGGATAGTGGACTACTAGATGTCACGCCCCGATTCCGTAGAATCGATAGTCGTCCCCCGGACGTGATGCCGAGCGAACCTAAGTTGTGATCGCACAATGGATAGTCATAAGGTTATCCGAAACACATCAAGTTAGAGTACGCAGAGAAATTGAATGACACATTTGAAATAGAGTAAACTTTTTCATTGATAATAAAACTTTATTTACATTGACTTCATTATATTCATTGCCGCGCGGGCTACAACATGACTCGGCTTACAAAACGAACGCCGATGAGATAGTCGTTCCATACATTACATCCCTTTTTACAAGCAAAATAGTTACACTTTCCACCTGCGATCGAGGGAAGCCGAGTCGCCATTGGTCTTCTTTCGTACTGAATGCGGAGTCTTCAAAAGGAATTCAGAAACAAGCCTTTACACGGACGAGGCTTCTGTTAGGGTTATATACTAAAAGCATCACTTTTGTAGTAACCTTATTTCCTTAAATTTTGAATGAGAATCATATGGGCAAATGTTTGCATATTGTATTTGTTGCAAGTGTTAATGCAAATGTTTGATATTCTATATTGTAGATAATATGGTGTGTGGTGTCACACAGAAGATCATATTATCAGTTTCCTATGGAGTATATAAATAGTTCACAACCTAGATGGACTTGGACAATCTATTGGAAAGGTTGTAGTGTAATCTGGTATTAGTCTATCTTGACTATAGGTTTACACTAGTACACTTTGTGTGTATTGAACAGAACCACTTGAGGTTGTTCTCTTTGTACTGACTGCATAAGAGAACAAACATCTCTGTTATTATGGATGCTTGTGCTCTTAATCCGGATATAATAACGGACATGTATATGCAGTGTGCATTACTTTGACTCATAAAAGAGTGAGATTCATTATGGATCAACAACCTCAATGAATTGGGTAATAACATTGTATGTATGATGGGCTGTTGATTATAAATGGAATCCATGTCCCGATACATCGGGTTGATGATGTCCTCTTAAGGAGCTCATAAGGATTGTCATGTAAACCCTGCAGGTGAATTATATCCGACATGACAAATAAAGTTGAGCGGTACTACTTAAGGATAAAAGATGTCGAATCAATATAGTTGTCAGTAACTTAATTTGATCGACGGACATGCGATATCTTAACATGGGGAGCCAAACGAGCATATAATAAAAGGAGCCCACAAACATAATTTGGGATTAGGGAGGTAGTGCAACAATATCTCATTAGTGGACCGAGCTATTGTTAATGGGCCTGGATTGTGTGTTCGGACTGAACACGGGATATCCAGATTCGTTAGGAGGCCTAACCCTAATTTCTCCTCATGGTCCCTGCCGTAGCCTATATATATCCTCTATTCTCTGGCCGCCATATTACTGATCAGAAATCTGAAATTTTCTCTAAATTCGTGATTCACGTAAGGAGAGAAAAAGAGGGCTGCCAAGGAGAAGAAAAGGTTGGGAGATCGTCGCCCACACGACGTCCAACTCGAGGAAGGAATACGTGCAGAAGATCTTGGGGTCGTCCGCTCGAGATTGCCAGGAATTACTTGTCTCCTTTCCGCCGCAGGTATAATTCGTGAACTCTAGTTTCTGCCTATGAAGGGTTAGAACACGTATTAGATCTGTTTAACTTTCTATCGATCAATACGCACACCAAAGGAAGGGTCCTGGGAATCCCCAGTTCCATCAGCTTCAAAAGTGTCCACGCCGTCTTGAGATTTAAGTGGCACGTCCTTCGGGATTCGGGATACCTGCGTGGAGAGCGAGGATCAGTACATTACACTTTGTACTGGTGCGTGGCAAATTTAAGTTCCAAGATCTCATTTGGTTGAAGAGTTTATATGACTTAGTTCATGAATGTTTCTAACCATCCTAATGAATTTCAAACGAGCAATGACAAGCATAATGTAATTTACGTCGGAACTTACCCTCGGCGGACCGCGCCGCGCCTTTGAGACTTACCATGTTCTTCCCTGTTAGTTGTTATCATTTTCGTATGCAATTTGTGTTCGTGAAGGTCACTGGCACCACAAGCCATTTTGGACTATAGTTGGGTTAGACGGCGACCCTTTCAGCGCGGGTAGCGTGCCCCGCTGCAAGTTCTCCCGACTAACCATATTTTTGCTTTCGTCGAACACAGCTATCTTTTGCTTCCTCCTAGGCCGAAACGATCCCGTGTCTCGGGGTATCGCTCGAGGAAGCCGTTCCTCGTGCACGAGTTGTCCAATGACCGTGCAAAGACAATTCTTTTTAGTTATGAAGATATAGCCAACATTCTATTTGAAACTTGTTCATTTTTATCGTGTTCGTGCCCTTGCATTCATTTTTTCATCCGCAACAACACTACCGATTCATCTAAGAAGGGGTCGAGAAGAGAAGGGTCAGCCACTCACTTTGAGTTTACTTACGGCGAGAGAACTTTGTTGGTCGTGCTAGACGTCGCCTACGCGATTACCTGAAATCGCACAAGCAACTGATTAGAACACTGCATTATTCAAGAAGTTCGATAAGAAGTGCGAGTTCGAAATGCAAGCCATGAAAACCATCGAAAACATTGACGAAAACGCATTCAACAAAACCAACGCAAGCGGCGTGAAAAGCAGAGCAACGGGAGGTCTCTCCCGACTCAGCCGCAGAGTCAATCCTCGAGGCGCAACCCGCTGAATATGGGACTTGGTTCCGAAGAAGACATTCCATAACGAGGAATGGATCTTAATTCAACCGTTCCCGTTCGATCGACTCGGTCGATCCCGACCTATCGGTCCCGACCGAATCGATAGCGGTAGTGTTCCTTTCTCGCGCACCCCGTGGACAGAGTACGGGGCATGATGTAGGGACGGGGCACTACACTAGAGCTGGGCTATGTTCCAACCAAAGATCAGGTAGCAGACGGACTGACCAAGGGGCTTAGCTCTATCAGCATGATGAGAGGATGTGATAAGATGGGCTTAGTGAATATCTTTCGTCCATCTTGAGGGAGAGTGTTGGAATATCCTATTGGTATTTTTGGTATGTTAGAATATGTGTTGGAATATCCTATTAGTATATTTGGTATGTATTTGGTATGTTGGAATATGCCATAGGATATTCCTATAGAGAGTTAATGTAATGAGTATGTTGTAAGACTATAAATAGCCAATAGATTATCAATAAAATATAACAACTATTTCAACAAGACATAAGAGAACTTTCTCGAAGACTCCGCAGCAGAATGGCGTAACAGAACATATGAATCGCACCATCATCGAGAAAATCATATTTATGCTCTTGCTATCAAATATAACTAAATCATTTTGGAGAGAGGCTCTAAGGACCGCAACTTATCAGATAAATCACTCACCTTCAGCTATATTAGTGGTGTGCATAAGTGTGCATAATAGAGGAAGTGTGGTCCGGAAAGAAATTCTCTTATCGTCAAATGAGGGTTTTTGGTTACAAGGCTTGACATGGCCGGCCTTTAGCTCATTGGGGCCCAATGTGAACTTTCAAAATGGGCCCCATGTATAATATAATAAAATAATAAAAAAGTTGAAATTATTCTTATCACCAAGATTTGAACTAAGGAACCTCTAGAGTGCAAGACTAATATGTTAACCACTACACCACAATGATTTTATGGTAACTATTCTACCGCAATTATTTTATGTTAACTAACAACTTCTTAATTTTGGGGCCCTACTAAATAAGGGGCCCGGAGCAGGTGCACTCGGTGCACTTGCTTAGGGCCAGCCCTGAGGCTTGAGCATATATTCCAAGTGACGTTAGAAGTAAGTTGGACAGCAAAATGAGACACCATGTTTTCTTGAGTTATGTAGAAGACTTATACGGCTATAAGTTATTGGACCCATAAATTATGAAGATTTTTCGCAGTAGAGATGTGGTATTTTTGAGGATGAGACAGTTGACAGTCTTGTCGAAAAGTCAACTGAGAGATCATACGTGGATGGCCTCGTCGACTTGAATACTAGTTCTTTTGTTGCCCCAGGTAGATCAATGGAAGCAACTCGGCCCAGGAAGATGAAGTGGATATTCCTGCTGAAGATATGGTTCACGATGATCAGAGGGAGCAACCCAAGTTAACCCCAGGAAGATAAATCGAATATTCATGCGGATGATGTAGTTCATGATAATCAGGGAGGAGCAACACACTCAGGAGATAGCAGAGACATCTCAATCGAGACGGTCTACCATGGAGCGACATCCATCCAAGTGATATCTTGCAGATGAGTACGTCACACTCACGGGTGCATGGGAGCCCAGGAGGCACAAGAGGATAAGCACTAGAGGGAGTGGATTCAGGCGATAAAGGATGAGACGGATTCCCTTCACACTTATGACCTAGTACCGCTGTCGAAAGGGATGAAACTTCTGAAAAACTGAAGTAGGATGTTTAAGTTAAATACTGGAGACCATAGTTCGCAACGATAGTAGAATGCAAGGTTGGTTGTGAAGGATTTTAGTTAGAGGAGAAGCATCGACTTCGAGGGGATATTTTTGCCCGTAGTGAAATTGGTCTTCGGTTCAGGTAGTGAAATTGTCTTCGGTTCAGGTAGTGCTCAGATTAGCTGCAAGTTTGGACTTGGAGCTGGATGTAAGGAATGTGTTCTTACATGGTGCTTTGCAAGAGGATATCTACATCGAGTAAGTAACCTGAAGGGTTCAAAGTTAGAGGTAAAGAAGATATAGTTGTGTTATTGAAGAAGAGGCTATACGGGTTGATGCAAGCACCTCGACAATGGTACACATTGTTCGATTCTTTCATGAAAGATCATGGTTATGCAAGAACACCTTATATTATATCACTGTGTATATAAAAAGGTATGATGACGACTTTCTTATTCTCTGAACCAAGGAAAATAGCATTGGGCAGCGGTAAAGTAGATTCTTAGATATCTCAATGAAACCTCTAAGTTAACTTTGTGCTTGGGGGAGCAGAATCACTATTAGAGGGCTATGCAGATTCTGATATTGTGAGAGATGCGAACACTAGAAAATCTACTTCAAGGTATTTGGTCACTTTTGCAGGCGGAGCTATGACATGGAAATCATGGCTACAAAAGTATGTTACACTTTTTTCTATGGAGGTAGAGTACATTGCTGCTACAAAGGCTTGCAAGGAGATGCTTTGAATGAAACGGTTCCTTAAGGATTTGGTTAGGAGAAGGGTAGATATGTAGAGATTGATTGATATGTTTTATTGATAATCTCATAGGCTTTATATAGCCTTTACATCATGTAATATCCAATGGAATATCCTGTGGCATATTCTGGCATCCCAAATATGTCCTCAGGATATTCCCATATTAAATATAGCATATTCTCTTACTAAATATATCAACACTCCCCCTCAAGATGGGCGAAAGATATTCACTAAGTCCATCTTGTCACATCCTCTCATCATGCTGATAGAGATAAGCCCCTTGGTTAGTCCGTCTGCTACCTGATCTTTGGTTGGAACGTAGCCCAGCTCTAGTAGTCCTTTATCAAGCTTTTTCTTTGATGAAGAATCTGTCAATCTCGATATACTTGGTCCTGTCATGCTGCACTGGATTGTTGACAATACTAATAGCTGACTGGTTGTCACACTATAGCTTCATCTTGGCTCCCTGGTCCAGCTTTTGCTCCGTCAGCGTATTCTTCAACCACAATAGCTCTGTGACTCCCAAGGCCATAGCTCTATACTCTGCTTCAGCTGTTGATCTAGCCACCACTGACTGCTTCTTACTCCTCCAAGAGACCAAGTTGCCTCCTACAAATATGCAGTACCCCGATGTGGATCTCCTGTCGTCAGCACAGTTAGTCCAGTCAGAATCACAATAGCCCTCGATGCTCATGTGATTATTTCTTCTGAAAATCAGTCCCTTTCCGGGGGCTCCCTTCAAGTACCTCAGAATCTGGTACACTGCGTCCATATGACCCTTCCGGGGGTCATGCATGTAGCGGATCACTACGCTTACCGCAAAGCTGATGTTAGATCGAGTGTGACTCAAGTAGATTAACTTGCCCACCAATCTCTGATATCTATTCCGGTCAACTGGTTTTCTAGCTTCAACATCCAGTTTGAACTTCTGGTCTATCGGTGTCGTAGGTGGTTTGCATCCCATCATCTCTGTTTCCGTAAGCAGGTCCAGTGCGTACTTCCTTTGAGAAAGAACAATTCTCTATGTATCTCGAGCAATCTCAATCCCAAAGAAGTATCAAAGAGGGCCAAGATCCTTCACCTCGAACTCCTTGCCAAGCTTTCCTTTGAGTTGGGTGATCTCCTGCTCATCATCGCCTGTGATAATCATATCATCTACATATACAACAAGCATGGTGATGTGGTCTCCACTTCGTCTGAAGAAGACAGTATGATCAGCATTGATCTGCTGATATCCCATCCCTATCATTGCTCTCATGAACCTGTCAAACCATGCTCGAGGAGACTGCTTCAGTCCATAGAGGGACTTCTTCAGTCTGCAGACCTTGCCTTCTGTCTGTTTGGTGCCGAATCCTGGTAGTATCTCCATGTACACCTCCTCCACTAGATCTCCATGAAGAAATACATTCTTCACATCCAGTTGGTGTAGCTTCCACCCTCCATTGGCTGCCAGGGAGATCAAGGTCCTAACAGTGCTCATCTTCGCCACTGGTGCAAAGGTCTCGTCATAGTCGATACCGTACGTCTGAATGTATCCTTTTGCCACCAGTCGAGCTTTGTAGCGCTCAACCTGTCCATCTGAGTTCTGCTTCACAGTAAAAATTCATTTGCATCCGACTACTCTTTTCCCTTCTGGCAGGCTCACTAGCTCCTAAGTGTGGTGCTTCTCAAGAGCTCCCAACTCCTCGTGCATCGTCGCTTTCCACTTTGGATCGTTCTTGGCAACCTGTCAATTGTTAGGTACAGTAATACTATCCAAAGATGCTATAAATGCTCCATGAGAAGAAGAGATGATTATAAGAAACAAACTTAGCAAGATCCCAACCATATCTGTCCGGAGGATTTTTCGTATTACTGCGAGTAGTCCTTCGTATAGATAGTGGTATGGAAGAAGTAGGAGGAATGATATCACCTGAGGAGGATGGTGTTGTAGATGAGGAGGATGGTGGTGTAGGTGTCTCAGGAGAAGGGACAGACGCAGGCAAGGGACCTAGCACTGGCACTGTGGGTACTGGTCCTGCAGTTTGCTTTTCTCTCCTGATGTAGGTAAGTAACTCTCCCTGAGCCGTAGGCCTAACACTTCTCATCTTCTCCCCCTGTTCCGCTTCACCTTCATGTTCCTCCTCAACCATGTCTCTATGCCAAACTTCTAAATCAGTTACCACCAAGTCCATCTCCCCCTCTCGCCTTATACTGGTAGTATTAGGCGTGTTGTGCGAAGTTCCCTCCTGGCGGTAATATAGCTCATGCTCCCGAAAGTGAACATCCATACTAACAAATTTCTTCTTCTCTACTGGGCTCCAGCACACATACCCCTTCTGAGTCGCTGAGTAGCCCACGAAGATGCACTTGACCGCTCTAGGGTCAAGTTTTCCAACTGATGGTCTGTTGTCCTTCACAAAACACACACACCCGAACACTTTCTGTGGAAGTATCCCACTATTATTGCCTTGTAATACTTCACATGGAGACTTCCATCCCAGGACTTTTGAAGGCATTATGTTGATAAGTTGAGCTGCTGTCAACACTGCATGCCTCCATAGATTTTGTGGGACATTCATGTTGATCATTATACTTCTTGTGATCTCCAGAAGGTGTCCGTTCTTTCTTTCTGCTACTCCATTTTGTACTGGTGTGTATGCACAAGTGGTCTGATGCTGTATGTCGTGTGCTGACAAGTACTCTGCAAGCGTCTTGTTGGTATACTCCGTGCCATTGTCAGACCTCAGTACCTTCACCACTGCATTGTACCGAGTCTGGACATGCTTATGAAAGTCCCAAAAATAAGCAAATACATCACTCTTATTTTTCATCAAATACAGCCAGGTGACACGAGATGCACAATCAATAAAGGAAACAAAGTACTTATACCCATTCATAGTGTTAGTAGCACATGGACCCCAAACATCAGAATGTACTACCTCAAAAGCAAAAGAGCTCTTATGACCAGTACCAACATATGAGCTCCTAGGAAGTTTTCCTAACTCGCATGTATCACATACTAACTTCTGTTTATTTGATTTTGCATACATTTCTGGATACAACTTACTTAGAGTATCAAAGGAAGAATGTCCCATCCTTCTATGATGAAGTATCAATGTATCTTCAGTCCTCTGCTGCAGCTCTCCCATTCCAGCCTTCTCTGCCATAGATACCAATGCTGAGTTCAGTCCTTCTCAATCTAGGTAACACAGTCCCTCATGTCAAATGTCAGTCCCAAGTCTTCGTCCCGTCCCTTTCTTTTGGAAGATCACCTTAGGAATATCAAAAGAAATAATGCATTTCAGATGGAGAATTATAGAACTAATAGACAAGAGACTGACTGGAAAGGATGGAGCATGTAACACATTGGATAATCTTACTGAACCTATACAATTAACAATACCCTTACCGACCACTGGTTGGAAAGTGCCATCTGCAGTCTGAATGGTGTCTGCTGATGCTAGGTGAGTATATGAAGAGAACTCACTAGCGTTCCCGGTCACATGCCGAGATGCTCCTGAGTCGATAATCTAATCTGACGTTTTAAGGGAAGACATAGATGCAAGAGCGAGTGACTCGTCAGTACCTTCTGATGGGTGGGAATAGATAGCGGCATTGCCTCCAACGAAGAATGGGGTGGATGTCTCTCCTTCGGTGGACGCTCTCTGCTTTCTCTCCAGCAGGTCCAGTAGTGCCTGATCCTCCTCAGTAAAGGTGCCACCAGCTCCTCCATTCCCTTCTGCTGCCAGCAGGTTTGTCCGATAACCTCCTCGGCCGCCTCGTTGTCCTCCTCGACCACGACCATGTCCACCATATCCTCGTCCACGTCCACCACCTGAGTCTTCCTCCTTAGGTGGTTTGGTACAAGCATATCGATGATGGCCCATCTCCCCGCAGTTGTAGCACTGCCGATTGTGTTGCCAGAGCTCTCCCTTGGGTCCTGTGTCGCCCGAGCTAGTAACCACTAGTGCTGACTTTGCTTCGGGGAGACCACCTGTCCCCGCCTGTAGTCTGATACGCCTCTCCTCCTGGATTATGGCTGAGATAGCCTCCTCGAGACTAGGAATCTCTGTTTGTGCGAGGAGTAAGGATGTCCTCTGTGCGAATGCAGTATTCAGCCCTTTAAGGAATTTTATCGTCCTCTCCTGCAGACACACACGTCTCTCCTTGCACTTTGGGTTCCCGCAGCTTGCCCGTTTTGAGGAGTGATCATAATCCGGCCAGAGACGCTCCAACTCTGTGGCGTACTCCTGCACCGTCTTCTCTCCCTGTACAGTGTCGTCGATCTCTCATTTTATCTGGAAGATCCGTAAGTTGTTCCCCACACCATCATAGGTTCTCCTCAGCTTCTCCCACACGTCTTTCACCATCTTAATTCCATCTACTGTGGAGGCAATAGACTGGACTAAGGAATTGAGAAGCCAGATGTAAATTACCATATGAGTGGATTTTCACTCGTCGCATCCTGTCGAGCCCTCGTCCGGCTGTCTTCTCGTCCGTCAAGAATCCCTCCAGGTTCTTTCCTGCAAGGGTTCTTCTCTCCCGCCGTAACCAACTCAGATAGGTGCTGGTCCGTCTAGCTTCAGATCGATGGAGGGTAGTTCCAACTTTGGCGGCATTCGTGTCATGCTCTCACCAGCCGACACCTTCATCAACGTCGCCACATCGTCAGCATCCAGCTTCTTGAGGATCGCCTCCATCGATGCTTCTTCTCCGATCATGTCACGCTTGCTCCACGACTCACACTCGTCCTCGTCGTCCTCTCCTGGATCCGAACATGTCTGATTTCATCGGATCTAGGAATCGGCATCTCCTTCGTCCTCGTCGTCTTCTTCATCTTCGTCGTCCTCCGATGGAGGCGCGCACAGCGGCAACCACAGCAGCAGCAGTCAGCCGCAGCAGCAACAGCCAGCCGCGACAGCGACAGCAGTGGTACCGCGGCAGCGGCAGCAGTGGCCGCAGCAATAGCAGCAGTGGGAGCGGCCGCGGGAGCAGTCGCGGGAGCGGCAGCGGGAGCGGGGAAGGAGAGGAAAGAAGAGGGATTAGGGTTAGGGTTAGGATTTTTTTGGTGGCGGCTAGGGTTTGTGGAAAGGTGGCTCTGATACCATGTAGAGATTGATTGATATGTTTTATTGATAATCTCATAGGCTTTATATAGCCTTTACATCATGGAATATCCAATGGAATATCCTGTGGCATATTCTGGCATCCCAAATATGTCCTCAGGATATTCCCATATTAAATATAGCATATTCTCTTACTAAATATATCAACAAGATACATCATGTATTATGACAGTTAGAGTAGTATAGATCTTAGCATGAATCTCAACTTTCATTTGAAGTCAAAGCACATTGTTGTGCAGTATACGTTCTGGATGGGAAGCAATTAGAGTTGGAAAATATCCATACCCATAAAAATAGTGAGGACATATGCACAAAGTGTTTACCGCAGGAGAAATATGACTTCTACTAGAAGACATCCGGCATGGACTCGACTTAGATAGACATAGAGGCAATCCCGCGTTGATGCGATGGAGAGGGAGATTGTTATGCGGCTCCACCTCAACTAGTTAGCTTTAGCTAGTTACTCCTTTCATAATAAGATAAACTACTATATTCTGTAAAGGAGGCAGTGGAAAATATATATGTACTGTCCCGAAAATAGCTAGAAAATACATATATAAGTGTACAACGAACGATGCACAAAAGCACAATTCGGAAAGCACTACAAGGATAATTACATATAAGCAATATTTGGAGTGTGACAAGTTCAATTCGGTGGAAATCGGTCTACAAAAGATAGAGAGACAAAGAAATTTTTTTGTGGTTGAGTCAAACAAGAGAAAAGTAGATCTGTCATGGCATGATCCATAGATATGAGAAAAGTAGATCTGTCATGGCATGATCCATAGATATGAGAAAAGTAGATCTGTCATGGCATGATCCATAGATATTTTAAAATCGTGGTCAGGAAGGAAAGTAATAAAGGAACAATGGCACCTCTAGAGGGGGGTGAATAGAGTGCAGCAGAGAATATTTAGCAATTAAAAATTTAACTCTAAGCAGGTGAAGCAATATATATATAAAATGATTGCAAGTAAGTCAGTAAAATCAGGACGAGAAAGAAATACGCAAAGACAGCAGCTTTATACTGGTTTCCCTCTGTGAGGACTAGTCCAGTTTCGAGTACTCAACCCGATGTTTGAATCCACTATTTGAAATAGAGATTATACCACATATTTTGCTCCGAAGAACACGCCAACTTCACCACCGTCGTGTTTTATCCGAAGTCCACGAACAAACTTCAACACCTTTCTGTAGAAAGCTTTTATACGCCAAGCTTGTACAAAACTCGAAACTCCTATTTGGAAACCACCGGCACTTAGAAGAATAGAGTTGACTTGGAGATTTGAAGATTAAAGCTTTGGAAATGGAATAGAAAGCTTAGGAATAGATATAGAAGATGAAGATTGAATCTGTGTTTAGAAATAAAAATTTCTTCTCTATTTATAGGTTTTTCTAGGACAGAGTTCGGGCAGAACTCGGTACCCTAACGTTCAAAAATTCAAACGTTGGAGATTCACAAGAATAGGTAAAGCTTCTGACCAGGAGTGAATTCTGCTGACCGAGTTCGGTCCGAGTTCAGGCAGAACTCTGGCCGAGTTCGGTTAGCCTAATTCCAGGGCAGTTTTGGTTTTTGGATTTGGTTTGGTTTAGGATCAAATCAGGAATTTGTTTGGTTTAGGAATGAATCAAGAATTGGTTTGGTTTAGGATAGACTTCTAATTGCCAGTGATCCCGATTCATAAATAATCTAGACTCAATAAATAGAAAAATACAGAATAAATAATAAAATCTCAGAGACGACGCAATCTGCATTCTTCGTTTCTTTTCATATCAAGATCGAAGTTTTAAGATACTTATCGAAATCGGTTTGACTATGGCTAAATGTGCCAACAATCTCCCCCATTTTGATAATGTGACAAAACTACGATTGATACTTAAGGAAAAGTTCAGCTTGAAGTGGAAGTAGACTTGATGAGTACGGAAGGTACGGTAGTATCTTTTTGTGCGTCAAAAAAATGGTACAGTACAATGCTCAATGCTCCCCCGTAGTGTACGGTCAAGTCTTAATACTCTCCCGTAATAAAATATTCTGTTGAATCTATATCTGTAGAGTCTAAACCAAAATTCTTTCAAACCAAATTAGTAATACAGTAAATAATCATCAGAAATCGTAAGATGTATCCAAGATAAATCAAATCTAAATGAATCTTATCTAAATCAATCTTACTGTTTTATCAATCTTAATCATTCTTACTGTTTTATCAATCTTAATCAATCTTACTCTCCCGTTTTGTTATAATAGCAAAATGGTATAGCAATATTAAACCATAAAACATAATAGAAGACATGCATGGAATAATGAAAATACTAGCATAAACTGAATTTTTTTTTGCATACATCACACAGAAAAAAACTGAAAAAGTCATAACTAATAATGCTTGAAAGAAGCATTTATCACTAATACATGCCAACTAAAATAAAACATAACAAAGTCACTGAACTATCACGAGGAATAACAAATCCTCGACTATCATCCTTCTTATCATCATCATCAGCTGCAGCACCAGCAGTACCAGAAGGACCGGTCTCAGTAGATGGGTCATATCGAGCAGCCGCGGGGTCAAAGTAACGCTGTGCCTCACGGTCATCAATGCGATAGCCAAGCCGGGTCGGATCACGAACCATAGGAATGGGACCTCTAGGGTTGTGAGCAAGGCTATACGACAAATCATGAACCGTGTTCGAGATGGCGTGGAGCTGAAGGGTAGTACGAAAATCCATAGCTCGAAACTGATCCAGCATGGGAGTCTGAAGGGACTCAAGTGTAACACCGGCAGGAGGATGAGTAGCCTGAGAATCAGTGGAAGTGGGAGTGACTACAGGAGGTGGAACCTGTGTAGGCTGAGCCGGGCGACGATGCTCATGAGGATAGGCAGGAGCAGCATTCTCAGCACAGACCTCAAGACTGACCTCAAAATACTGAAAGATGATAGGGAGGTACATCGCGTATAAAAGGCGTCGCGAGGAAGTCTTGCGACAACGATCCATAGCGGAGATAAAAGTCTTGGGAAGACTAAAAGGAACATGAAAGTGAAGATGATAAATCGCTGAGAGTTCCAGGTAGGAAATCTCACCCGTGGCAGTGTTCTTAGGAAGGATAGTGGAGAACACCATGCGATGGAGATCATAGAAGTAGTTGTTCATATGTCTAGGGCGAAGAGTTCCATGGGGTCAAGGATTCGGTGCACATAGCGAATCACGGAAGGAATCAAAAGTTGTCCCCTCGGAAAACTCAACAGAGGTGATTTCGACAAGTGCCTACCCTTCGTTGGGTACGTGAAGAATGGTCACTAAATTATCGGCATCAAACTCGATGTCGACTCCACCAACTTTTGATTTCACAGTGCCCTTTGTGACCGAAAAATTACAATAGAATATGCGAATGTCGTTAGTATAAACGAAAAAAATAGATTGAACTAACTCTAGCAAATGATGGTATGTGAATATACTAGAGTGATCAGGAAATAACGTGAAGTTGATAGGAGCGTCCGGACAGATTTTTCTTTTATGAAAGTCCGTGAACCAAGGGTCCGAAGCTTCTTGGGACACAAAAATAAATTCATCGATGAAATCTCCGTCGAGTCTCAGAAGGAGTGTAAAGAGAAAACGAGACCGCCTCATGAGCAGTCAAGGACGAACCTTCATCAACTTTCCTCTTCTTTTGACAAGAAATAGGTTGTTTGGGAGCCATATGAAAATAAGCACAGAAAGAAAAGAGAGAGATACCGAAATTGATGGTAGGCGGTGTAAGAGAACCTCGAGAGAGCTCCGAATCCGAAGTTTGAGAGCTTAAAGAGCTTGGATGAGGGAGAACAAGAAGGTTAGGGTTAGGGTTTTCGGTAGGGTTTGATGCTGTTGTGATGAGGAAGAAGATGATAAAAAGGGATTAAATAGAAGGGGGCTCGGCTGTCCAGCTTCTGTTTGAAATCCCCCAGACTGAGTTCGGTCCGAGTTCGGTCGTTAGGGTTTCAAGGCAGTTGTTGGAAACAATGTGATAGTTTTTAACATAAATACGAAAAATGAATTAGAATTAATTGTGTTAAAGAAAATTATTTAATATTTATTAATTAATTATCCATAAATTGCCATAAATACTTTGGGTTAGCTGTAGGGGCCGGATCCCAGCTAGCGGTAGTCCGAAGACTAGTGCACCGTGTCGCTTTAGGTTATTTACACATGTGTGACAGAAGGGCCATTTTGGCTTATAACCAAAATAAATTTAGCGAATTCATGTTCATTAAATAATAATATTATATTATATTACCTCAACATCTAGAATTCCTAATTCTCTTCGTATAAAGTTAAAACGATCTTCAGCTAAAGGCTTTGTGAAGATGTCAGCTAGTTGATGTTCAGTATCAACAAATTCTAAAACAATATCACCTTGCAAAACATGGTCTCTCAGAAAGTGATGTCTAATTTCTATGTGTTTAGTGTGTGAATGACATATGAGATTCTTAGTGAGATTAATAGAGCTAGTGTTATCACAGTAAATGGGAATATGATGAAAGGATAATTGAAAGTCTTCCAGAGTTTGTTTCATCCACAAAATTTGTTCACAACAACGTCCTGCAGCTATATACTCAGCTTCAGTAGTTGATAATGCAACTGAATTTTGTTTCTTAGAAAACCAGGAGACTAAGGACTTTCCTCGAAAATGACATATACCGCTGATACTTTTATGATCGACTTTGCATCCAGCAAAATTTGCGTCCGAGTAACCTATCAGTTCAAACGAATCAGTTTTGGGATACCAAAGACCGGTTGTCAAAGTTCCTTTAAGGTATTGTAAGATACGCTTAACAGCACTTACATGTGATTCTTTAGGACAAGCCTGATATCTAGCACATAAGCATACCACAAACATAATGTCTGGACGACTAGCAGTTAAGTATAGTAAACTACCAATCATACCTCTGTACTTACGTATGTCGACTGGTGTACCGCTTTCATCTATATCAAACTTTGTAGACGTTGGCATTGGAGTGCCAATAGGTTTGACATTTTCCATATCAAATTTCTTTAGCAAGTCTTTTGTATATTTGGCTTGATTAATAAAAATCCTTGTGAACTCTGCTTAATTTGTAGTCCAAGGAAGAATGTTAATTCTTCCATCATGCTCATTTCGAATTTACTCTGCATACACTTAGCAAACTTGTTACATAGCATCTCATCAGTAGCTCCAAATATTATATCATCTATATATATCTGCACTAGTAAAACATTTGTGTCCAAAGATTTTATAAACAAAGTTGAATCAACCTTCCCTTTTGAAAAACCGTGTTCAAGTAGGAAAGAACTAAGACGCTCATACCATGCACGGGGTGTTTGTTTGAGACCGTAGAGAGCTTTTCGAAGCTTGAATACGTGATCAGAAAATTTGAAATTTTCAAAGCCTGGAGGTTGTTTTACGAAAACTTCTATTATAAAACCATTTAAAAAAGCACTTTTAACATCCATTTGAAAAAGTTTGAAACCATGAAAACTAAAAGCACAAAGCATACGAATGGACTCTAATCTAGCAACTGGAGCATATGTCTCAGCATAGTCAATGTCTTCTTGATTATAGTCTTGAGTTACTAGACACGCATTGTTGCGTGTGACTGAGCCATTCTCATCTAACTTATTTCGGAACACCCACTTAGTACCAATGATCGGATGATCAATAGGTCTGGGAACAAGTTTCCAAACTTGATTCCGTTCAAATTGGTTAAGTTCCTCTTGCATAGCAGAAATCCAAAATTCATCAGAAAAAACTTCTAAAATATTCTTAGGTTCAATTTTGGAAATAAATACAACATTTGCTATTACCAATTGTCTTGAGCTGGAACGAGTGCTTACGCCTTTTGACACATCACCGATTACCAGGTCTTCGGGATGGTCTGGTGTAAATCGCATACGTTTCGGTAGACTTTCCAGATAAGACGTGAAAGTATCTTCTGTTGTGGGAGTTTCTTCTGTTGTGGGAGTTTCTTCTTCATTGTCACTGTCGTATTGTCTTTTGAACTTTAGCTCATCGAACTTGACATTGATTGATTCTTCAACAATAAGTGATTTCTTATTGAATACTCTGTATCCTTTGCTTTTTGCCGCATATCCCAAGAAAATTCCTTCATCAGCTTTTTTTATCAAATTTTTCCAAGTTGTCTTTTGTATTTAGAATATAACATCTGCATCAAAAGACCTTGAAGTAGCTGATATTAGGAGTTTTATTAAACCATAATTCATAAGGAGTCTTTTTAGAGATAGGTCTAATAAGAACTCTATTCAATACATGGCATGCTGTATAGACAGCTTCTGCCTAAAAGTATTTAGGAAGATTATACTGATTAAGCATAGCTCTGGCCATATCACCGAGGGTTATGTTCTTCCTTTCTACAACTCCATTCTGCTGAAGAGTTCTGGGGCAAGAGAATTCATGAGATAATCCATTTGAATTACAGTAAGACTTGAATTCATGGTTATCGAATTTTCCTCCATGATCACTTTGAACACGAGTAATCATGAATCCTTTCTCGTTTTGTACCTTCTTACAGAAAGATACAAACTCGGAAAAGGCCTCATTCTTATTTGCAAGGAAATAAACCCACGTATATCGTGAATAGTCATCGACTATTACATAAGCATAAAGATTTCCGCCAAGACTGGCGACTCTACTTGGTCCAAACAAGTCCATATGAATAAATTGCAGGGGTCTAGAGGTACTTACAGCGTTTATTGATTTAAAAGATGATCTAGATGCCTTATTCTTCTCACAATCAGCATAGATCATATCTTTCTTGAAACTTATTTCAGGTAAGCCTCTTACTAGTTTCTTGGTGGACAATCTTGCAATCGTGTCCATGTTTGCATGACCAAGATGCATATGCCAAATCCAGCTTTCGTCTTGTGTTGTAAACAGACACTTTCCTGTATTGTTAGTCTTTTCTGACAAATATAAAACATATATGTTGTCCTCTCTTATTCTCTCAAAGAAAATTATTCTAGAGGTTTTATCATAGACAAAACATTTATTTTTAACAAAATTTATTCCATAACCGTGATCAATTAATTGACTGATATTCAACAAGTTATGTTTCAATTTTGTTACTAAGCAAACATTTTTAATAATAGGAGAGGGAGATACCTATATCACCAATGCCAATGATATTATCTTTAAGATTGTTTCCAAAAGAGACATAGCCTTCTTTCTTCATCGATAGAGTTACAAACAATTTGTCGTCACCTGTCATATGTCTGGAGAAACCACTATCGAGTATCCACTTGCTTTTAGTGGGAGGAGGAAGGTCCACCTACAACACAGGTTGAAGATGTAACCTTTGGTACCACTTTCTTGAGGGTCCTGATGTGTTAGCTTTTAGAACCCATTTATACACATTCATATCTACTAGCTTTCTAATCTTACACTATGGTGACACATGTCCTTCTAATCCACAATAATGACATGTAGCAAAAGTGTTAGTGCTAGGTTTTGTTTGAAAAACATGCTTTTGAGTTTATGAAAAGGTGTGTGTACTCGTGTTGTGTGGAAATCTGTATATATAAGCATGATTTCTAACATTACTAGTTGTGTTGTTAGTGTGGTGTTTGTGTTTAGCCTTCTGACTAGTGTTTATCTGAGCAGTTGGTCTAGCGACTTGTTTGTCCAGTTTTATCTCTAACTTTTTAGAGTTGTCATTGGCTTCATTTAATTTGGCCGTGAGTGTATCTACTCTTTGAATAGCAATGTTATACTTCTTCTTCTCTAGCTCATAGAGATCGTTAAGTTTTGCATTTTCTTGATTTGCTTTTTCAAGCTTTTCAAGAGAATTATGCAAACTCAGCTTTAAAGAAGTAATCTCATTGGTGTCAGTAGAAAAATCTTTAATATCTTCCAAAATCCTAGATTGCTTTGAAAATTCAGACTGTACAAATTTTAGCTCTTTCTTAGCATTTTTGTACATGTCTATCATTTTCTTTTGATCGGCCAATAGATCAGAGAAAGTCTCACATAATTCATCAAAAGTAAATTCTTCATAGAGAGGGTTAGTTATTACCTTAGCATCTGTAGCCATGAAGCATAGGTTTGCTGAGCTCCGAGAGTTGTCTTCTTCTTCAGAGTCACTAGCCTCGCTTTCACACCAGATACTAGTATTTGCATAGTTTTTCGTTGTTGACCTTCTCTTGCTTGTCTGATCATATCTGCTTGTTTGATCGTGTCTGCTTCCTTTTCTTATAACAGGGCATTCCTTCTTTGTGTGACCTGTTCTTTTGCAGCTGAAACAGATCGGTTCTTCGTCATCTTTGAAGTCCTTCTTCTTCTTGTTTGACTTCTCGCGTCTGAGGAATCTTCTGAAGTTCCTTGTTATCAGGGCCATTTGCTCGTTGTCCGAGTCGTCTGATTCACTCTCGTCGTCAGAGATTGTTTTGTGATTTGCCTTGAATGCCATTGTCTTCTCTTTCGGATGTTGATCTTCGAAATCCTGAAGGTCCAACTCATGTGTCATGAGCTTTCCAGTCAGGGTTTCAAGACTCATTGTCGAGAGATCATTTCCTTCTATAATGGCCGTTGCTTTTGGATTCCAGCTTTTTGGTAGTCCACGAAGAATCTTTCGAATCTTTTCATGATCGCTGTAATATTTGCCAAGAGAATCTAGAGGATTAACAATATCTAAAAATCTAGTAAACATAGCAGTAATAGTCTTATTAGGCTTTATTTTGAATGCCTCGTATTCTTGTGTAAGTCGTGAGATTTTGGATTCCTTCACTTGTGAAGTACCTTCATGAGTAACCTCAAGAAATTTTCAAACCTCGTTGGACGTGGCACATGTAGAGACTCTATTGAACTCAGTTTTATCAATAGCACAGAATAAAGCATTGATGGCTTTTGCATCAAGACTAGCTTGTTCTTTTTTCAATTGTCGGTGTATCTATCAAATGGTTTGTCAACTAGAACACTATCTATCGTAATAGGTAAAGGTTTCTTATAACCATTGATGATAATCGACCATAAATCGAAATCAAGTGACTTGAGGAAAAAGCTCATCCGTGTCTTCCAGTACGTGTAATTTGTGCCATCAAATAAAGGTGGCCTATTGGTTGACTGACCTTCACCGTTGCTTGGAAATAGGGATGCCATATCTCAAGGAGTGTTAATTCTGTCGAGAGAAACCCGCTCTGATACCAATTGAAGGAACAATGGCACCTCTAGAGGGGGGTAAATAGAGTGCAGCGTAGAATATTTAGCAATTAAAAATTTAACTCTAAGCAGGTGAAGCAATATATATATAAAATGATTGTAAGTTAGTCAGTAAAATCAGGGCGAGAAAGCAATACGCAAAGACAACAAGTTTATATTGGTTTCCCTCTGTGAGGACTAGTCCAGTCTCGAGTACTCAACCTGATGTTTGAATCCACTATTTGAAATAGAGATTACACCAGATGTTTTGCTCCGAAGAACACGCCAACTTCACCACCGTCGTGTTTTTATCCGAAGCCCACAAACAAACTTCAATACCTTTCTGAAGAAAGCTTTTATACGCCAAGCTTGTACAACTCGAAACTCCTATTCGGAAACCACCGCCACTTAGAATAATAGAGTTGACATGGAGATTTGAAGATTAAAGCTTTGGAAATGGAATAGAAAGCTTAGGAATAGATAGAGAAGATGAAGATTGAATCTGTGTTTAGAAATAAATTGTTTTCTCTATTTATAGGTTTTTCTAGGACAGTTCGTGCAGAACGCGGTACCCTAACGTTCAAAAATTCAAACGTTGGAGATCCACAAGAATAGGTAAAGCTTCTGACCAGGAATGAATTCTGCTGGCCGAGTTCGGTCCGAGTTCGGGCAGAACTCTGGCCGAGTTCGGTTAGCCTAATTCCAGGACAGTTTTGGTTTTTGGATCTGGTTTGGTTTAGGATCAATTCAGGAATTGGTTTGGTTTAGGATAGACTTCTAATTGCCAGTGATCCCGATTCACAAATAATCTAGACTCAATAAATAGAAAAATACAAAATAAATAATAAAATCTCAGAGACGACACAATCTGCATTCTTCGTTTCTTTTCAGATCAAGATCGAAGTTTTAAGACACTTATCGAAATCGGTTTGACTATGGCTAAATGTACCAACAAGTAAGCTTGTACGGATTTTATGAAACCATGTCTATGGCTCAAATCCATAGTCAATCCTATTTCTGATAGGAGCAGTTGATTATGGAATCCCATCTTTTTCATTATTTAACTATTCATAATAGTACGAAAAGCAGACATGATTCAAAGTTATTCATGAATAGTGGCGTTGTTTCTCGTCCCTTTGCCTTAGGATTAGTGATGTTTCCAATACCGACAGTTGCCCTTGCTAAAAGCAACTGTGGCTGCTCTGGCACCTATTGATTTAGAACATTCTCACATAAAAGGCGTCTTACTTGTCATGCTTTTACTTCAAAAGATATTGTATATAGATGGAGGATGAAAATAGGATGTGGGAAACAAGACAATAATTTTGTACAATGAATGTCACTGTCAAATTTGAAAAGGGATGTAGCTTGGTAGTGGAAGGAGTCAAAAATCTAAGCAAATCTTGTCATCCCTACCCATTACTTATCCTATGGGCAGTAATGAGGGCGTAGCTTGAGACCGGTCCAAATTGGATAATTTCATTTAATTAGCACATCAATATGATGAATGTCTCCAGAAGTGGTCTCTGTCAAATTTGAAAAGGGATGTAGCTTGGTAGTGGGAGGAGTCAAAAATCTAAGCAAATCTTGTCATTCCTACCCATACTTATCCTATGGGCAGTAACGAGGGCTTAGCTTGAGACTGATCCAAATTGGATAATTTCATTTAATTAGCACATCAATATGATGAATGCCTCCAGAAGCGGTCTCTGTCAAATTTGAAAAGGGATGTAGCTTGGTAGTGGGAGGAGTCAAAAATCTAAGCAAATCTTTTCATCCCTACCCATTACTTATCCTATGGGCAGTAACGAGGGCGTAGCTTGAGACCGATCCAAATTGGATAATTTCGTTTAATTTAGCACATCAATATGATGAATGTCTCCAGAAGCCGTCTCCTATTTTCTGTACCCTTGCATTTAGTTGTTACTACATTTTCTGTACCCTTGCCTTTAGTCTTTACTACATTGGCCAGTTTCACGAGTATTATTATCCTTCGGTCAACAGTTTCTGTACTATTAACTCTAGATATTGCTCTTTGTGCTTAATTTCCTTTTCGCCTTAGGGACATTCTATTTAAATACTCTTTTATCTTTTCAATTTACAAATTATCCAATTTTGGTGTGCCAGGTTGCAGAAGAATTTGTCAGGAGGCGAGCAGATTCCGAGTGGTCAGTTTCTTTTTATTTTCTTAGATTTTACTTTGGTTGCCCCAAATTGCTTACTCTAACCTCATGTTCAGTCATAGATCGACCATTGGTAGAAACCAACACATTTTGGCTAATTAATTCTCAGAAAATGTGTTTAGTTGCTTTCTCTATTGCACGAATATGGACACAGATATGGACAAGGATACGATATGGATACTGAATAGGAATATGTTTATATAGGTACAATAAGTGGCCACCTATGTTGCAAGATTATGTACATGGATACCAGTACATATAAGGATACCGGACACCTTTATCCGTCTGTACAACATAGGTTGCTTTCCTTGCGGCAAATCCTGAAAATGGTTTCTGTTTCTGATAGGACTCTTTTGGATGATAGAAAACACGCTTGGTTATAAATGGTGCTCTAATTCGTGGCATTTCATCTGAACATATAACCACAATTTGATGTTCAGAAGACAGAGAACTAGGACTAGTTAAACTATTTTATATTCTTAGAGAAGCCTAGACAAGAGGTCCTATTTGATGTACCACGTGTAAATGAAGATTGTCTATCAATCAAATTTTGCCGATCCAAGTTCTACTCACTACCACTAGTATTCAGGATCTGTACATGATTTCAGGTTTCTGGAAGGTGATTTTGATGCATATGTGTCACAGATCAGACAGTCTCATGCCTGGGGAGGAGAACCTGAGCTGCTAATGTGCTCTCATGTTCTTAGGTGAGCATAGAGTGTCATATGTTGCATAGGGTCTTCTTCAACTGATATCTTATTCTTGAAATTTTTATGTAGTTTACCCTGGATTGTATGGCTTGTAGGATGCCAATCAGCGTATACATGTCCACAGATGGTTCAGATAGCCTCAGGATCATAGCAGAATATGGTCAGGAGTACGGGAAGGATAATCCAATCCGTGTTCTCTACCATGGATATGGACATTACGATGCACTGCAAATTCCTCTAGGCAGAATACAATCCAAAGTGTAAGAATTAGCATACTCTGTCTAATACTGACGGACCTTCATAACTTCATGATCTTCCTCTCCTGTTTAGTACGTCATCTCAATGATAAAAAAAATGTGGGCTTCATTTGCACTTAACGAGATTTATTTTTAAAAAAGCTAGATGGATTTAAATGATATATTGATTGGAATTTTGATTTAAGTACTAATGCTTTTCAGAAAAGTTTAAGTTCATTATAGGCATCTTGATTTGTTCATGTTTTAACCGAAACCTGGATTATTGCAAGGTAAGAGTAGCTTATTGTTAACGATTTTCCCTCTGGCAGGTACACGGAAAGATGAACTGACGAGG
This sequence comes from Iris pallida, assembly GCA_029216955.1. Taxonomy (NCBI): domain Eukaryota; kingdom Viridiplantae; phylum Streptophyta; class Magnoliopsida; order Asparagales; family Iridaceae; genus Iris; species Iris pallida. The sequence continues at coordinate 236,888 of JANAVB010006275.1, forward strand.
AGCATTACTGGGGCAGATTACATGTTATGCTTTCTTATAGGCGACCATGGCTGTTGTAACGCTATACTTAAAATGCCCAACATTCTGTTCCAATCCTAGTAATAAACTTCCAAATTATTAATGCACGCCTTTGTTATGCTTTCTCGGATATGTTATTTGTAGTGGACTAAAAATACTGAAAAAAAATGAAGCTTTAGCTTCATTACTGACCCAGTGGAGAAGGCTTGGAGGATGAGGATGATGATGATGCACGCAAGGGTGGAGTCAGGATTAAACTTATGGAGGGGTCGTGCTATTACGTATAGAAATCTTTAAAGTTGTTATGTTAATTGGACTTCAATAGCAAAAATATATACTAAAACTCAAACAAGAATGAGCAAAAAAATGAAGCCAATAATTTCATATTGTTACAAAAGAGGAAGCAAAAAAGCATACATAAAAGATTTCTAAAATATGTAAAATTTGTGAGAGGGTAATGTTATAACCGGTTGTCGACCTGAAATAATCTTGACAATAAAAGTTACTACATAAAAGTTCTATAACTGGTTGTCGACCTGACAATAATCCTTTATGTTGATGCCAAATTTTTAGACAAGGCAGCTATGAGTATGAGAGGGTAATGTTATAAAACTTAGGTGGTTAGTTGATAGGTAAACCTATTTTTTGGATGTATTTTCAACTTCTAAGCCAAAGAGAATTTGTTGGGTCCAGTCTAGATTTGGTAACAACATATTTGTGAGGCCCAAATCTGCTCAAATATTTAATTTATGCGATTTAAAAATCTGCATTAAATATTTGATTTGATTAGATTTGGACGTCCATAATTAATGCTGGACTATTTTAGTGTTTACTATTTTAGGAATTAATCCTATTACCTAAAATAGGGTCTTATTTTAGTAATATGGTTTCCTATATTAGGAATTCCTATGACCTAAAATAGGGTTTCTCAATGTGAAATTTAAGGTACTAGTTCACAGGAGATCTAAGAGAAAGTTCGTACTTTTCTCTTAGGGTTCAACATCCAAGATAGAAGAAATAGGAGGTTGTAGAAGCATGAAAATTTCAGCAGACTGGACATATGCGCCCAAGTCACCAATGAAGCCTTATGCGCCCAAGCCACCAATGAAGACATATGCGCCCAAGCTTCCAGTGAAGGCATATGCGCCCAAGCTTCCAGTGAGGTCATATGCGCCCAAGTCACCAGTGAAGCCTTATGCCCATGCGCCCATCCTAGGCTACTCCAGAAGGGGGGCGCATACCCCTGTTTCAGGCTATGCGCCCAAGCCAGAATAACCCCTGACTCGGTCAAACCCACGATCAAAACGTGCACCGAAGCATACGGCCACGTCAGTCTCCACGAGCAGTCGTGCACCGAAGCATGCGGCCACGTCAGCACCACGATCAACCCACGATCACGCAGCCTGCATGCGCCTACACCCTATGCGCCCAAAGCAGGACCATGCGCCCACATGAAAACCAGTGTGTTTCCTCATGTGGGCGCATAACATCATTCTAGCTCAAGAACGACTATAAAAAGGGGTCTTATCCCTCTTCAAAACACAGAACGGAGAGCATTTTCAAGAGCCAAATTGCTGCACTTCTTGCCAGTGAGCCGAGAGTTAGCAATTTTTTAGGTTTTCTCCCACTTTTGTAATCGGAGTGTCAACGGAGTAAAGGAGCAACTGCCGCTCGATCTCCATCGTCACATTCCCCAGAATTCTTTTTGTACTCGGGGATCCTCAGTGCAGGATCTCTCAGGCGTACTCGATTTCTGGTGTCTTGCGCCAATAAAAAAAAGACAACGTTTCTTTTTCTTTTGTGTGTGTCCACAAAAATGGCGACTCTACTATGGACTACCTTTTCCTGTAACGAGAAGGTGGTGATGCAATTCGATACCGACAAAGTGGGGAGCACTCAGAAGATGCTGATCGGAAAGTTCGATCAACAGGCGTTCGAAGAGATGCTCTCGAGGGACGACTCTACTCCCTCAAATCAGCGAAGCCAAACAAGTCTCGTAAGACTTGGCTTCCGAAGGCTCGTCGTGCATATCCTGCCAGTGTCATAGCAGATATGCACCTGAAGGACTCTGTCATATGGGCGCATGGCTCAGCCACAGAAGCTCCACAAATGAAGAAGGCTCACACCGTTTCAGGCTCTACTAGTCTAGCGACTTCTCTCTTGTGCAACCAACAACGGAGTGTTCAACGCTCGAGACTTGGCAAAGAAAAATACAACGATGCCAAGAATCGGAGTGTTCGACACTCTGGGCAAACCTAGTGAGACTCACAAACGAAGGAGGCGAAGCTGGGAGAGAACAGCGCTGCTCCACCAAGCATGCGCCCAAAGCTATGTGCCCAAAAGGGTGTGTGGGCGCATAACTCTGGCCAGAAGGCTTCTGTCTTCGACAGACTGTGCATCCAGGGTCATGCGCCCAAGGCTATGCGCCCAGGCTCAACTGACCCATACTATGCGCCCACATCGAGGAAGCTTAGACATGCTGCCAAGAAGCATGCGCCCAAAGGCAGACTCCAGGGCCTATGCGCCCACAGCAAAAAGATAGGCCCTAACGCGTATAGCACGGGGCTGTCTTCAAGGTCATCACAGAACTTAGGTGTGGGGGTTGCCCCTGCACGTGAACTAAATCTGGATTTGCCAACTCTCCTTACAAACCCACATACAAAGCTCGGCGATGCATGTGACATGGGTTTTAAGGCAAAACTCCATTTCGCTGACTTACGCGACATGATAAATCATAAGCGTAAAGCGAGGGAGGACACAGCAATCCATGGTGTACATCCGTGCACCAGTATTATCATCAACTGTTGCTGCTCCAAAGCAACGAGAGTGCCTCAGAGGCAGTCCGTGTTTCGACGGCTGTATTTCTCTGATGATGAAAAGCCGCTGTGTGTTTCATCCAACATGGCTTCATGAGTCCCCCTTATGGAAGCCCCAATCAAAGACGGCGGACCACGAACCCAACTTTCTCTCTCAGTTCCGTGAATAGAAGAAGAAAAAGTCTGCCAACAGATAGCCGGTAGGCTGTCACATCTGAAGGAGTCTATATGGGTACTCGGTCAAAGGCGAGATTCCGTATAGATGACGAGGACTCCCAAGCTGGCGGTAGTATTCCCTCAGAGTCTGAAGCAGATGACCTTCATACTGGGGGTAGCCTTCCAGACGATGATGACCTCTCCGAGTCTGACGGCGACTACCTACCTCCCCTACTTCTTGTCAACTCAGAGACAGACAGTATCAGCACCAGTTGTACTGTTTCCTTTGTTTGTCCTTGCATGTTATCTACATACATGGCGGATGGAGAAAGACCTGAAGAAGCCAGTGATCAGACCAACAAACGGCTGGAGGGTCTTGAAACAGCATTTGCTAAGATCACTGATATGCTTACCAGTATCATGGCGGTCCAAGCTGCTGGGGCTGTTCCTCCAACTCAACAAAACGTCTCGGCTCATAGCAACAACCCTCCTTCACTACAAAAGGAGTATCATTCCGTTGTGCCTCCTCCAAATCTTATAAATGCTGGGGGTGGTCCTTCACCAACGACGCCTGACAACCGTACAACAGCCATTTTCCAACACCTGTTCAATCAGCAAGATGTAATTGATTCTCTGGTTGCCCGTCTCGACACCATCTCACACAAAGACGAGCTTCAGAAGATGGGGATATCTCAACCTTATCCCCCTGAATGGGAGAATGCTACTAGCCCTCCTAACTACAAGCCGCTGACGCTAAATTCATTTGACGGGATGACTTCTCCTCGTCAACACATGACATACTTCAACACAGACTCTACACTTACCCCGGACGATCCGTTCTTGTCAAAGTTGTTTATTAGCACCTTGCAGGGGGTAGCTTTTGAATGGTTCTGCAGTCTGCCTGACGGTTGTATCAATTCTTTTAAAGACTTGAGAGGTTGTTCCTCAACAGGTTTTAAGAGAGTGGCATGCATGTTAGTATGTCCACCCTCATCGAGACCAAGCAAAGGACTGAGTCTGTCATTGCTTTCATCGAACGCTTCAGGCGGCTAGCGTTGAAGATGCCCTTCGGCATACCTGACTCAGAACTTATGGATACTTGTCGACATAACTTCCTTCCTACGATGAAGTTCTGTCTGGGTATACATAAGTATGATACATGGCCCGCTTTCATTGGCGCCGCAGACGCTGCTGAAAACGACATTCCTAATCTGGAATTACTGGGGTTGAAAACACCCAAATCTGAAGACAAGGGCAAGCATCCTCAAACTATTCCTGTCCTTTAGGGTAAAGGGAAAGAAGTCTTGAAGGTCGACATTTCCAAGGGAGCTTCCAATACTCAGGGCACCTCTGACAAACCTAAGGAGACTTTCTCCTTTGACGAAGACGATGTCATTACCATTTTTCACACATTGACGAAGGGTAATAACTAACATTGCCTCCACCACGACGTCCTGCAGAGGCGAACCAACTCAATGATCCCAAGTACTGTCTTTATCATCAGTACGTGCATTACTCTACCAAGGATTGCATCGTCCTGAAGAAGAAGATACAACAGCTTATCGACAGCCAAGTGATCAACCTCGAAGCTGAAGACAAGGTCGTATCTTCTAACATGATCTCTCTTCAGTTTGGTGACTTTCCTCCCACAGAAGTCTCAGACGCGTGATCCCGATCCCCAAGGCAATAATGAAAGTCGTCAACCTGTCGCCAGCTCGCAACTCAACCTTGGTACCACTCACGACTGAACGTGGTGAGATTATGTGGGTCCATCCGGACCTTGTGCAAAAAATAACGTAGGGGTGGTATCTCCCAAAGCAAAAAAGGGCAAGAAATACAAGTCATGCCATATGGTGTCTTCTCCCATCTACGAAGTTCTATCTGGCGAGAACTTACGGACTTACGACCCCGCACAAGAAGAAGCAGTACCTTCTCAAGCTCATGTTGCCCCCATAAGTTCAGAAGTCGTCCCATCTAAGCCTTTAACTACCGACAAAGCCAAGCAGAAGGAGACACGATTTACAAATTTTTGAAGGCGCCAACTCCCGAAGGCATGGATCGGCCCTACAACTTCGACATACTGGCACAGCTGGCCAATACACCTGCCAGGTTGTCTATGTTCGATCTATTGTGACTCTCTAAAGAAACACAGAAGGCCTTAAGTGAGGCATTACTACATGCCGACTCTTATCTCGCTGAAGTCAAAGCCCCCGCTAAAGACCCTGTCTCCTGTCCCCACTGCCACAGTACTATGGAAGTGGTGCCCAACATCACCTTTTCACAGGAGGACATGCTACTCAAAAATAATCGTCAAGATAGACCTCTGTACTATACAGGGTATATCGGGGCAATTAAGGTAGATCGGATGCACATCGATCCATGTTCCTCCCTCAGCATCATTCCTAGAAGTTTGCTTCAAATTCTAAGAATCCCTCTGCACAAGCTATCTGCAACTAATACAACTATCATGGCTTTCAATGCTGGGAGAAGCCACCCGTGGGCAAGATCCGTCTCAAGTGCCAGATCGATGATCTCCGAATGGAGGTTTCTTGATATGTGATCGATGCCAATGTATCCTACAATGTCTTATTGGGACGTCCGTGGATACACGAGAACATGATCGTTCCTTCCACACTTCACCAGTACTTTAAGTACGTCAACAGCGACGACATCGTAAAGACGGAGTTCGCCGATGTCGATCCTTTTGAGGGCATCGAAGCCTACTATGGAGATTCGGTACTTTATCAATCTCATCCCTCCAAGGATGACGACAATGAAGCTGACTTTGAAGCTGAAGCAAGTTCATCCTCCAATAATGGTCCCCTGATTATCCGAGTCAAAGAACGTACTACTCCAAAAAGTACTCCGAAGCCTCTCACAATTTGGGTGAAAAAGAAGAACCCTGATAAGGTCAAACCATTGACCATCACTCTCCGCAAGACACCTCGATGGAACCTGCTGAAGTCCATCCTCCCAATCCTGAAGAATTATCCTACGTGGTGAAATTGGCCAAGACTGTGGCTCCTCTTCCAGATAATGATCCTCTCAATGAGTATATCAATACTCATAATAATGTACCTTCAGCGGATGATGTTATCCCTGAAGAAGAACTTGCATATTTTCTTAGTAAAGGTTTATCTTTGAATTACTCCGATGTCTATCAATCTGTAAACCACTACATAGATACGATATGCTCTAGAGCATGGCATAGGACCACACCTCTGCATGCCGGTCACGACGTCTTTCCTGCGGGAAAAAGTTTACCCGGAAGATATCCACTACTTCATCGTTCCAGCCAGAAAGAAGGGTGAAGAACTAATCATCTTCGGTCGAATAATGGCGAAGAAAGTTCGTTCCGGACTCTACTTCTCTCAATCACAACACGGAAGCTGACTATGACTCTGGAAAAATACAACTTTTCCGATATAGTTGGCAGGCCAAGAATATCATCCAGAACATGGGATATGACATAAAAAGCAACCGGGGGCTAAACTACGGCCGGGGACGACGGTTGCCAATACGTCACTTTGTTCCTCCCAGCAAACCTGAGAACTATTATCAACAAAACGGTATTGGTTTAGGTTATGTCACTCCTCCAACAACTCCCGAAAGATCAGATGATAAAGCAAACGTTGTTCTCATTCTTCTGATTCCTGCCTCTGGGACTCAGACTCCAGCATTAGCGACATGTTCAAAGCAACTCTGTCCGTCAATATGGTTTCAGTTGACCAAATTGCAGACGATGTCCAATCGATCGAGCTTGAACAATGGGCTCAAAAGATGGATACTATGTGGGAGCTGCATTTCGAACAACATGAACCACCTACCGAAAACGAAGTCGTCCAAGTCAATTTAGGAGATGAATCATCTTTTAAACCAATCTTCATTAGCAAAAGTCTATCTGGCGATGAACGACAATCTCTTATACAGCTTATAAGAGAATACATCGACGTCTTTGCATGGATCTATGAAGACATGCCAGGCTTAGACCCTAAAGTCGCCATACCGCCTAAATATTTCGTCTAAAGCTAAGCCACTGAAGCAGCAACAACGACGATTCCGACCAGATGTCATGGAGGCCATCGAGAATGAGTCAAGAAGCTTATTGCTAGTGGATTCATTCGCGAAGAACAACACCCTGACTGGGTTGCTAACATTGTTCCAGTCATGAAAAAGAACGGTAAAGTTCGAGTCTGTATCGATTACCGTGATTTGAACTTTACATGCCCGAAAGACGAGTTTTCTCTACCGATTACCGACGTAATGATCGACAATACTTGCAGCTTCGAGCGGATGTCCTTCATGGATGGGTTCTCAGGCTACAACCAGATTAAGATGTTCTCCGACGATGAGAAGCACACATCTTTTCGAACACCATTGGCGGTATACTGCTATACGGTGATGCCCTTCGGATTAAAAAAACAGGGGCGACATACCAGTGAGCCATGAACACAATTTTTTGCGATCATTTGCGTAAAATAGTGGAATGCTACGTAGACGATATCGCAGTTAAAAGTCATCTCAAGGGCAACCACCTCCAAGATTTGAGAACGGTGTTCGAACTAATGCGTGCACACCAACTCAAGATGAATCCAACCAAGTCTTTTCTGGGAGTCTCCAGTGGCAAGTTCCTTGGATTCGTTATCACTTCAAAGGGTATACATCTTGACCCGAAGAAAGTGAAAGCTATCCTCAATATGCATCCCCTAAGAAACCTCAAAGAGCTACGCGGACTACAAGGAAGGCTAGCCTACATCAGACAATTCATTTCGAACCTTTCTGGAAGATGCCAACCGTTCACTCAGCTCATGAAGAAAGACGCATCTTTTGTCTGGACTGAACAATGTCAACGCGTATTCGACAACATTAAGAAGTATCTCACAAGCCCCCCAGTTTTGGTAGCTTCAATAATGGGAAGCCCTTCTTACTATATGTCCGCGCTATGGACCATTCCTTCGCGCCCTATTAGCTCAGAAGAATGAAGGCGGCCATGAACAGGAAATCTACTACCTTAGCCGCACAATGGTAGGTGCCGAGCACAGATACACACCTGTGGAAAAGGAATGCCTTGTAGTGGTATTTGCTATCCAGAAGACACGCCACTATGTGTCTGGACAGACTATCCATATCATATCTAAAGTCAATCCTCTCAGAATACTCAGGACTAAACCGGGTTCCCTCAATTCCGTTTAGCTACATGGGCAATGTTGTTGACTCCATATGATATGTTGTTCATTCCTCAGAAGGCAGTAAAAGGCCAAGCATTAGCTGATTTTCTAGCAGCTCATCTGGTGCCAGAATCTTCCAAACTCTACGACGAAATCCCCGATGAAGTAGAGGAGTCTAATATCGCAACTGAAGAAATCCCTATTTGGCGAATGTTCTTTGACGGTGCATCAAGAATAGGACCTAAAGGAAATATCGTGGCCGGAGTAGGTGTTGTGCTTGTGTCACCCGACTATCTGGTTATACATCGTGTATATTCTCTCGTGGAACCCTGCACCAACAACGTGGCCGAATATAGTGCTCTATTAATTTGCCTGTAACTGGCAAAACAACTGGGGTTGACTATCTAGAAGCTTACGGCGATTCCAAGCTAATAGTTAGTCAGGTCCGAGGGGATTATGAAGTTCGTCACGAAGATCCCATCCCCTATCACAAAGCGACAATCGAGTTGGCGTCTACTTTCGCTGGATACTTCATCGAGCACGTGCCTCAACTACAGAATATAGAAGCAGATGCTTTAGCCGGTCTTGCTGCTTCCTTGACCGTCCCTACCAATACTCAGCAGTCGATCACAGTGTCTGGTGGAGAACTATTTTTTGTGAAAGATGCCTTGCATATTCATCACAGTTACACAACAGAAACAAACGTCGATGTTAAAGACTAGAGATTTTCTTTCATAGACTACGCCATCTATGGCATCCTTCCCGAGGACCCAAAGGAAGCAGTATCTATCCAAAGGCGATCCCTCAGATTTTACTACGACACAGCTACCAAGATGTTGTACCGACGCTCTTACGACGGGCTGCTGTTACGATGTTATCAGACACAGAAGCCAAATATGCACTCCGGAAGGCTCACGACGGAGTTTATGGTGCACATCAACCAGGCCCCAAATTACAAGATCGTCTCAGACGAATGGTTATTATTGGCCCACGATGATAGCAGATGTTGTTGAATACGCAAAGAAGTATAGGGCTTGTTAGTTCCACGCCGATTTCATTCATCAACCTTCGGAGTTTCTACACACGACGACAGCATCTTGGCCTTTTGAAGCCCGGGGTATAGACGTCATAGGCCCAATCAGCCTGTAGTGCCCCGTCCCGCTCAGTCAATCGGAGGAATCGAAACGCCGACGGCGTTCGGCCTTAGCCTTACAACGACTGCTGGAAGACATCGCTCGGTCGAGGCGACCGCTCGCTCAGGTGGGATAGTTTCGGTGAACTTGCCTCATCTTTGCCTTCACATAATAAATCATGTTTTCAACTTGCACAAGTAGGCTTAATAATAAAAGCTACGAATCCACATAGCTAAGGGAATAATCCCGATGGACCGAATCGAGTTAGAACATGGAAAAACGTCCCACGGTCGGCTTAGAGTTGGGGCACGGCGTGCTTTGAAAATACACTCAGTCCTTCGTCCCGTGGCTGGGAGAAGGAAAGTTGATCTTCGACACAAAGTTATGAAATAGCCTGAGTCATAGGCGTCGCCTGCGTGAATGCTTGTTAAAGCATGCACGTTTCCATAATGCAAGGCTTGGCATAGCCTTTGCTCGTCCCTTGAGTCAAGTTATAGGCTCGATTAAGTTAGGCAAAGTTACACCGATCGACCTAAGTCATTTTAGTGCTGTCCCGTTCTTTCTGCGGTTGTCAAGTTAAATAGTCCACGATCCCAAGGCCCGTCATATGAAGTATGACTTGGGCGATAGCGTCGCGTATATCGGAAGTCGGTTTGAGACACGATGGCACGGTCCTAGAGTTTTAAGGCACGGGCCACGGTTGATTTATTGAGTTTGGAAAGTGTTGTGAATAGTTGTTCTTGAGTTGAGTAAAATGATAGGGCAAGAAAGAAGTATGCTCGCGGCTACATGTCGGCGAGGCGGTCTCATAAGAAAGAAGTATGCTCGCGGCTACATGTCGACGAGGCGGTCGCATAAGAAAGAAATATTGATCTTGGCCCTGAAAGAAATGGTAACACTAGAGGTAGCATGATTGTGTGAGACGTCAGTTTGTGTCGAGTCTTGCATGGTCATTGGACAACTCGTCGACGAAGTGAGAGTTTCCCCGCACGGCAACCCGAGGCCTCGGGACCGCTGCGGGCATTGGGAAACAAACAACTTGTCGACAAGGTGAGAGTTTCCCGCACAGCAACCCGAGGCCACGGGACCGATGCGGGCATTGGAAACAATTAATTTAGCTGTGCTTTTGGCACGGGTTAGGCGGGGACTTGCAGCGGGGCTAGCTACCTTGCACTGAAAGGGGCGTCCGCCTAACAAAAGCTAAGAGAAGTCCACGATGGCTCTAGGAGTCAGTGACCAAATCATATAGATGAGTCGGCATGCGGAAATCCGTGTGGTGCCTTTGGATTGAGTTGAGTTGTTGAATGTGGGTACAAGTTAGAATACAAATGTTTGGACTTAAGAATGAATACAACATAGGCGACGTGCTTCGGCACGAGATGTGGCGTCGAGTCTTGAGTTGTCGGCGTATAAGTTTGCATAAGTTGGTTGAGTCGTTTGAGTTTAAGTCGGGAAACCGCCGCAAGGCAAAGTTGGTTGAGTGACACTAACATTCACAAGTCTTGATGGGTCAGTTGGTGGTCAAAGTAGCAAGGGCCGCGAGGCGGCAATATGGTTAAGTCTCACTGAATTGCGAGGCATGGCCTCAACATGGATTTCGTAGCACGGTCGCATGGAAAAAGGATTCTATCGTGTAGCTGCGTCTCTGATTTTGGCCGTAAGGCAAACACGACTCGATAGGTTAACGTTGTTGGCACGAGAAGTGGTCTAGGGACAAAGTATGAGTTAACGTTGACATTGCAAGCACGGGATGGTTCCGATACACAAGTTGCGCTAAGGCGCCGGTCCTAAAACTGATCCTAAGGCAATAGTAGAAAGACAATCATAAAGGGGACTATGTTGCACAAAGTAAAGTAAACGTGTAGGTTTTGTATGGGTGGGCGAGGAGCTCATTCCACCAGTACAGTTGAGTACTGACACCCACATAGTTTACATGTGCAGGCACAGGTAGAAGCTCGTGGCGCGGAGCTCGCTTGGATGCGTCGAGGCACGGAGTTCCTTGGCGATTCGAAACGTACGACCGCATGGAGAAAGACTTATACGGGACATAATGTATGGACATCGCCTTCCGAAGCTTCCGCTGGATCAAGACTTGTAATTGAGAGATGAGAGAGAGCTGAGTGAACTTGAAAAAATGTGAGAAGAGTGAGCTTGAGTGATTGTAATATTGGCCTTGCGCCCCCAATGTAACCTTTGTTCAATATCAATAAAGAGCTTCTTTTGAGTAACTTGTGTTTTGTTCTAAAATTCCGCTGCTATAATTCAATGTCTCTGCTTGGGACTTCTGTGCGACGACCCCGTCGCAGCCGCTGAAATCGGCCGTTATGGAACCCGCCTTGCACGAGCGCAATCTAGGCTCGTACGGCATCACGCCTTAGCGAGGACGATCGCTCCTACGGGAGCGGGACGTGACATAATGGTATCAGAGCACGGCTTTACGTCCTTGGACTATCGATTGAATTCTTTAACTCCGCTGTTTCCGCAAACTTGAATTATGCTTCCGCAAGTTGATATCGTTGGTGCGCTCTCTCTCAATTGTCCCACGGATGTCCATACAATAAGTCTAACTATTTTGCAAAACATAGGAGAACAATTTTTGGATAAGAAACAAAAGATGGTTTGCGTAAGCACGGTTGGCTAAGTCGGGCTGGCATATACACCAAAGTTGTGTCGACCTTAGAAAAGTCGAGTACGGGAATTGAACAGCGTCGGACGAGAATGAGTTGAACTCGATTGAGTAAAGTGAGTCGACTATCGATAGGGGTGCTATCGAGCGACGATAACGTCGATGAGATATAGATGAGCGTGCTTGGAATCTGAGGAATGGTTCGAACGAAAAATTTGAAAAAGTCGATTTTGATTCGAATGATA